>MUZC01001244.1:189402-220242 GCA_002072015.1 Radix auricularia | reverse complement strand
ACTAAAGTAAAAATGGAACTTGACACAGGCTGTCCGATATCTGTAATGACAAAAGCAGACTATCACTCTATTTTTAAAAAGGCACCAGTGACCAGTCCAGTGAGAATGAAGTTGAAAACCTATACAGGAGAGGTAATCACTCCTATAGGGACAACGAAAGAAAAAGTGACCATAAATAACAACACTAAATACCTTACTTTAGTGATTGTGAAAAATGGCGCACATCCACTCCTAGGCAGAGAATGGATTCATAAGTTAAAAATAACATTGCATCAGTCGATTAACTACACCTCAGTCTCAGGTGACAAGGAACAAGTCAAACTCGACCGAATTTTGAAAACACACTCAAAAGTATTCCAAAGAGGAATTGGAAAAATTAATGACATCAAAGCATCATTCCATTTGAAAAATGGATGCAAACCAAAATTCATGAAGGCAAGACCTGTACCATACGCCTTAAAAGAAAAGGTGGAAGGAGAATTAAAGAGACTAGAGAAGGAAGGAATCACAAAGAAATGTTCAGGTTGTGCAAAACAATTATCAAATCCAGCACAAACTACACTTCATCCGTGGGAATGGCCTCACAAACCATGGCAAAGAGTGCATGTGGACTATGCAGGACCATTTCTTAACACTATGTTTTTAGTGGTGATAGATGCACACACTAAGTGGGCTGAGATAATTCCTACAAGTTCTACTACATCGTCTTCTACGATTGATATACTTAGAACTATATTCGCCAGATTTGGATTACCTAATCAAATTGTTAGTGACAATGGACCACAATTTGTAGCTGAAGAATTCAAAAGATTCGTCACTAATAATGGTATTAAACATATTACCAGCTCACCATACAAACCTTCCACAAATGGACTTGCTGAAAGATTAGTACAAAGCTTCAAACACGCAATGAAAGCCTCTACAAGTGACTCCCGAAATATTGTCACAAACTTAGCAAGATTCTTACTTGCATATCGTAATGCTCAGCACAATACGACTGGCGAATCACCCGCACAATTAATGTTTGGCAGACAACTTCGTACCAGAACTTCATTAGTCAAACCAAATATTGACGAAACCGTATTCAAGCAACAAGCTGAGCAACAAAGAGTCCACAAAGGACAATTCCATGAATTCAGTCCAGGACAAACAGTCCTCATCAGGAATTACAGGAATCCAGACAAATGGATTAGTGGAACAATTGTAGAGAGATCTGGTCCGCTCTCCTACATTGTTGAAACGTATCCAGGGATAACATGTCGCAGACATGTCGATCAAATTAGATCATCATCGGCACACATCCCTCCAAGCATTCAAGGTGAAGATTTACCGAGATGGTTCCCTCCTCTTCAGGTCGCAGAACCAACTTCAACAAACAAAGACAGTATGCCGAATTCATCTATTCCTGAAACCTCAGTGATAAAGGAACCAACAACAATTCAAACCACATCAGAGTCAATGAATACTTCTGAAAATGTTTTGAGAAGATCGTCGAGACAATCAAAACCCACACAAAGACTCATAAATGAACTTTAAGTTAATGTGTGTGTGTTTGAATTGCATGTACATAATGACATTTTGTTTCAAGGGGAGATGGTATAGTGTATTACGAAATGTAATTATGCGAATGAAGAGTCGCACAGAGAGAAAACAATAAAGATGGCGTTCAAGGTTAAAAGCTAACGTCTTGCTTGTATTCTAAATATCTGATATATCAACTATAATGATTAAATAAGTTACCAAGGACTGACGATAGTTAAGGGGATCATCAAGTGAGTCTATTAAACCAAGGACTGACGATAGTTAAGGGGATCATCAAAGTGAACAAGCTTAGAATGTTACCCAGTGGGGAGGTTTCCTCAGAGATGACATCCGCTTAATTCCTGTCATGTAATTAATGTCAGCATCATAAACCGTGACCTATTAAAACATCATTATTTCAGCTTATAATTAATTTGTTTGTTTTGTTATAAAATTGACTCATATGACAATTATTTTTTTTTATCCATTTACCTTCTCAAATCATCCACGGCATTTTTTCTGCTGTTCATCCTCGAAATAAATCCCTGCATCTAGAGAGTGGTTCAAATAAACGTAAGTAAATAAAGCCTTGCATCAATAGAGTTGTTCAAAACAACATAAGTAAATAAAGCCTTGCGTCAATAGAGTTGTTCAAAACAACATAAGTAAATAAAGCCTTGCATCTATAGATTTGTACAAGTAAGACATAAGTAAATAAAGCCTTGAATCTATAGAGCTGTTCAAGTGAGACATAAGTAAATAAAGCCTTAAATCTATAGAGTGGTTTAAATAGAAATTAACTCATATGTAATTTACTGGATCATCAAAGTAAAGGGAAATGAAAATGTAGCTTTTATATATTTTAATAATCTATATTTAATTCCTTTAAATCCACCGAAAGTTTTCAATACTCTTAATGTTGATATTTTTTCAATCAAATTTAAGCTTCATTATTTACTTGAACAATTTCAATACATTTTTTAAAAAATTACATTAAATTTCCAACTATTTAGACTTTTTTTTCCTTTGTGCTGCTTTTCTTTTTTTTAAAAACTTTGTCACACTTGTCTATTTGTTCCGGATAAAATCTTTTTATTGAAGTTTTCATTCCGTTATCACTTGTTTGAATTATTAAAACTTTTTGCACTTTTGATATCTTCGGTGCCACCAGATGTTTGTGGAATAAACAATGGTTTACTTTTAACGGTAATAGTTGGATCTATTTGGTATGTAGCCGCTTAGACTTCGATGAAATAAATCCTTGCAGAACTCAATTGGAAAACTTTAGTAAAAAATCTTAAAATACAATTCATCTCGCCTATCAAATAAACCCTGATATTTGTTACTTTAAACCCACCTGCATTATTGTACATAATTTATCAGAAATATTTTAGATTTTCGGAACACGTTTTAGCATAAAATTGTTTCAATGTTTCATAAACATTTTAAAATTTATTATTATATCAAGGGAACCTTGAAAATGAACATCAAACATCAAACACTCCTTACTCTTCTCATGACGGTGGCTGAGTCATCCATGGTACTCGTTGAGTCTGTTCCATGTTCCAGTTCATCAAGAGAATCACGATCTGTGTACACCGATGTGCTTGAGTACACGTCCCCACCAGATTCAAGAGATTTGGTCATTTTCAAAACTGTATTCGGTTACAAAACAATCAGTACTCGCTTCTCAATGGAAACAATTTTTCCTAAGTTGTAGGACAAACCTGTACGAATCACACTTTTTTAAAAACATTTTATAGACACTATCTGACCACGCTAGCCACACAGACCACATAAACTTCACTGAAAACAATAACCCTACTGACCACAATGACAACACTGAAAACAATGACCACGCTAGCCACACTGACCACACTAACCACACGTCTCTATGACTCATTGTGTTGTTGATATTGTGTAGACACTATCTGACCACACTAACCCCACTGAAACACTACACTGACCCCAAGTTTTTAGCTACATACATGTACGACTCACAGTGTTGTTGTGAACGTATTGAAACTATCTTACCACAATGACCACACGTATGTATGACTCACTGTGTTTTGAAGCACTCTCATTTCTATTCCGTTTCTCGACAACTGACTTTCTGAGTGAAGGTAGAATCACACTGTCGTCATTTTCGGGGAAGCTCCCAGAAAAACAACTGTTTTTATCAGCTTTCCGGATTTTTGGACCAACTTTACCGGCTTCCCATTTGGATACAGTGCATTGAAGTGACGTCATTTGTTTTCCCTGCACAAGCCTCTGGTCGTGCTTCAGAGCGTTGACATTTCTGTTGCTCCCAATGTTGGGCAGTGTCTGCACAGAGCTCGTTCTGTCTGGTGCTGACGTCATTGACTTGGCTCCAGCAGTTCTAACATTTTGACCAGGCGGCACAATGCCCACAAAACCGCTACTTCTGATTCTTTTCGGCGCTTCACGGACCAAACCTTTTCCCTGCTCGCGTCGTACTTTCTCGATCTCCGGAAAGTTATCGAAGCTGAAATCCCTCGCGGGTGACGAGATTTTATAATCGAGGCTCGTCTTCGACACCTGGCCTGACCTCTTCGCAGCGCCTCTGGCCAACGAAGCTGCGCTCTTGTTCAGCTGCGGTCTGGCTACTGTGCGACTCAAGCTGTTCAATTTCGACAAGCTTCTCTCGGTCAAAAGTTTGGCCTTCCTTGACGCGCCGAGAAGTGAAACATTCTGGTTGGCATTGGCGTCTTCGGAGACGATGCTTTCGTTGGCGAGGTCCTCCTCCGTGTCCGTAAGCTCAGTCGACATCGACGGTTTAGTTGGAGCCGCCCCTGGCCTGGCAGCCTCATCCAGGCGCGCGTCGTCCTCATTGGCCTCATCCTGGTACTCGAGAGGGCAGTCTTCATCCCTATAATCACACGCCTCCACCCCTCCTTGCTCCTTTTGTGTAGCCGGCTCTGCTCTCATTTCGTCCTCCTCCAATTCAATGGGACTATCGAGGCCATACGTGTTCCTAGGGACTTCCATCTCACCAAAGGCCTGCAATAAAATGAATCCAGTGTCGTAAGTGACTAAATACAGCATTGATCACATTAAGATGCAGTTAATTATTACCTTTACTTTGAAGTGAGAATTAATTATCCTTTTCAAATACTTACCTCGAAATATTGATTCATAAAATATAAGTTGCTGAAATATTATTCACTGAAATATTAGTTGCTGAAATATAAGTCATTGAAACATTAGTCACTGAAATATGAATTATTAAAATATTTTTAAAAATGAAGCCTTTCTTTAAATTATAAACTAACATTTGTAGACCATAATGTCACTATGTGTTTGTTTTTATGATATAGGTGTTTTACTTTGAATGCATTTTTTGATGTAGTGGAACTTGAAGATGCAAATGCTACATGATACGAAGAATCCAAGGTACGAAAGGCCACTCGAAGACATTTTGTTCCAAGATATGAAAAAAATCCAACATACGAAAAACGCGCAGCTGACAAGATTGGGGATCCTTTTGACTGTATTCAACGCGTCAGCAACACGTTTTGCGCAGTTAAATGACATTTGCTTGACTCATTTCAGAAACCTTGCAAAATGCAGTCAAAATCAAACTTCTTTGGATTAATATTAATTAGCTAAAAGGACATTAGTAAGTGAAGATTTAAAATTTTAATTTAAAAAAAAAAAAGATTGGAAAATGATTGTGGAAGTAAAAAATATGAAAATTATAGGCGAAATGGAAGTTTTATTATTATAATTTTTATTTTTAATTTTAAAGTCACATAGCCTCCTTTTATGAGGTCGTAGGGGGTTCTCGGGTTTGGTAGACCCTGGTGGCTTTAACGTGGGCTCGACCTCACGCCCCTCAGCTCGTGAGGCGAGCGCACTATTGACTTCGCTACCCAATGTGGTAACACACAACAGGCTTGATGGATCTTCTCTCTGAGATGAGTTGGCTGACTGCGGGGCGTGTGTTACATGTGTTGTGGGGCGTGTGTTACATGTGTTGTGGGGCGTGTGTTACATGTGTTGTGTGGTGTGTGCTACATGTGTTGTGTGGTGTGTTACATGTGTTGTGTGACGTGTGTTACATGTGTTGTGTGGGACGTGTGTTACATGAGTTGTATGGTGTGTGTTACATGTGTTGTATGGTGTGTGTTACATATGTTGTATGGGGCGTGTGTTACATATGTTGTATGGGGCGTGTGTTACATATGTTGTGTGTGGTAACTTACCGCAGACTTGATGGATCTTCTCTCTGAGATGAGTTGGCTGACTGTGGGGCGTGATGACGCCATAGAGCTCCTGTGACTGTTAGGAACAAACTGCAGGGGAAGAAAAGAGGAATGACAGGTTGGAGGCAGTTTGAAAAAATAGAAAAATGACAGGTTGGTGTCATTAAATCAATACATTGCTTTACTTTCTACTCCTTGACTCGGTAGATTTACTTACCGTTGATCCAAATCTTGACTTTCTTCTGCCTGGGAGGAGGTTAAAAAAACGTAAGATTAAATTATTGGCAACTGAAAAAGTTTAAGATTCTTGTTTGTTACACACGAGTTTTACAGTCGACATTTGCAAATGATACTACATAAATCATTTTCATAATAAGATTGATTCTGTGCGTTTTAAGGCGAAGCTTCTCAAAGTGGTGGTCTGCTGTCCGCTATCGGTCCGTGGATCATCCGCCACCGGTCCGCAGAAGTTAACAAGAAATGATCCAGTAATCTAATTCTAGTCGGATCTCTCTAAGTCGAACTCAAAGGGACCGGACAAAAATCGACCGAAGTAATTTTCGAGTTAGTGAAAATGGCGCAATGGGCGCAGAACTTGGCCGGGGCCTAAGAATTAATTCGGTATAAAGACGTTTTCGACTTAGCAAAGTTCGATGTAGAGATGTCCGACTGTGTAATCCTCCACTTACATCCATTCATGTTAACCATAAAAAATACGTCAATGTTCGGTCAATAAGCACATACATTAAACAAATATAATAAAATGAATTCCATTTTGCTACCATGCCGGTGCAGGGAAAATAGTGCACCGGTCGATGGTGTAATGGTAAATTTTCCAGTTGGTCCACCATACTAAAAAGTTTGAGAAGTACTGCTCTTAAGTATTACACACCGAGTATACGCAGCTAACACATTAGCCTGTAACAATCTTTGCGTCAAATACAAATATTTAAATTTACGTACATATGGGACTCAACAAATAAATTGATATCGAGGACTCACAACATCTTTGATCACACAATGTTCATTAACTAACTAGACACCACCACTGGACGTTTGACTGCATGTTGTGTCCACTCACCTCTGGACGGCGGCATAGTGACTTTGACACATTTGTACTGCTTAGTCGGAGCGGGTCCTTTTAATTTGGTCATTAGCTTGACAGTGCCCTAACAGGAGAAACGAGACATTAATGATGCATTAGGTCGTCAGTGTGGTATATCACACAATGATCAAATCACACTTACAAATCATTTTCCTTTTATATAATGAAAAGCAATTTTCGATCCGGTCATCGATAACGATTGGTCCCTCAAACTCTTACAGACGCCAACAGCCAATCACAAAAAATAAAGCCCATTTGCATATTGAACAAGTTTACGCGGACGTTCAAAGCGAGTTTTTTGTTTGTTTTTTTCTGTTTGTTGTTGTTGTTGTTGTTTTGTTTTTTTGTGCAGTTTTTTTTTTCCAGGACTTTATTTTGAGTGGTGTGCTTTGACATTTATAGCTTTAAAAAAACTTTGCTTTAAAGGGTTATTTATTATAGCTATTGAATAATTTTTTTTTGACGTGAATCACATTTATGACCGGTCGACACGGCTGTTGGAAGGGAGGTATAACATGCCACCGAAACGACGGCGGAAAGTCCTTGGAAGGGCTTTGTTGCTCGTTAATTATAAAAAAAGAGCTTTTAACACGACCATAAAAAAAGATCTGTCGGCCAATGATAAAATCACATTAACATTCATTCATACAATCATACTTATTACCAAATGATGCAGATATATTTACCACAATGGTTAAAACTTATTACTCACAAACAGATTGACACGCAATGATACAAAACAGATCGACACGCAATGATACAAAAACCTATTGACACGCAATGATACAAAAACCGATTGACACGCAATGATACAAACATATTGGCACGCAGAAATGCAAACATATTGACACGCATTGATACAAATAGATTGACACGCAATGAGACAAACAGATTGACACGCAATGATATAAAACAGATTGACACGCAGTGATACAAACATATTGTCACGCAATGATACAAACAGATTGACACGCAATGATACAAACATATTGTCACGCAATGATACAAAAAATATTGACACGCAATGATACGAATAGATTGACACGCAATGATACAAAACAGATTGACACGCAATGATACACACAAATTGACACGCAATGATACAAACAGATTGACACGCAATGATACAAACAGATTTACCTCATAACGACACAAGAAAAGTTACCACTCAATGCTACTCACAGATTTCACAACATATATGTACTCTGATGTAGACGTCTGTCTCGTGATGATGCTACCTTTCCTAGAAGCAGACATTTAACAGCAGGTCAGCTGGAAATATTTGTCTAAAATTCAAAGAACCCATCGCTCTTAGTATCTGAAAGCTCTTTCAGAAATTATGATTACTGATTTGCCTAACATAGTTAATGATTGATGATTTTTTAAAACTTAAAACGTTATCAATGATTTTTAAAGTATCCCAACTACGAGCTTGCATATTACAGACGCTTAAAATTTATTGGGATTTAATTCAAACTAAAGAACAAAACGATTGTGCAAAGTCCCCCCCCCCCATAGTATACGATTGCCTTTTACTGATCACAAAGGTAACAGACATGTGGGTATTCAGATGGTCAGAATTATGAGCATACATCATGGGAAGAATAAGGACATACAGCAGGTAGGTATCACGGGCACACAGAAGCTGGGGTTAAACGGCTTACCGGTTTATTATATGAGAGTAGATGTGTGTGTGTGCGTGTGTGTGTGCGTACGTTTTTGAGTGTGTTAGAGAGAGAGAGAGAATCATGCAACAACAGCTAGGGACAGTCATGGGAATTCAGAAGGTCGCGTGTCTTACCTGTAGTAAAAAAGAATGATGTTTCCCTCGGAGTTTTGTATCAGTTCTTGCATGGGGAAATATTTCATAAAGTCCAGCTGGCTGTTGGATAAGTGGCAGATTTATGATTAAATGGATTACTGGATAAAGATTACATAGATAAATGTTGAAAGGAGAGTTTTAATTAATTTATCTTTAGTTTAAAAAATAATTTTAAAAAGTTAAATACCCACTAAAAGATACGTAGGGCTTGATTTGGCCCGCAGACCATGTCTTTCCGACCACTGTTCTAGACTTACCTGAGCAGACGGATGTGATCAGGATTCTCATCCCCTGAGATGCTGACATTAAAGATTCTATAATAGTCATCAATGTTGACTGACAGCAACGTCGACTTCTCCGTGGTGGTGACGGAGTAGTTACGATGGCTGCGGTTTGAGATTCCCTCTTCCTTAACCAATCAGAAACATGTTAACATTCAGTGAGTGCATTTATTCGCCTCATCTATATACGTGTTAAAATGTATCCTCAAATAACTGTTACCCAAACCTATCATAATATAACTGATACCTAAATTTATCTTCATTCAACTGCTACCAAAAGATATCCTCATACGACTGCTACCCAAAGATATCCTCATGCGACTGCTACCCAAAGATATCCTCATATGACTGCTACCCAGAGATATAGTCAAAGAACTGCCTTCCCCAAAAAATATCTTACAGTAACATGCCTACCCCAAAGATGTCGTCTTTCTCAAATATTTTCAGCACAGAAAACCTCGAGTGCCTCTCGTATAGAGGGGACCCTACCAGCTTCACAGCCACCACTGTTTGGACAAGTGAGATATACCTGTGGTCACTTGGTTTAACGTTGTCTTTGATGGCCAACTATTATTTATGTTGCTTAATTAAAAGGGATCATTGGTGTTGGTAGTGGATTTAATGACACAACATGGAGAAATATTAAAGTTTTTAAGTGATCTTAATGGCAACAAATCAATCAGTAGTAGATCGTCATCATTTATTTAATGAGACTCGTTGATTTTTATGTTGTCAGTATAAACGTTTGTCCAATGAAAACGTTTCACATCATAGAAGAATATTGTAACACAAATATATCTACCTCTTCCGGAAATAAGGAAATAAAAGCTGTCCGCTAAATGACCTTCTCGTATGATGACCTTGTCGCCAGGTATCCTGTGAAAGAATACATGACCTCTAAATAAGAGAATTTCATGAAGCAGTACTGAAAATCCTACATGTGGAAGAAAATCAGCAGTCCCGAGCCTGCGCTCTTCATGGGGTCTGCCGGAAAACTCCCTCAGCTCTCTGGCCCCCTAAGGTACGTAAAAGCTGAGAAGCCCCCCCCCCCCACCCAGAGCGGTCGCTTCTAAAAGTGGCCGCCTGGGTGTCCAGGACACTAGGTCGAAAACACCTCCCACTAAGTTGACCTCCCGAGAGAGGGGTGGAATTTACCCTACTTCGACTCGCTATCACTTCGGCGCCACCCAGGCAAAGCTTACGAGTCTCAATGGTTTGGACCGCCGCAAAGCAGTACTGAAAATCCTACATGTGGAAGAAAATCAGCAGTCCCGAGCCTGCGCTCTTCATGGGGCTTCCCGGAAAACCCCCTCAGCCCTCTGGCCTCCTAAGGGACGTAAAGACAGAGAAGCCCCCCCCCCCCCCCNCTGGCGCTCCTGGCCCTAAACCGGCACCGCTCAACAGCGTTGCTAGTTAATTGAGGGGGACGAAACGGTCGCTTCGGAGTAACCCGACCCTCAACGGGTACTTTGGTTTTCATCATCGGCATTGCATCTAAATGCTTTGCCTAAGATCCGTACAGCGACTGTAATCATATATGACTAGCACCTAACACCTAACAACGGTCTTCGGCTGTCCAAGCCATGGGTTTGTCGGTTTCAGGTCGTGGTCTACTCCACGACCCTACTCGTCTGTCGAACCACGTAGAGGTCACCCCATCTCGACAGCAAAGCAGTACTAAAACTTCTGACTCTTCTATTTGATATCTTGTAACCCTAACCAAATAACAAGATGTATATTTTACAACAGCTACTAGACCACTATTTTCTCCTGGTAAAATTTACTAGGTCATTTAGTCAGCCGTTAAATCGATCACTCGTTCGGTTGGTTTGTCAAATTCAACAGCAAAGTTACTACCAAAATTATTTGTAAAAATCTTTAAATATGCCTTTCAAAAGGACTCTATTATAATAACTACATCAATTTTGATGGTTAATATCACCAAAGAAGTATTGATGTTAATGTCTCGTCATTTGAAAGGAATACTTTAAATATTATATAGGTCAGAGCATGCAAAAAGTGTGCGGTGGCAGTCTTAGAAGGTGGTTAGTGCTAATCGGCAACAAGAAAAGTTTCTTATTTAATTGTCTTATTTTATTGTCTTATTTGGTCTTATTTTATTGTCTTAATTTTGTAAAGCTGGATTTCTTTCTTTAAATGGTGTTTTAACACTCTGACTGTATTATTGAAGAAAATATACTGAAAATTGTTTTACACTTATTTCATTAGCCAGTTATTTCTATAAGAATATAAAAGAAGCGGACAAAATTGCCATACACGATAACAAAAATCTTCAACACAAAAAACACAATGACAGGTGCACAATGACAGGTGCACAATGACATGAGCACAATGACATGAGCACTATGATCGGAGCACTTACTCCATGTACCAGGCTATCATCGCCAACTTGACCTGGTAATGTTCTGGCAACGCTGAGAAAGATCGGATGAACTTTAACTTTTCGGCAGCCTGTCGACACATCAACTAATTGTGTTGCTATTTTTCTTATATTATGGTTTTATATAATGTAACAAATGTATGAACTATTTAGGCCTATGTCTCACGTTTTAAACCAGTGCCCATATCTAGTTGGCGTCTGAACTCGATGTAACAGAATTATTAAATAGTATACCTTACTGATACATTGAATTTTTTAAAACAATATTTTCACCAGCTTGGTCTTTCACCCTAACATCAATAACTTCGTCTTCTCTCAAAAACACTATGTATTCCCGTTTGTACCTTGGATATACTTTCATTTTTCCGTTTAAATTCTACTCTTACCAACTATGCTATCACCTTTCATCGTTAGTGTTAATAACTCGAATATTTTATGATCAATGCCCTCCCTTCCATTCAATATTATAATTCTTAGCTATGGAACACCACAATAGTTCAACAAACCTTTTGTACCTCGGGCCAGGTTCTATAGTGTTCTGGCTTTCCAAGAGTGAAGAGAGTCTCTCTGTCTAGTTCCCTCTACAAGATATAGACACAGAATCAACAGATACAGAATCAACAGACACAGAATCAACAGACACAGAATGAATAGACACAGAATCAACAGATACAGAATCAACAGACACAGAATCAACAGACACAGAATCAATAGACACAGAATCACAGACACAGAATCAACAGATTTAGAATCAAAGGATACAGAATCAACAGATTTAGAATCAACGGATACAGAATTAACAGATATTTAATCACAGATGCAGAATCAACAGATACAGAATCAATAGCTACAGAAATAACAGCTATTTAATCACAGATACAGCATCAACATATATTAAATAACAGATGCAGAATCAACAGATATTTAATCACAGATACATAATCAACGGATACAGAATCAACAGATACAGAAGCAACAGATACTTAACGGTAATTTCTAACCGTGTGTGAAAATATAAGATACTGAATGCTATAAACTCTGTCTTGCTATTTGGGGGTTTAATGATTAAATTATTGGTAAACGTGTGATTGCCTGAAGACTTACCCTTAGGTACCGTAGTATGCTGTTATTTAGGAAATATACACACGTCTCTTGCATGTGGCCGAAGTACAAGGCTATTCCCTAGTTGTATCGGTGTTGCTGTGTAACTTACGCCTGTAAGTACGACTGTGGCACAAACAGACGTAACTTACACCCTGCTTGACGGTCTTTAGGTACGACTGTGACACAAACAGACTTAACTTACGCCGTGTTTGACGGCCTTGAAGTAAGACTTATCAAAGACCATCAGGTTGTTGGAGGTCTCTGTGGAGACAAACTCCTGTGGCTGAATGAACTTCTTGAACACTTCGGCTGTCGTCCTGGCTCTGTGGGGGGGGGGGGGAAAGAAGCAGGTGTGTTAGTGTGTGGTGTGCTAGGTGTGATGTGGTAGGTGTCGTAATGTTTGTTGTGGTAGGGGTGGTAGGTGTGATGTGGTAGGTGTGGTAGGTGTGGTAATGTTTGGTGCGGCAGGTGTGGTTATATGTGGTGTGGTAGGTGTGGTAATGTGTGGTGTGGTAGGTGTGGTTATGTTTGGTGTGGTAGGTGTGGTGATATGTGGTGTGGTAGGTGTGGTGATGTGTGGTGTGGTAGGTGTGGTAATGTTTGTTGTGGTAGGGGTGGTAGGTGTGGTGTGGTAGGTGTGGTAGGTGTGGTAATGTTTGGTGTGGTAGGTGTGGTGATATGTGGTGTGGTAGGTGTGGTAATGTGTGGTGTGGTAGTTGTGGTAATGTTTGGTGTGGTAGGTATGGTGATATGTGGTCTGTTAGGTGTGGTGATGTGTGGTGTGGTAGGTGTGGTAGGTGTGGCAATGTGTGGTGTGATAGATGTGGTAATGTGTGGTGTGGTAGGTGTGATGTGGTAGGTGTGGTGTGGTAGGTGTGGTAATGTTTGGTGTGGTAGGTGTGGTAATGTGTGGTGTGGTAGGTGTGGTGTGGTAGGTGTGGTGTGGTAGGTGTGGTAATGTGTGGTGTGGTAGGTGTGGTGTGATAGGTGTGGTAATGTTTGGTGTGGTAATGTGTGGTGTGGTAGGTGTGGTGTGGTAGGTGTGGTAATGTTTGGTGTGGTAGGTGTGGTAATGTGTGGTGTGGTAGGTGTGGTAATGTTTGGTGTGGTAATGTGTGGTGTGGTAGGTGTGGTGTGGTAGGTGTGGTGTGGTAGGTGTGGTAATATGTGGTGTGGTAGGTGTGGGTTGGTATGTGTGGTGTGGTAAGTGTGGTGTGGTAGGTGTGGTGTGGTAGATGTGTAATCTGTGGTGTGGTAGGTGGGGTAATATGTGGTGTGGTAATGTGTGGTGTTCTAGATGTGGTAATGTGTGGTGTTCTAGTTGTAGTAATGTGTGGTGTTCTAGTTGTGGTAATGTCATAGTGTGGAAGGAGGTAGGTAAGGATATGTCATAGTGTGGTGGTAGGTAGGTAATTTTATGTCATAGTGAGGTGATATGTAGGTAATTTTATATCATAGTTAGGTGGTAGGTAGGTAATTTTATGTCATAGTGAGGTGGCAGGTAGGTAATTTATGTCATAGTGAGGTGGCAGGTAGGTAAGGTTATGTCATAGTGTGGAAGTATGTAGGTAAGGATAATATGTCATAGTGAGGTGGTAGGTAGGTAATTTATGTCATAGTGTGGAAGTAGGTAGGTAAGGATATGTCATAGTGTTGTAGGAGGTAGGTGTGGAAATGTCATCGTATGAAGGGGTTATGTGCGGAATTGCTATAGGAAATTGAGAAATTAATGTGAATATATCATATGACTTTAAATTGTAGGTAAGTTCTGTGTAACTTTTCTATATCCTCTATGCATAAACTACATTTCATCAAGATCACAGTATTAGTTATTTCTCTACTTACATGTGTGCAATGATCTGAAAGAACCTCAGTACAGCCCGAACTTGCCGTATTGCCTTTCCCCATTTTCTGGCAATCTAAAAAAAAATTTAAAATCTATGTTTTTTATTTTAAAAAGTATATGTTGATATCTTTGACTCTAAAAAAGCGAAACAGAAAACAAACAAACTTTAGATAATAAATACGTTTAAATCTGTGGACCTCTTGAAACATTGTCAACAATACACACAGTTATTCTTTAGGTTGTAGCATAATATAATTTCTTTTTATCTCTAAAAAAAAACATGGTTGACTTTAAAACACGATAAATTTGTAGGCTTTTCAGATGTCTCAGGCTGTCTCATTACACTGCGTTGCCACTTACTTACAAATGTCCCCAAAGACATGTATTTCTACCTGTTGCCTCATTGTCTTACAACATACTCTCACCACGTGTCACATTTCCTCACTAAACTTCTCACAACATACTCTCACCACGTGTCTCATTTCCTCGCTAAACTTCTCACAACATACTCTCACCACGTGTCTCATTTCCTCACTAAACTTCTCACAACATACTCTCACCACGTGTCTCATTTCCTCGCTAAACTTCTCACAACATACTCTCACCACGTGTCTCATTTCCTCACTAAACTTCTCACAGCATACTCTCACCACGTGTCTCATTTCCTCACTAAACTTCTCACAACACACTCTCACCACGTGTCACATTTCCTCACTAAACTTCTCACAGCATACTCTCACCACGTGTCTCATTTCCTCACTAAACTTCTCACAACACACTCTCACCACGTGTCTCATTTCCTCACTAAACTTCTCACAACATTGTCTCATCACGTTTTCTCGGCGTCTCACTAAGTGTCCGAAAATAATTTCTAAGTATCTCACTAAAAAACAAGCCTCACTAAAATGCCTAAATGTCTTACAATTTCCTCATCAATTGCTCAGTATATCATCCAAGTGTATCATCTCTTCATCTTACTGCCTCACCAAACGTCTCGCCAATAGCTCAGTGTCTCACCCCATTGCCTCACTATCTCACCAAATGCCTCACCTCTGTTCGGCGCGTCTCTTTGATCAACGTTCTTATCTTCTGACGGATGACCTTATTGGAGTTGAGCAGCCTCCACTTTGAGTTCGGCTTGCAGCGGCGCATCCCCAGGAGGGACAGGTAGGTGGCGAAAGACACGGGTTTCCCCGAGTGGTCAGTGAACTTGAACTGCTGAGCTTCGGCCATGGCCTTCTCCTTCTCAAGGGCGTACTTGAGTGGGCTAGTGGACGGCTTGATCAGAGCTCTGACAAGTTACAGCCACACACGATTAATATAGTATCAAAAACGCATTGCACTAAATATTCTATGAGCTCAGGAAATCGAAGAAAAATCTGTATAAGTTTTAGATACATTAATTTTTATTTACCGTATTTATTAAGGTATTTGTTAATAATGTATGTCCTATTGATGTTAAAGTAGTCACAAACTATCCACTAAACTGGCGTCGCCCTGTCCATTTTTTCTGTAGTAACATCTAATTTAGCCATCTTCAAGAGTTAACAGATTTCTGGATGCTGTATCGCAATTTAGTATGATGGCTCCTCAACTGTTTAAATCTAATTAAACGGATATATCATTTAAAGCCATAATTCTATTCTGGGATCACTATTTTATGTTTTTGAACTTGTCCTGTAAACTCTTCACTAAAACTTATTATGGATAAAAACCTATTAGTAAACTACTAAATTACTAAATATCTATGGTATATTAGAATTACGTCAACCCAATTTTAATCAAAACACTAACCCATTAAGTCATTGTACTGAATATAAAGTCTAAGACAAAATAATAAATATTTTAAATACCTTATATACTATATATGCATATGCTTTTCAATAGAAATTGTAAACACATTAAGCCCTAACGGTGTCAAATAAAAAACAAGTTTTGTCAATCAATTGTTTCACAGATATCATTTATTGGCGTTCGACGAATGGTTTCTTTACCACATTTCAGCTACAAGGCTATTCATAAAGGGGCGTTAATTTCTCTGACACAATGTTGTTGAGCCTTCTCGTCAATATGGGGCATCCATCGATCATCGTCGGCTTCTGCAATTCCTCCAAGGGCATAACCCACCTACGAGAGATCTCCTATCTTGAGCCAATTTCTCCTTGATCATCCAGTAAAGGCCTATTCTTTTGATGTCTGCATCCATTTCTAGGCGCCTAGTGTTTCTTGGACAACCTCTTTTTCGCTTTCCCCGGGGGCCCCCTTTCAGGGCTTACCTTGTTAATACACTAAGAAAATCTGCCTTAAATTCATCAAGGCAAGGCCCCTGTCTCACATATTAGAAAAAAATTCTGAATTTTCATCCCATTGTGTTGATTATTGCTCCCAAAATGGAGGTCATTAGACCAACAGTGGTCCTCGAGCCATACGTTACCAGGCTGCACAGGTAACTAAAGGTGTTCAACAAAAAAAAAAGAATCATTTCAATTTTTTGACCCTGCTTTTCTCTGCCAGCCCTACATCCGAGGTTGGATGAGATTTTACGCTGCGCTTTTGATTTGATAAACGACAATATTTTATTGGGACAATATCGTAAGGACAAGGGCGCTGCGTAAACTCCACAAAATAATTTGAAACAAAATTCCAGGTCCAATACTCACATCCTTTGTCTCATTTTTCGTGGGTCATCATTAACCAGCGCAAGAACCATTTCAATCTTCATGGCTTTCTCGTGTGCCAGGGCTTTGACAAGCTCTTCAGTGCTGGTGAGAGATTAACAGATCTATTCAAATATAGTAAAAAAAAGATTAATTGTATTATAGAAAAATATATAAGACATTCATGGGTATTGGTTGCATATAGAATACCAGTAACTACAATATCCAAAATGCCGTCGTGGTCAACACTGTTAAAATGTTTAGACACAGGACACTGAGCCTGTTTATTTATATTGTACAGGTGTTCTCTAAACCGATCTCCAAGACGACGAACTGTCTCACCCACATAAATTTTATTACATCTCTTGCAAATAATTGCATAAATCACGTTGCGACTGATGCAAGTGAATCCATCTTTTATTACGAATTGCTCAAGAGGGAAAGAAATTTTGTTAATTTCAACCACATATGGACAAGTATTGCAACGGTTACGGTTGCAACCTTTTGTTCCAATATGTGCTTTCATTGTGGGAAGGTGACTTCTTACAAGTATGTCTCTGAGGCTTTTATCTCCCCGGAAAGCAAAAAGATGAGGTTTTTTATGTAATACTTGTCCATATGTGGTATTCTATATGCAACCAATACCCATGATAGAGTCCACATGGAAAATAGACTCATAAAACGATTTGGTACGTTGGCTCCATATGGAATTAACCAAATCCACAATTTTACCTGACTGCAAAATCGTTTTCCCGTTGTGGTTTTCACTATTACTTTAGATACTTCAACTTCCTCCTTTTTCTTATATTCCATGTCCGTGTTTCTTTTTGTTTTTCTTTTCTTTTCATTTTATCACATAGACTTTAATATGTTTTAATTTTAAGATATATGTAAGTAAATGTTTTTGTACTGATGAAGGCATGAGCCGAAACGTCTACCATTATTTGTATTAGTTGATAATAAAGCTTTAATTTATTGTTTCCTTATACAAATAGTTTGTGTAATTTTATTTTTTTTAGTAAACATTCAACATTTCGTTGAATTGAAGTCAATTACTGTGTTCTTTCAGAACAACAAAGTAACATGTATTTCGTAGTATTATAGTTATAACATTCGTCAAAGCGGTGGTCGCAGGTTCAATCCCCAGCTAAGACATTGATTTTTTTCAATTTTTTAACTCTCCAAATAACATCGTGCTATACATTGAGCTCTGTGACAGAAAAGTAGTCATAAACTTTCCTAAAAAATTACTTTCCTAAAATGAAATCTTTAGGCGCCCTCCCTCGCCCACCAGGCATGCGCAACTGTGTGTACCCGTAGTAATGTGTAGTTCATCGCTACTGTGTTCTTAGTCACTTTGGTATCTCCTACAGTCGGTTGAGCCACATTGCCTTTCCATTGTTCTCTTCGATTCCGGCTGAAGGTCGCAGGTTCAATCCCCAGCTAAGACATTACTTTTTTAATTTTTTTAAAAATATTTGTGTTTTTTGCCCGTTCATTTCCCACTTTCTTTTCGATCATGAGGCAATCAATATCTATATTTTACGTACGCAAAAAGACGTATTTTTCGTACCCCCTCCCCCCTGTCGCACTCCGTACATTTTCAGGACCCCCTCCCCCAGTGCGTACGTACAAATTCGCTACAGCCCCCCCCCCCACACCTTTTGAAAAAATACTTTTAAGCTAGAGTAAAAAATATTGGTTTTACTCTGGGAAAGTCCATAAATGACGTCACACGCTCAAGGGGGTGGGGGTCAAGCATTTGTGACGATGTGTGAAGAGGGTGAGGGGATGTTTTGGAATATGACGTCACATAAAAATGCGCAACTTTAAATAAAAGTTCCCTTAAACTATTTAATTACTTCAATTTATTTAATGACGTCTACGATGGCTTCACACGTGTTAACGATATCCGAGTGCAGCCTTACTAAACACATATTTAAATAATATAAAGTAATTAGCAACATGCTAATTTCTATAAGAAAATAAGAGTTTTTGGTAGGGTGGGTATCAAAGCTTTTTGACGTCATATTGGTCTAAATTTTTGTGACGGAGTTTGAAAAGCGGGGTTGGGGGTGAAAATAGGCAAAAATCGCTGACTCCATTTATAGACAGCCCCTTTTAAGTTTTTTTTTTTGTGTGTTTGTTGTAAAATCGTGTTTTTCATGATGAAATTATTGAAGAAATACAAAAGAGCATACACATTATTGTCTTTAACACTGCATGAAGGGCCGTCCATACATGACGTCGCGCGCCAAGAGGAGGAGGCGGAGAAGGGTCACGCATTTGTGACGATGTAAGAAAGGGGGAGGGGTGGTATTTAAGAAACAAAATCACATCATTTGTGCTACTGTACATAAAAGTTCCTCTTGATTGCTTGCAATTTATTTAGCTACATTTTCAATGGCGTCACACGTGTTACGATTTTAGAGTGCAGACTTAAACAAAATACATATTTTAATGACAAAAATGTAATTTGAAACGTGGTAACTTTCAATAAGCTTTTAGGGGGGGGGGGTGAATCAATCAAAGCTTTGTGACGTCATATTGGAGAGTGGGGTATAAGTTTTGTGACGAGGGAGAAGGGGGGGGGGGGTTAAAATCACGTGACGTCATTCATGTTCAGCCAAAAAGTTATAAAATATAACAATATAAGCAGTGAAATCGCCATCCCATCAAGTTTATATAACGACTGAAACAATGATATGCGAAAGAAAAACATCTGCTAATTTAAAGAAATCTAATATATAAAGCTGAAAGTTTGTCTGTTTGTTACCAATACAAATCCACACCGTTGGACCCAGAGTGGTGAAATTTTGAATTGAACCCCAATTTGACCCGGAAAAGGTCATAGGCTAGGTTTCAACCCCAGGTGACCACCCCTGGGGTCTGGGGGCCCATTATTTTGCTTTTTCCTTATATGAGCTATATAAAAAATGAAAATGACTAATCTCCTATTTTGCGAGAGGTGAAAGCATAAAACTTTGGGTAGTTGTTAAATATACTTCTACGATGGTAACAGGAGAAAACAATATTTATATTATCACTTACTGGGGTCCGGGGGCCCAAATTTAGTTTTTTCTTATATTAAAAACTGGCTCATCACTAATTATCCAACTCTCCATGTAGGTAGGAGCATGACACTTTGGTAAATTGTTGAGTAGCCTATCAGAACGATTATTGGTGTTAAAAAAATTAAAATCATAAAAGTGGGGCCCGGGGGCCAAAAAACTATTTTTTTTAAATACTGAAAATCGCTACTTATCCACTTTCCCGTGTATATAGAAGCATGAAACTTTTGGAATTTGTTGTGTACACTTCCGCGATGGTAACATGTAAAGAAATATTTCAAGTATCACTCATTGGGGGTCGGGGGCCCAAATGTATTTTTTCTTATATAAAAACTGACTCATCACTTATTCTCCATTTTCCCGTGTAGGTAGAAGCATGAAACTTTGCAAAGTTGTTGAATAGCCTATTGTGACAATTATTGGCGAAAAATAATTTTAAATATCACACTCATGGGGGCCGGGGGCCCAAAAGCGTTTTTTTCCCTTACTAGGACTATATAAAACATGAAAATCCCTAATTATCCTATTTTCCGCGTAGGCAGAAGCATGACACTTTGGTAAATTGTTAAGTGCACTTCCACGATGGTAAAAATTGAATATAATATTTAAATTATCACTTCCTGTGGGCCGTGGGCCCAATTAACTTTTTTCTTATATTTGTTGTCTGTCTGTCTGTCTGTTCCCTAATAACTCATGATCCAGACAACCCAGTAATGTGAAATTTGGTAAACGTACACACAATCATATGGGGAAGGTTCTTAAATAGGTTTCATTCCATAAATTCACACACGTGGGCGCCGGGGGCCCAAAAACTTTTTTTCCTTTTTGAGCTATACAAAAATGAAAAGCAACAATTTTTCTATTTCTCGAGGAGGTAGAAGCATGACATTTTAGGATATTGTTGAGTACACTTCTACAATGGTAACAGGCAAAAATATATTTATATTACCTCTTTCTGGGGGCTGGGGGCCCAAATGTAGTTTTTTCCCTTATATGAACTATATATAAAAACTGAAAATCACTAATTATCTTATTTTACGGATAGACAGAAGTATGAAACTTTAGCAAGTTGTTAAGTACGCTACCCCGACGATATTTTGCGAGAAAGAATTTTAAACTTCCCACTCATTAGGGGCCGGGGTCCCAAAAGTAGTTTTTTCTTATATTAAAAACTCACTCATTACTAATTCTCAAATTTACCGTGTAGATAAAACCATGAAACTTTTGGAAATTCTTGAGCATACTCTCCCGTCAATAATAGCAATCGTTCCATAAATTCCCACTCATGGGGGCCGGGGGCCCAAAACGTTTTTCCCCGCTTTATTTGAGGTATATAAAATTGAAAATAACTAATTCTCCTATTTCCCGATTAGGCAGAAGCATGAAATTGTAGGATATTGTTTAGTACTTTTAATAAATTATCACAGGCGAAAATATATTTCAATTATCACTTTCTGGGGTCCAGGGGCCCTAGTGTTTTTTTTCCCTATATGAGCTATATAAAAATGGAAAATCACTAATTCTCCTATTTCCTGTGTAGGTAGAAGTATGAAACTTTGGCAAGTTGTTAAGTACGCTATCCCGACGATATTTTACAAGACAAATTTTTAAATATCCCCCTCATGGGGAGCCGGGGGCCCATATGTAGTTTTTGTTTTTTTTACTTATATACGCTATATAAATACTGAAAATCACCCATTCGACTATTTCCCGTGTAGGTAAAAGAATGAAACTTTGGGAAATTGTTAAGTACACTTTCCTAACGCTAATTTGCAAAAGAATTTTAGAATCCCCATTCTTGGGGGCTAAGGTCCCAAATGTAGTTTTTTCTTATATTAAAAACCGTATTATCTCTAATTCTCAAATTTACCGTATGCGTACAGACATGAAACTTTTGGAAGTTTTTAAACTCTCTCTCCCAACAAAAATGGAGAAAAAGTCTCTTAAAATTCTCACTCAGCCCGGGGCTGCTGTGCCAAAATATATTTTTTTCTTAAATAAGCTGTATTTCACATCTCCAATGGTAACAGGTGAAAACATATTTAAATTATCTCTCTAAGAGGGCCGGGGCCCAATGTAGTTTTCTTATTTATATGAGCAATATAAAAAGTGAAAATTACTAATTCTCCTACTTCCCGTTTAGGTAGAAGCATGATACTTTGGGAAGTTGAGCAATACATATCCGCAATGGTAAGAGGAGTAAAAAGAACTCACTCCCCTGGGGATGGGGCCCAAATGTATTTGTTCTGATATAAAAACAGGCTCAACACGTATTCTCTAATTTTAGGTGACGGTAGAAGCATAAAAGTTTGGAAATTTGTTGAGGAGGCACTCACGACGAAAATTAACAAATGAAAATGTTAAAACTCCTTCTCATGGGGGGCCGGATACCCAAATACGTTTTTTCCTTACATGGGCTTTATAAAATTTAAAAACCACTAATTCTCCTATGTTCGAGTAGGTAGAAGCATGAAATTTTCGGAAGTTGTTGAGTACACTTCTGCGATTGTAACAGGCGAAAAAAATATTTATAACACTTCTTGGGAGCCTGGTGCCCAAATATAGTGTTGTTTTTTTTAACTCATATAAGCTATATACAAATTGAAAATCTTTAATTCTACTATTTGGAATTATGGGAATTCGGAAAGTTGTTAATTACACTACCACGATGGTGCAGTCTTAACTGGTGTGCCAGAGTCTTGGGATTGCTGTTATAGAATTGAAGACAATATGCTTTTCGGATAGGCAATTGTATTTGACCTGCTTCAATATAAATGTTTCCTTTTACTTCATGTCAATAAACAGTATGTAGGCCTACGCTTCTACAGAAAACCTCATTTAAAACCCGTGCGAACCCGGGTACTTGCCTCTAGTGGAAATATAAATCAGACGGATACATTTGGCCATGTTAGAACGATTGGTCTGAATCAAATATTAATTACTTTTAAACAATTAACAGTTCAGAATTTCCTTTGCATTAAATTATAAAACCTTATTGCATATCAGTCTTCACTCAGTCGGTCACGGATGCCGTTTGCAGTCTGGGCGGACATCTAGTAGATATTAATTTACAACATAAGATAACAAACTAAGTTAACTAGCAGCATATTAAACTTAAACCATCTGAATAAAATAAATAGAGGTTAAAAATATCTTTTTTTTAAAAAAAACAACGTTTTTATTCTTATTAAATCAAAGTACTTGAACTTATAAGTTTTTAATTATTTTTTTTTCTTTTTAGTCCACTTATAAAAACTTGATTTTTAAAAGTCTTTTTTTTACCTCTATTTATTTATTTTTTTAGTCTAAGTTAGGGGTCTCATTAAATGTCAAACAGTGGTCGGAGGCCGACTACAAACAGTTTTGTTTTTTAAGTAAAAATAGTATATTTTTAAGGACTTAAAAGTCTCCAGGCGCCGGATGAGAATGCCTTGGGGGCTGCGCAACGTTTTAATACCACGGGGATGTGGTCACATGATAACTCCGGTGGCACGTGGATGTCAACAACAGCAGACGGATACTGATGCTATGTAGAGATAAACTAAAAATGCATTAATTTAATAATGGTACATTCGATCGATCTGAAAATTTGAAACAAGATCTATCTGTGGTAAAATTTTGAGATCTCTAGGACCGTCAGAAGTGGTTTAATGTTACGTTGGAAATTTTGAAAATTAATTTTTTAAAAACGTGGTAAGAATAGTTTTTATTATGGTTCTAGATCACGACTTCTTGTAAAATGCACTACACACTCAGTGCAACACTATTCGCTTGGTACACACTACACAGTTCGTTGAACTTCGCTCTAGTTCATTTATTCAATTCACTTTAAAAATATTCATCGTTGACGTTGAGAGTCAGAGACTGTCATTGTAGATATCAAATACCATCCATATGTTGGATAATAAATATTTTAATAAATAGTCTTAAATACTAAATAGAAGGTATCAAAGCACAACCCTTAGCTCTAACTCTTAAATGTGGAGATATACGGATTAGGCAAATAGTAAAAAACCATATCCTGCCCCCCCCCCTAATAATAACAACGTATCTTTTCTCACCGATCTTCATCTTTTGTTGGTGTCTCTAAGGCTCTGAACAGTTCTTCCTCTTCCTTCAGCTCTTTGATTGGCTGCAAGAAGATTCTCTCCTGGGATGGGATGGAGTTCATGTACCTGTGGAAAGAGACATATATCTATGACATTGAAATGTAGCTAGACAGAGAAATGTTCCTGTGACAGAGTATTTTTTACTGTGACAGAGAAATGTACGTGTGCCTTAGAAGTTATAAAAAAACAGAACATTCAATGATCATTCCCAAAGACTCTCAATGTTCTACAAAACTGACACCATGTGTTTATATTAATCAATCTCGAGAACGAGGCTATGCCTGATAGTCATTTATAGCACCGAGCTCCTCTTTCAATGTGATTTTTGTGTGTTTTGGACTTTTTACTTCATGTTATTTCTGAATCAGGATGTTTGTTATAGATCCCTGTTTCGGGCAAGCTACGATTTTCATTTCTGAAAATATTGGATTATTATTTATAGTTTGGCTGTTTATCTTCGCGAGGCTCAACGCTTTTGTTCCTACCATCAACTCTCGGACAAGCCCACGAAGACAGACGCAACTTTTCAAAATTTATTTTCAACATTTCTTTTTAATGATTAACGTAGCTGATGTTAAACGTATTGTCATTTATGTGGTTAGTATGATATGAACGTTTATTTAAATAATATATTTATGTTATTATCTCCATGAAATGCGCTGTGAGCCCGGCTCCTTGCTGGGATACAGCGCTATATAAATTATCATTTTATTATTATTATTATTATTATATTATTATTATTATTATTATTGTAATAGTGCTTTTTTAAGGGAGGGGGTTATATATGTTGTAGTCTGTTGTTGCTTTTGTGTGTAAGTGTTTGTTCTATTTTATTTATTAAAGCTCCTTCAACTCCGCCTTGCTCGATACAGGAAGATCACTCATAAACTTTCCCTTCTGGCTGTCAGCTAAAGTCTTTTGCCTAATATTAAAATGGCCACGGTTAATTATCGTTGTGACTGTAGAAGTAATAGTGAGTCAGGAAACATGACATCAACTCTTTGTGGTCTGTGTAACAACTGTCTCTAATCAATCCCTCTATCAACTCCTGGTTACATTGTGGACCTTACATTAATCGCCAGCCATCCTCTCACTTCACCACCACATATGGTGGATTAAGGGGGGGGGCTGAGCGGGCTAAAGCCAGGGGCCCCCGACGGTTTGGGGGCCCCCAAACCTTTTATATTTTATAATAAAAGTGTACAAATGATTGCACGAACCCTTGAAAATATCATAAATTAAATATATTTATAAATATTATCTATACAACTGATCGCGATTCAGTCTTAATAATCGAAAAAACTTGATTTAATTGGCTCACTGAGAGAACATAGTATGAAATATAGTTTATATTTTTAAAATTTCTCATTTTAGACAAGCTCCGATGGCCGTGTGGAGAGCACAGGTGCGTGATTCAACCGGTGTCGGGTTCGATTCCCAGCAGTGGAAAATTATTATTTTTTCTTTTCACACTCAATTGTAACATACCGGCGAACACTTCAAACAGTTATTTCTTGGTGTTAGTTTTTTTTCCTTATTAATATTTAGTTACAGTCTTATATTAGCTGTTAACAATCATTTTATTTTAAGGGACGCTGGCTGGATAGGGCCCCCATTTGATTGCAGCACGGGGCCCCGTGCAGTCTTAATCCGCCCCTGACCACCACACACTATTACCAGTTCACAGCACAAACCACGTGTTTCATGCTCAGTCAACTCGCACGCTCTTACCATTATCAATACAATAACACAACATGTCTTTCACAGTTACTGAATTTTAATTGTGTCATTACCCTTTAAATCTAAAATAATATTATTTTCAATTCCTGTATCGTATAACAATTTCTTGTAAAAAATTATTTACGATGTCTGAAAGCATCTTTAAAAGTCAGTGAACGTCGAGTGGCTAAAATAAATAATAGTGTTAAGCATAACTATTGTACTTGTAAGTTCTCAAAAACCTCTAACATCTCGGTATACCCACCTCTGGTACCATTGTGGCTGCACCTTTTTGGTCAACACCTTCTTACGTCTGCTGGTCATGTTTACTGTGGATGTCTGCAGACAAGACAGAGTTTTTGTTTTTTTTAAACAACCCTAAAAACAAAGTTTTTGAATATAAATACCTCATATATGAGGCAGAACTAAATCTATTGATTATATTCAAAATAATATGCACCTTGCGACAAACAAACATTTACATATTGAACGTGACTGAACTCGTTTTGTGCAAAAAGGGAAGGGTTGGGGTGGGAGTGTGGTCACCGATGATTCAACTGAACTCCAGCAAACAGGTGTATGTCAACAACAACAGACGGCTACCATACAGTTATATAGTTATAAACTAAAAATTCTTTAATTTCATTACGTTACATTCGATCGATCTGAAATCTTGATACATTGCATTGTTAGATGACACACGTCTTTGTGCAAAATTTCAGCTCGATAGCATCCCGGAAAGTGGGTCATTTTTTAGGTTTGTTTATTTCCGCCGGACTGACGAAGAGACGACAGTGAAGTTAATATATGGGTTTTAAAAAAGATTTTTCTCTGTGCCGAGCCATATTATGATATTTTTTTTGTCAAAGAAAAGAGTCAAGAGACTTAGGATCAACAGTGTTCCAAAAAATAGATCCATACAACAAAATTTCCACTACTGAACAGTCAAGTCACATTTAAGATAACAGTTCCTTTTGTCTCTTTTATTTTTTTTTATCTCTTGCCTCTAAAACTCTAGTTAACGCTAGCTACTTTAACTTCCAGAACCCTTACTTTACTTACAGCACATTCTACTTACCTTAACTTTTACTTCCCTATTTCCAAATCAAATTCCCTATCTTCTACTCGTGCTCATGACTACAAAAAGTTAGCTAAATTCGATTATTAGAATGTCTAACCAACAAGAAAGTTTAAGTTTGATTACCTTAAGTTCTATTTACCCTAAAACATCTACGTATGTTTAATCCTTGCTTATAACAATTGTGATTTTAAGATACGGCTTAGCAGAGGATGGTATGTATAAGCCGGATGAAGCTTAAAGACACTTATCTATAAATAAATACAGATTTTAAATGCGATACTGTTTAAAGGAAATTGCCGTTTTCCCTTTTAGGTGTGAAAAATAAACTGCAAAATTACGCTAAGTACAATATACATTGTGAACTCTGTGTTAGTTCACGCCATCGAAAGTGAGTGAGACAGTTATAACAAATTATGTTGAAACATAGATCTACATCATTTTTTGGGTATCGTCTTTTGTCTTCACACATAGATCTATTTCATTTGAAATTTTTTTAAGCAAATTTGAAAAATTGGAAGGATTTGAAAATTGTATTTCGTGATTTTACAGAGACAGGGGAGAAACCAGTATTGTAAAATCGAGAATGATTTTTTAACCCGTTGGGAATAGCGATTATACATTTAAAATGTCTGTAGTACTTTCACATACAGATTTCCCTGAACAATACCAGATACAGGGGTTGGGTCTTTTGCAAATATGCTAAGGAGGCCCCAAGGATGTGTAACGGCCAAAAAATGACGAAAAAGTGATTTCCTGGAAAATAAAAAATAACACGAAAAAATATCAGTATTTTGTCAATTTCTCGCCAACCATAACAAGTTACGAGTTGAAACAAACGCCAAACAATAGCTTATAATATTTAGAACAATGTTGGAATTTTTTAAAACTCTCTTTTCGTTCGACTCCAGTAATTTTAGCAGCAATTTGTAGATTATAATGGTTTTGTTTACTTTCATAATTATTGATCGCAAATGACTTTTAATGTAATCTTGAATGATAGATAATTGGGTTTTCTTGCTTTGTAAATGCTAATGTTAAGATTGGTGCGTTGTGCGCATTATATTGACATATTCTTGGTGTGATGTGGCGTGAGGGGATATGACGTCGTATTTTGTTTACTTTCAGAATGACTTGAAATGAATTCGAGTTTTCTATTTCTTGTTTCTTTTTAAAAACAGAAAATTAAAACTGCAGTGGAGGTACATTGGGGTATCAAATAAAGTTTAAGCTACTTCCTGTGCTATTGCATATTGAACGGTTTATGAAATCAATCTTCATGATAGGTAGCTATGCAAGATGTTTACATTCATCGCCTGTCGTCCCATCTGGGGCATAGGCCATGAACAGAGGCCTCCAGGCATCACTGTCCTGCGCCAATCTCTCTAACTGTTCCCATGGCAGCTGTGCCCACTCTTTTTGGAGTCTGCCTCCAGTTCCCTGCTCCGGGTCATTTCTGTTCGAACTCTTTTCCTCCTTTCCTCATTAGAATAACTTTATCGAAAATGTACACATCTTAATAACAACAATTTAATTAGAAACATCTTAAGTTATAGCATTTCCAATCAGGTGCGCAATCTCAAATTTGCTTTACGCCCCTGAAATCGATTGGTATTTCAATGCTTAACTTTTTATCAGCCGAATTATTCAGACGTAAATTCTAACTATTATCTAGACTATAGAATAATATCCAGGAAGCTTTCTTTTACCCCCCATCCCCCCACCCCCATGTATCCATACTTTTTTACTTTTCAACTAGGCTGTGCCATAAGTAAAGTGATAATCTATCTTTTAAAAAACTTACTTTAAAAAACAAACAATATAATCAGACAAGAAAATTTATTTTGTATTGTCTTGTCTTATTTTGCCTTGTCTTGTCTTGTCTTATCTTGTCGTATCTTGTCTTATCTTGTCGTATCTTGTCTTATCTTGTCGTATCTTGTCTTATCTTTTCGTATCTTGTCTTATCTTGCCTTGTCTTGTCTTGTCGTATCTTGTCTTATCTTGTCGTATCTTGTCTTATCTTGCCTTGTGTTGTCTTGTTGTATCTTGTCTTATCTTGCCTTGTTTTGTCTTGTCGTATCTTGTCTTATCTTGTCGTATCTTGTCTTATCTTGTCGTATCTTGTCTTATCTTGTCGTATCTTGTCTTATCTTGCCTTGTCTTGTCTTGTCGTATCTTGTCTTATCTTGCCTTGTCTTGTCTTGTCGTATCTTGTCTTATCTTGTCTTATCTTGCCTTGTCTTGTCTTGTCGTATCTTGTCTTATCTTGTCGTATCTTGTCTTATCTTGTCGTATCTTGTCTTATCTTGTCGTATCTTGTCTTATCTTGCCTTGTTTTGTCTGGTCGTATCTTGTCTTATCTTGTTGTATCTTGTCTTATCTTGCCTTGTCTTGTCTTGTCTTATTTTGCCTTGTCTTGTCTTGTCGTATCTTGTCTTTTCTTGCCTTGTCTTGTCTTTTCGTATCTTGTCGTATCTTGTCTTATCTTGCCTTGTCTCGTCTTGTCGTATCTTGTCTTATTTTGCCTTGTCTTGTCTTGTCGTATCTTGACTTATCTTGTCGTATCTTGACTTATCTTGTCTTATCTTGCCTTGTCGTATCTTGTCTTATCTTGCCTTGGAATTGAAGTCGTGTTTCTTTACTTGCAAGTTCTTTTATAATATTCTCATAATATGAGTTATTAATACACCTTAAAGCAGGGCCAGCATTAGGCATAAGCAAACCGGCAAACCTCGCATAAGAATATTTAAATATTTATTGTATAATTTTCGATTGCATTTTAGACCATCAAATTCACTTTGTTTAGGGCCTCCAATTCCCTTAGGCCGGCCCTGCTTACAGCTTTATGTCGGGGTGACCATCTTGTGTCACACAAGGCTTTGTTAACATGTATCAATTTCATGTGTTTTTAAGTACCTGTCAACGATGAGTAGATGCAACAAACCAGGTATAAAGATTTTGCAGAGCACAATAACAATCTGACTGCAGCAGGACAAACTGCTCCACGTTTCCCAACCAAGTGACGGGAATGAGGTGTACACGGCACATAATGAGCAGCACTGCACTTCTTACAAAGAATAGCCCAGACTCCGTTACACTTCCTACTTATATTTGTATCAACGCCATGCTGCTAAAAAGCTGAACCACTTTCACACAAGTCTCAGGAAGATCCTTGGCATAAAGTGGCAGGACAATATTCCAGACACAGTGGTACTAACCAAAGCATCTTCACCCTCCTGATGCAGTCACAGCTTCACTGGGCAGGGCACCTGGCCCGTAATCCAAATGAGAGACTACCAAAGAGACTCTTCTAAAGCGAGCTCCAGCATGGCCAGCGGTCCCATGGTGGACAAAAGAAACGCTTCAAAGACTCGTTGAAATCCTCTCTGAACGCGTTAGCAATCAATCCAGACACATGGGAAGAAGCTGCAATGGACCGGTCCACCTGGCGCCAATCCATCGACGAAGGTGCCAGGACATGCGAGGCAAACAGGATCAACGCCACAGAAAAGAAGAGGCAAGCCCGAAAGGGCCGCGCTGTCAAACCTCCAGGAATCAACCCACTCGTCCCATGTCTTTTCTGTTCCCGTACCTTCCGTGCCAGGATCGGTCTCGTAAGCCATCTGCGCACACATAGGCATAACCACTCCCAGCAACCGCCGGATTACTAGAGTGATGTGCTTAAAAATGTGATGTCACATAAAAAAAACCCCGCAAAGTTGGCATTCAATTTTTAATTAATTACAATTTACTCAATGAAGTTTTCAATGCTTACCCGCGTGTTACAATATTAGAGTGCATAATTACACTAAACATATATTTAAATGACAAAAAATGTATTAGCAGCCTGCCAATTTTTATTGAGAAAATATGGCTTCTTGGGGGGGGGGGGGGGGG
>MUZC01001244.1:152411-182829 GCA_002072015.1 Radix auricularia | reverse complement strand
CCCCCCCCCCCCCCCATGGGAAAATCTATATTCCAAATTTACACCCAAAATAAAAACAATACCACTTAATTTGCTTTTAATTTGTATTTATAGATACATGTTGTTGTTTTTTTACAAACAAAGAAATTATATACATTAGTACGTAAAAATATTTATATATTTACTTTACTAATTATAAGAGTGGAAAAATCGTGTATTATTCTAACAAAATTTCAAATTATTTATAATATCTTTCTCTATTTGGAAAATGCTACAAGATTTGTAGTCTTAAATCTCTCAGGTCAGAGCAAAGATACGTTTTTAAATCAGCTTCATTTTGGAGAAGCTCCTTTCACAACTTATGACAATCATAGAAAGTTTTTAAAAATGTTTGGCAAAATTTCAATGTTGAATACAGAATTTTCCAATCTATACTGTTGAATTGATCAAGAGGTCTTTCCCCCCGTTTTTCTAACGTAAAGCCTTTTCTTGTAGTGTAGGTACAGCCATAAAAACATGGATCCATTTTCGTTCGATTTTGAACTTTTCTTCATCAATGTCAAATCAGTAGTTTATTTGAAATTCTAATTCTTCATTTAGTAGGTTACATGGTAACATATGGTATTATACACGAATATATTTCTTGCAAGAATATGCACCTGATCAAAGCAATCTTTTTTTTTTTTTTTTATAATTCTATCCCTTGATAAAAACAATTCTCGTTGCATTTCTTGTTTTAAAAAGAGAACCACGCCTTCTAAATTTTCCTCTGTCATACTTTTCTTCGTCTAGGTCTTCACAAATTGTTTTGGCAGATATAACAGCGATTTGTTCCAAGAAGTACGTTTGTATTAATTTTATATATATATATTTTTTTTTTTTAAAAACCCGTAAATTGAGATACCGAAGAGAAGAAAAAGATTTTATGAATCGAGTAAAATACCAACATCTGATCTCATTTTAGAATTTACTTTTTTAGATGTCATTTTAATTATTTATGCCTATTGTGGTGTTTATTAACGGAGAAATTTCAATACTTTCATATTCTTATCATAATTCAAAATATTTACACATTTCTTAAATTGGATAGGCGTAAAATAGAAATAAATTTATTTTTCAATCATTCCCTTACAATAATTTTATGAAAACTAAAACATTATTATAAATTACTACTTGCAAGTTAAACACAATATTTGAACCTCAATGCCATTTGTTGCCGCATCATTCTGCGAATGTCGAAATTTTACCAAAAACAGTCGTGGGGATATTAATAGCATATATTATTCGGCCTAGTGGTGATGTGTTTTTGTGAGTAGTTTTCATATAAAAAGTCATCTGTGACGTAAACCGATTAATTTCGCAAACAAATCAATACCTCTTTGAACGAATGGGTTTGCGTTAGTTATAACAACGATTGTGTAATCAAAAAATGTTATAAGATCCGTTATAGTTAAGATACGAAATTACGATTTTTTTTTGTTTCACCTGGTTTTCCCCCTTCAAAAGAAAAAGGTGCGGGTGTTGGAAATGGCTGTACTTTCAACTACCCCTAATGCCGCCCTTTAAATGTGTGCCGCCTGGGGTGGACCGCCCCACCGCCCCCCTCTAGCTACGCCACCATTCTTAACTGATTTTCTAAAGAACATTAAACATAATTTGGATCACCAAAATTTGGTCTCTGGTACATTGACTGAAAATCCTACATGTGGAAGAAAATCAGCAGTCCCGAGCCTGCGCTCTTCATTGGGCTTCCCGGAAAACCCCCTCAGCCCTCTGGCCCCCTAAGGGACGTAAAGACTGAGAAGCCCCCCCGGAGCGGTCGCTGCTACAAGCGGCCGCCTGGGCGTCCAGGGCACTGGGCCGAAAACGCCTCCCACTAAAGTGTGCCTCCCAAAGGAGGTGTGGAATTTACCTACTGTGACTCGCTATCAACATAGTATCACTTTGGCGCCACCACGGCAAAGCTTACGAGTCTATATAGTTAGATCGCCGCAAAGCGTGGGGATCATCACTGACCTAACTAGGGTTTAACCCCCACCGGAAGGTTTCCTCAGAGGTGGCGACCAAAAGCGTTTCCTAGCGGTACCTTTTGCTATTCCGTACTGGCGCTCCTGGCCCTAAACCGGCACCGCTCAACAGCGTTGCTAGTTAATTGAGGGGGACGAAACGATCGCTTCGGAGTAACCCGACCCTCAACGGGTACTTTGGTTTTCATCATCGGCATTGCATCTAAATGCTTTGCCTAAGATCCGTAATCATATTTGACTAGCACCTAACGCCTAACAACGGCCTTCGGCTATCCAAGCCTGGGGTTTGTCGGTTTCAGGTCGCAATGCGCACCACGACCTTACTCGTCTGTCGCACCACGTAGAGGTCACCCCATCTCGACAGCTGGTACATTGACTTGAAGATTCGATTAAAATGATGGGGTCTCTACATAGCATTTTATCAAATTTCAAAGCATCCTTTAAATATTCCATTACATTCTCTGTGAGCATCTTCTGCTTATCATTTTTTCTAACACTATACATTTATAATTATTTCGTTCATCTTTGACGTCGCTTCGAAAATTAAAATGTTTTATTGTAACTAGCAAAGTTCCTGCGTCTGTTGGTCTCATGAGCTTTTTCTTTCTGCCTGTGTTGGTTTTTCTATAGCTTTCAAAATAATCTCAATGTTGCTCTATGGTATATTCACTATTTTGTATTCTGAAGCCTTGCTTGTATAGTAAGTAGGTATTACAAACGATTATGGGCATGAATAAGAATCCTGAACGACGTTCTATAGTACGAAAATAGATAATTCGTTTCAGTTGGATTAAGATGTAAACAGATTAGATTTAATGAACTATAATATATGAGCAAGATTTGACAGTGAGATTTTATGTTATTGCGTCTTTTTTAAACACCTGTATACCTTCCAGCCATAAAGAAGAAGTATTAACGCATGAAGATACCCTACTATCCATTATTTTAAGATTTTTATTTATGAAAATCATTTCAGAAATGTAAGCAGATTTACTTTTACTTCAGTGAAATATTTTAAACATTCTTCAATGTCCACTTCTTTATTTTCAATCGATCATTACATGTCATATAACTGGCATTGTTTGGTGAGTATGTGAAATATATGAAGAGCTATTGAATACAATAGAACAATGTATGGGGTATCTTGTTCCTGAAAATTACTATGAGCTCTATTTGAATTTTAGATGACACTTTAAAATCTTTTTTTTCATACAGAGTTCTGGGAGTGCTTGATCGTACTCAGAAAGCAAATCCATTGGTTCCGGAACATTGCCTTTATTCTGAGTATTAAAGTCAATAGTGCGCTCGCCTCACAAGCTGAGGGGCGTGGGATCGAACCCACGTAAAAGCCAATATAAAAATGTTGAAAAAGTTCTGCCACTTTTTTTTTATTTCACAAATTATTTTTATTTGTCAAATCTTTTTATCCGATAACTGATCCTTTCCTGTGTTAGAAAAACATTGGAAATGCTGAGGACTTGTTCCTAGGCGGCTACTTTTGGATTTATGCGGGAAAAGTTTTAATTTCGAAATATCTTTTGATGTTTCAAATCAAAAGACATTAAAATATAAATAGTAATGTTTGATAGAATAAACTGTGTAAGTACGACAACAAATTTTTCCAGTAGTTTTTGTTTTTTTGTTGTTGTTTTTTTGTTTGTTTTTTTTTGTTAGTGAATTAAACCACTTATTAGCGCATTTTCGAGAAGTAGAAATGCGCTATTGTATCCGTTTTGTCCGTCTGTCCGTCCGTCCGTCTGTCATCACCCTAGATCTCAGCATCCATAAGTCCTAGACCCATGATGTATATATGTTTTTTGTATGTCCTGACCTGCCATTTGTGCATCAACACTCAGTTACTCGATCCGACCTCTTGTAGTGGCAGTAGAGCTCCTGGAAGTATGAAAGTCCTAGACCCATGATGTATATCACAAGAGTTCCTACCACCTCCAATACACAAGAATTCCTACCACCACCAACACACAAGAGTTCCTACCACCGCCAACACACAAGAGTTCCTACCACCACCAACACATAAGAGTTCCTACCACCACCAACACACAAGAGTTCCTAAAAATTCATAAAAATATGTCTAAAATCTAAACACAATTACTGATAACTACATAATGCTGATATCTAACATAAGTACTGATACATAATACGAAAATGCGCTAACACGTCCTGAGTCCAAAAAGGGACCAGGCTTAACATGATTTTTTTTCTTACAACATTCGTTCTGGTATCCGATGTTCTTACATTTATTATAAAACTTCTAATCTTACCAAAACCGACCCTAGAAACTAAATCTTCTAATCTTGCTAAAAAATGTCAGTGTCGTGTAGTAATTGCCCTCTGCGTCACACAAATTTCCATCATGTATAATATATTTTCTCAGTGACCTCAATCAGTATATTTTACCACTGTAATTATTGCATGCGGATTCAACATTTAGCCAAGGGGAAATTTCAAAAACTACATAGATATTAGCCGTAATGATGGCGGTGGTATGGTGATTGGGTCGGCCGGTGTGAGCAGGTTACCACGATGTCATGGGAGACTGGGCGCGAGATGTGAGGCTTGACATTTGCGTTCGAGAGTTTCCTGATTACGTCATTCCAACACACAAGACACGTGCTTTGAAAATGTTATGTTTTATCTTGATTATTTTATGAGATTTCTGCTTTAAATTTCTCAGACTTGTCATGTTCATTTTAAGGATCTTTGTTTTGTCCGCACATTTTTTTTTGTTAACCAAGTTTTACACACCAAAAAGATAGATATCGTATTATTTTTATCAACATTTGCTTCGTGGTAATTACAAACTGCTGGAGGGCGTTGGCTTAACATCTGCGCGACCTAGAAGTCGCTTAGGTAAAAAATGAATTTGCTGATTAGATATTGTTTGTGTAGTATTTGGGAGTGACATTAAAACAAAGGAATATTGTATAAAAAAATATTTTATTAAATGCAAGTTGCATCAAGGTAATATTTATTTTTTTCAATGAATTTTACAGCAAATCAATGTTATATTAAGTAATTGTATCCAAAGAATAATGCACCAAATGCATTTTGTATGAAATTAATGTTTCGTATAGGGGGGCGCGGTGGTCAAAGTGTTAGTGCGCTGCGGTACAAAACAATTCTAAAATAAAAATATAAATCGGTCACGGGTTCAAACCCCGGTTCTGGCACCCCTACGGGTAGATGATGCTCGTTAAAACCTTGGCTGGTAGTTCATCTAGGAGAAGGAAACTCCGAATACAAATCCTCCGCTGCCTTGCGGCTATACCTGCCTTGCGGGAAAGGCTAAGGGAGTAAACCCTGAAAGAAAATCCAGGAATTGGAGCACCTACAGGCGGTCTATACATAAGACTTATATACCGGCAGCTCCTGCGACGCCAATGGCAGCCAAGCTGCATCGACGCAAGTCGTTCCCTTGGTTACACCATTGACGTGGAGAGGGGGGATATGCTGTATGGGCAGCAGCTAATTCTCCATAATACCCGCCCAGGCTTGCATCACCTCTGGAGAGGACACTCCAGCGTCGCCGCAAGGTGTCGACAAAACACGGGAAGCAGCAGTTACCGGTTATAAGCCAAAGCTCAATTGACGTAGAGCTAGGCGCCAGGGGCTGCTTCCGACGGTGGGAGAGACTACCAATGTCTCACTGGACAGCTACCGCCCGCCTCAAACTGGGCAGCCCCCAGTCAAATAGGTGCTATCCCGTCATGGCCTGCCTTCTCCACTGGGTGCGTGGAGATTAGAGTACCACTCAACAAGTGGGCCACTAAGCCCTGCACCAAGAAATACAAAAAAGAAAAAGAAGACCCCAGCTCTTCGAATCGCTAGCTGGAACGTGAGGACTATGTGTCCCGGCATCACTGATGATCTGCAGTCCATAAACGACACACGGAAGACAGGAATAATCGATAGAGAACTTAAAAGGCTAAAGATTGACATAGCATGCCTTCAGGAGACCAGGCTCCCAGACAACGGTTCACTCAAAGAGGCCAATTACACCTTCTTCTGGCAAGGCAGACCGAAAGACGAACCTAGACAGCATGGTGTGGGTTTCGCTGTTAAAAACACTCTTCTACCATCCATTGAACCACCGTCATCAGGCACGGAGAGGATCCTCACTCTAAGACTCAGAACAACTGCGGGCCCAGCAAACATTCTTAGTGTGTATGCCCCAACACTCTATTCAACTCCGGAAGAGAAGGACCAGTTCTATGGAGCGTTAGACCAGGCAATAGCCGGCATCCACAAAGACGAGGCAATCTATCTCCTAGGAGATTTCAATGCTAGAGTGGGGAGCGACCACGAAGCCTGGCCCACCTGCCTTGGACTATTTGGAAGAGGAAAGTTAAATGAAAATGGACAAAGGCTTCTGGAATTGTGCTGCTCACGAGGCTTGTGTGTGACCAACACTTTCTTCAAGTGCAAGGATATACATCAAGTATCTTGGAGACACCCTCGATCCCACCAATGGCACCAGCTGGACCTCATTATCACCAGGCGTGCACAACTAGCTAGCGTCCTACTCACTCGCAGCTATCACAGTGCCGACTGTGACACGGATCATTCCCTTGTCGCCAGCAAAGTACGAATAATGAGGAAAAACTCGTACCACACAATGAAAAAGGGAAGTCCACGCATCAATACCTCCTGCATGAAAGACCCTGAGATAGCGCAGCTGTTCAAAGACAAGGTGAAGGAAAGTCTCTCAAAGATGTCCCCATGCGTCACCATTGACTCCAAATGGACGCAACTGAGAGACACAATCTATACATCCGCAATACAAGCCTTTGGCAAACAATCTCACAAAAACACGGACTGGTTTGATGAACATTGTGACGAGATGAAACCCGTCACTGAAGCAAAAAGGAAAGCTCTTATGGCTTACAAGGAAAAGCCTACACCTGACAATTTGCATGCTTTAAAAACAGCTAAGTCTCTTGCCCAAAAGGTTGCACGTAAATGTGTCAATACCTACTGGCTTAAGCTCTGTTCCAGTATACAATCAGCTGCAGACATGGGCAATGCAAAAGTCATGTACGAAAACATCAAAAAGGCAACGGGCCCCTTGACGTCAAAAGCTGCTCCCCTAAAGTCCAAAAATGGAGAAATTATTCAAGACCAGGCAGCACAGCTAAAACGGTGGGTTGAGCATTATCTGGAATTGTATTCAACAGTTACCACAGTCTCCAGCACCGCTCTAGATGACATCCCAGATATGCGACTCATGGAAGAACTTGATGTCGTGCCCACACAGGAAGAGCTGAGCAAAGCAATTGACAGTCTAGCTTGTGGAAAAGCGCCTGGGAATGATGGAATACCACCAGAGGTTCTAAAGAGTGGCAAGACAGCTTTACTCCAACCATTGCACGAGATTCTGTCCCTCTGCTGGGAACTGGGCTACATCCCCCAAGACCTAAAGGATGCAAATATAGTGACACTATATAAAAACAAAGGTGATAGGAGTGATTGCAATAATTATCGCGGCATTTCACTCCTTAGTATTGTAGGAAAGACCTTTGCCCGCGTTATACTAAAACGTTTACAAAGCCTAGCATCCCGCGTCTATCCAGAATCTCAGTGTGGTTTCCGGTCCGGTCGGTCTACCATAGACATGGCGTTCTCCATACGACAGCTCCAGGAAAAATGCAGAGAGCAGCAGATGCCACTATACATTGCATTTGTGGACCTTACAAAAGCCTTCGACTTAGTCAGTCGCAACGGGCTATTCCAAATACTGGCAAAAATTGGATGTCCCCCTCACCTACTTGCCATCATCAGACAGTTCCATGAAAATATGCTTGGCACAGTACAGTTCGATGGAGCTAAGTCAGAGGCCTTCCCTGTCAGCAGCGGAGTTAAACAAGGTTGTGTACTCGCACCAACACTCTTCGCAATATTCTTCTCTGTACTTCTTCGATACGCATTCAAGGATAGCAGTGAGGGAATCTGGTTACATACCAGAGCTGATGGAGGACTTTTCAACACTGCCCGCCTCCGAGCCAAGACCAAAACGACGGATGTCCTAATTCGAGAGCTACTATTTGCGGATGATGCGGCACTAACAGCACATACAGAATCTGGTTTGCAACAACTCGTGTCAAGCTTCTCCAATGCCTGCAAAGAATTTGGTCTGCAAATCAGCTTGAAAAAGACAAACATCATGGCCCAAGACACTCGACCTCCTCCTACCATAAATATCGATAATGAAAACTTGGAGGTTGTGGACAGCTTCACCTACTTGGGATCCAAGGTCTCCAATACACTGTCCATTGAAGAAGAAATAAACAGCATAATTGGCAAGGCAGCCGCAACAATGGCTAAACTAAATAAGCGGGTCTGGCAAAACACCAAGCTAACGGAGAAAACCAAACTGTGCGTCTATCGAGCCTGTGTCATCAGTACACTACTATATGGGAGCGAGACATGGACCACTTATACATCACAAGAGCGTAAGCTTAACAGCTTCCATTTGAGATGCTTGCGCCGCATCCTTGGTATTAAATGGCAAGAAAAAGTACCTAATAGTGAGGTACTAATGCGTGCCAATACCCAAAGCATGTTCTCAATTCTTAGTGAAAGACGCCTGAGGTGGCTAGGACATGTCAAAAGAATGAGCCCCGGCCGCATCCCGAAGGACCTCCTATATGGTGAACTTGCTTCAGGAAAGAGGAAAACAGGTCGCCCACGCTTGCGATTTAAAGATGTCTGTCAAAGGGACATGAAAGCAGCCAAAATACATACAAGTGACTGGGAGTGTAAGGCAGAAGACCGATCTACGTGGCGCACAGTTGTCAAAGAGGGCGTGATAGTAGCCGAGGAGCGAAGAATGGAGGAGGCTGCAGACAGAAGAGCTAGGAGAAAGGCCAAAACATTTGGAAGCACAGAACTCGTGTGTAAAAACTGTGGCAAAGACTGTCACTCAAGGATAGGACTGCACAGTCACTCGAGGAAATGCAACCCAACCCAACGGTGATGCACCATCGTCTCGCGAGACGGAAGGATGCCGGATAATGTTTCGTATCATGTATCCATGAGGACATGAAATTATTTAGTGAGTATAATGACGTAACATAAACTTGAATGCAGTCAAGATTACAATATTTCCTCTCATGCAATACAGGTGGACTGAAGCGTCCTACTGGTTTATAGCACTGTAGAGAATGTCAACAAATGTCATCATGACATCTATGGGACTGCATAAGGCAAGGAGCTCCGTGATTCAGCTTCATTTAAGATGACATTGATCCCCACCACTGTAATATTACAAAAATAAATTTTTAAAATTTAAAAGCAAAGGAAAATAACACTAAAAAATCTTTTAATTCAATTACTACTTAATCAAGAACACCTTTGTGCCCCTCATAAAGATGTTGTAGAACAACATGACCTCTTTAGATACACTAATTAACATAATGAAATTACTCCACGTGACACCTCACCATCTCGGTTGCCACCTTGGCCGCCATCTTGGTAGCCATCTTGCCATCACCGTCGTCATCTTGGCGTCACACCATAACAGGAAGTAACCTATCATAACCGGGAATGACCCCCATAGTCGAAACTGAACGCATACAAATGTTAAAGGTCAGCTATGATGTCATGTGGAGTATCCTCCACAAGGATTCTACCTTACCCGTGCAACACATACTACTTTATCTCTATCTTTATAGTAGAAGTCTGTCTTTGTTGAAATCCACGTCTTTGCTGGAGTTCAATCCAGCACAGCAATCGGTGATCACAAACCCCCTCCCTCGCCCCCCCCCCCCCCCCCCCCCCCCCCGGTTTTACAGCAAGGGGAGCTCAGTCTCACGTTCAGTCTGAAAATGTTAGCGCTTGGTGCATATTATTTAGAACATAATCAATACTTTTAGTTCTGTCTCATTTATAAGGGATTTATAGTGAAAAAAACGTTGTTGTTTTTTTTTTACAGTTGTTTAATTTTACAGATATTATTTATTGGCAATCGACGAAGTGATTCTGTCCCACATTTCAGCCTCAGAGCTTATCATAAAGGTTCGTTAATTTACACAATGTCTCACAGATTAGAAGGTTTAATTAACTCGCTGAGTTTGGGGGGAGGGGTGAGAGTGCTAAATTTTCATCACATCGTGTCGATTTTTGCTCCCAAGATGGGAATCTATAGGCCAAAAGGTGTCCTCAAGTTACCAGGCTGCACATGTAAATACCATAGTGACGGGTACTGCTAACAGAGGTTTATCGAACTCTAAATGGTGTCACTTTAGTCGGGACATTACAGAAGATTTTAGTCACCATAAGAAGGTAATGATAACATTTCTTGTAACACGATCTTCATCTTTTGTTGATGTCTCCATTGTTCTATAAACAGTTCTTACTCTTTCTTCAGCTGTTTGATTTTGGATGCAAGAAGATCCTCTCCTGGGATGGGATTTAGTTAATGTATCTGTGACAGGGAAATGTACCTGTGAAAGTGAAATATACATGTGACAAAGCTATGCACCTGTGACATAGAAATGTACTTGTGAATTTTGACATAGAAATGTACCTGTGACAGAGAAATAACTTTACCCCCACCCCGTACCAACGTTGTTTTTTTTTTTACTTTTCTACTAAGCTGTACCATAATTAAAATAATATCTTTTTTGAAGTGACTTTTTTAACAAATTAAAAATCAGACAAGAAAAAAAGTTTATTTTGGCCTTTTTGTCAATCCTTTCATAACAATGTCTCACTATGGACTTGTCTGGCCTTGTCTGATGATAGCTCAGATTTTGCACAGTTTCAATGTCCAGCGCCTGTCTTCGTATAGGTTGTCGTGCCAGCTGAACATGCCCTTAATGGCTAGACCGTCCTCTATACCGAAGCTCATCTCTCCGTCAAAATCGTTGATGTTAGCAGTGGTGAAACAATCCGTTGGGGTTTTAGAGACAAATTCACAGCACGTGAACTGGAAGCGACGATCTTTGTAGAAGTTATCGTTGATGCTGCTGATGCCCGTGATAACACCAGCACCTGGGCAGGAGAAGACGACCGGCTTGTCGTAGTCATTAACGTAATCTGCGGGAGAGTTACAGTTTTAGTGGGGGGGGGGGTTATGTTATTGTTTTTATAACTTTTTCATGACTTTATTTTAAAACTTTAACAAAAAAAAAACAAAAACAGGAATAAGTCTCGTAATCAACTGTCTATAGAGGCCACATCTACCCATTTCATTTTCAATAAATATTTTGTAGGATATGGCGACTAATCGTATAATAACGTATATGTTGCATTTTTTCCATTCGTTTAACTTGAGACTGCGAAATAATCTCTTAAGATGGACTAAATTTTGTGTTTTAATCACAAAGTGACTAATCAAGTCATCCCAAAATATGTGTACATAGGTCACGTGACAATCAACCATGTATCGAAGTTAAACAGAGAGACTTTAAATTTGCTACAATCTGATAGATTAAACAATACATCAACTGGTTTATTGTAAAAGTGTGCATAGCTTCACACCAATTCCTTCAACATTACAAGTTAGGTCTGCTTTTAAATATACAATTCCCCCATGGGCGTAGGCAGGGGCAAGGGGGCATTTGCCCCCCCCCCAAACATTTGAAAAAAATGTCATAAATTTATTACAATAAAATTAAACTAAATTCCCCGCAAGTGTACACATATCAAACATGAAAAAGAATGATATCTGCAAGTATAACTGATTACATTACTGATTGTTGTAAATAAAATGTCAAATTTTTAGCAAAAATACGCCAGCATTTATATTTATGTGTCAAGGTAGTTTCACATAGCAAGCGAACATTTTGATTTAGTTTTTTTTTATTGTTTACTTTCTCGGAAAAAAACTTTAATTGATTTAAATGTTCCTATTGTGTTTCGTATAGCATTCACATTATTTAAATCGTTCACGACAAGATTAAGTTTATGTGAACTGCTATGTACAAATGTTGCGTTTGGGTATTTTTTCTAATTAAGGCTTGGATTCCTCCTTCTTTACCTGCAATTGTAGAATAACCGCCGTAACCTTGGCCAACAAGCTTTGTCATATCTAATCCAAATTCTAATGAATTTGTAATGATGGTGTTTGCTAAACCTTCAGCTGACCTATCAACTATTGGAATATATCCCAAGAATTCTTCTGTGACCATCATTTTCCCATTTTTTCTTGACTAATCTAACACCAATTTACATTTACTCAATGCTTGGAATGTCATTTGTCTCGTCAGCAAGCATTGAGAATGCATCTGAATTATTTCCTTCACGAACAATGTCTTCACGCTAGAGAGACCCTCAAATTTCGATTCTAGTGATTTGCATGGTTGCCGAGATATAATTGGCACTACAAGAAACAATTGACAAATTATTACTAAAAACTTCATCTCCAGATTGAACGAAACTTAAACGGGTCATAAAAATTGACATGATTTAATTCTTTTCCATGAAGTCCTAAATCATGCATACCGCAAAATGGGATTGTAGAAATGATTGGACCCAGTTTGTTGCGATTTTCTTGACTTTGTCTTCTAAATGATGAGTCCAACTGCCCATCTATAAAAACTGCTTTTGCTTTTAATAATGCAACAAAATTGCTTGCAGTTGCATCTTCATAAAAGCCTTTGTGTAATGTGCTTTGCATGTGGCTAGCTTGATCTTCGTTAAAATCTTTATATTTTTAGCATGGTTTGAAGACAAATGCCAACTGAATTCCTCGATTTACTTTTTGTGGAAACAAAACACAATAATTACAAAAGGCACATTTTAACATTTGCGAGTATAAAAGCCACGGTGAATAGTTTGATAATCATGTAGATATATATATAAAAACTACAAACGCTGTTTCCCTCACTGTCAGCTCTAAACTCATACATTTTATCAGGGGTCCAACAATCACGAATCAGCTGCAATTCCAACTCATTTGAAAGGAGGTCGTTTGTCCAGACATACCTTCAGATATCCAATTTAGAAAATGAATAAGTGTCAGCGACAATCAAATTAGAAACGTTGCTGCCTCAGCTGTGTCTGGTTTTTGACTTGTACTGATGTCCTCAATGTCAAAGATAAGTCAGATGCTGCAGATATCCCAAAATCTTCTAATAACGGTACATGTATTTCGGAATCCCGTGATTGCAGTAGTTTATTTTATTTTACTTTTTTTATTTTTTTAAATTTATTTTTAAAGCCTGTAAATAATTTTCTGTCCATCTTTGGCAATCCTGCAGTTTCTACACTTGTATTATTTATGGGAAAATTTAATTTTATATGATTTATTAAATGTATCAATATCTATGCCTCTATAAATAATTCTCCTCCTCGTTAAACTATACCGGACACCAAGCTGTCTAATCCCACCGACCAATCAGCTGGCAAGAAAAGGTAGTGCAGAGGTTGGGGGGGGGGTCATCGAGACCAACAACTGAATAGCGTGTATTTCGTTGTGTAGAGGTTATTACATTCGCCTAACACGTGGAAGGTTGTAGGTTCAAGACTCAGCTAAGAAATTACTTTTTTTAATTTTTAAAAATGCTTCTGTTTGTGCCCGTTCATTTCCCACTTTCTTTTCGAACATGACTTCACCACACGGCTGTAAGCTTTTCCCCTCAACATTTTCATAATAACTTCGTGCTCTCCGTTGTGCTCAGTGACAGAAAAGTAGTCACACACTCTCCTCATCAATTACTTTCATAAAATGTCACCTGTCACTAAATCATTAGCGGCGTATGCTAAGACGCGGGTCGGCTAGTAAGTTATATTTGAGCTATTACAGCGCTATTTTGTGAGCCTTATTAACTTCTAAGTCTTTTTGAGGCACTCATATTATATTTAACTCAAGTTTAATTGAAAATTAAACCTGTATGGCATTTCAGTTAGGTGCCGTTCATATTTGACGTTACGTGATTTTGGCCGATTTTTAGCCCACCCCGTCCTCCTTATCACATTTCGTTACAAAAACTATGACCCCATCCCCCACAATGTGACAATACCACCTTAAGATGGTATTGTCTATTTGAAAATGAGCATGTTTCAAAACATTTATTGTTATTTTAGTATGTATTTAGTGTAAGGCTAGTAAGGCTACACTCTAATATCGTAACACGCGGTAATCCGTGCAAAACTTAATAAAATAAATTGTAAGAAATCGCATATTTAAGTGGAACCTTGGCTTAGAGGTGCGTGTTTTGACGTCACGTCACAATTCTTAAACTCCCCCCTCCCCCTCGCTACAAAGTTGGGGTCCCCCCTCCCCATAGGTGCGTGACGTCATTTGTGGATGGTCCTTTAAATTAAAAAAATAATAATTTTCCCCCCTTCCTGGAACAATTCCTAGAAACGCACAAGGCCCCCCCACACACACTGCTTTAGATGTTGCCGGACACGCATGCTACAGTTCTGTCGGATAAACTATCTCACGCTGAAACCTACCCTTTGAAGTAGTACATTCTCGACTGGTTCCAATAGCTCTACAAGAAAAATCCCATCTCCTGTCCTCAAAGGCGTTGTTGTGAACGCTGTATAAGTAGGAGATGACCTGACCTGCCTGACATTTGAAGTCAAACGACTGGTCCCAGTCATTGATGAACTTTGTTTGGACAGTCGATGGCAGGACAAGTAGAAGTATGATGACTGTGACACTAGTCATCGTGGCTGGCATCTTTAAGACAATCACTCTGGTCAGGAAGAATAAATCAACATTTATAATAAGCTATGTGATTATTTTGGCGCGGCTGCGCTGGACTAAGAACGCTTCAGGCTACTGGCAATAACATGAGAAAACACATCACAATCTTCCAAAACAAAGTTAACATTGTGTCACAATGTCACGCCCTTAGCGTTCATATATCGGAGACTAGTAGCTCATTTGGGCAAGATCAAATCAGGTTATCTAAACCAGTATATCGAAACCAGGTCTCATAGACAAAAAAATGTTGACAGCATATATTATAAGCTACCACTTACAGTGGTACTATCGTCTTAAGTGTGTATACTAAGTGGGCACAAACAGTGGTACTATTGTCTTAAATATGTATACTAAGTGGTCACACACAATGGTACTATTGTCTTAAGTATAAGTACTAAGTGGTCACAAACAGCGGTACTATTGTATAAATATGTATACTAAGTGGTCATAAACAGTGGTGCTATTGTCTTTATTATGTATGGTATACTAAGTGGTCACAAACAGTGGTGCTATTGTCTTTAGTATGTATGGTATACTAAGTGGTCACAAACAGTGGTGCTATTGTCTTTAGTATGTATGGTATACTAAGTGGTCACAGATAGTGGTGCTATTGTCTTTAGTATGTATTGTATACTAAGTGGTCACAAACAGCGGTACTATTGTCTTTACTATGTATGGTATACTAAGTGGTCACAAACAGCGGTACTATTGTCTTTACTATGTATGGTATACTAAGTGGTCACAAACAGAGGTACTATTGTCTTTACTATGTATGGTATACTAAGTGGTCACAAACAGTGGTGCTATTGTCTTTAGTATGTATGGTATACTAAGTGGTCACAAACAGTGGTGCTATTGTCTTTAGTATGTATGGTATACTAAGTGGTCACAAACACTGGTACTATTGTCTTTAGTATGTATGGTATACTAAGTGGTCACAAACAGTGGTGCTATTGTCTTTAGTATATATGGTATACTAAGTGGTCACAAACAGCGGTACTATTGTCTTTAGTATGTATGGTATACTAAGTGGTCACAAACAGTGGTGCTATTGTCTTTAGTATGTATGGTATACTAAGTGCATGGTCACAAACAGCGGTACTATTGTCTTTAGTAAGTATGGTATACTAAGTGGTCACAAACACTGGTACTATTGTCTTTAGTATGTATGGTATACTAAGTGGTCACAAACACTGGTACTATTGTCTTTACTATGTATGGTACACTACTAAGTGGCCAAGTTTTGAAAATCACAATTTGAAGACGTCGGTCTCCACTTTTCCTAACACAACAACAGCTACGCCTACGGGAAATATATCCACCAATAAAAATATATTTCAAGCTGAAGGCTGCACAGGAGGTCAGTGCTCAAATTTGTACGCTTCAATTGGACCGTCAATCTTCGATGGGTATTGTACGACAGCGCAGATCGCCTTCAGTATGTCCTCGGCATGTGCTTCGTCTGTTGTCTTCTGCCACAGCTTGTTAAGATGAACAGGTGAGTCATTGGATGAAAGTAATGACAAGTCAATAAATCTATAGCTAATTAAGAAAACTGTTACACGCGATTTAGTCTGTTAAATACAAACACACAATGCGGGAGCTGTACGGTCGTGTAAACCAGGGGTCTCCAAAATGTTTGAGTTTGAGGGCGGACCACACACTAGAGGTCCAAATAAGAAAGAAATAGTAGAAAGTAAAACTAGCAATTTTTTTTTTAGATTAAAAGGAGGAGGATGAGAGGGCCTCATGGGCCGCATCTGGCCCGAAGACCGTAGTTTGGAGGCCCCAGATGTACTGGACAATACAGTAGCTGTTCTTTCATGTAAAGGACAATACAGGAGCTTTCCGTGCATGTAACGGACAATACAGGAGCTTTCCGTGCATGTAACGGATAATACAGGAGCTTTCCGTGCATGTAACGGATAATACAGGAGCTTTCCGTGCATGTAACGGACAATACAGGAGCTTTCCGTGCATGTAACGGACAATACGGGAGCTTTCCGTGCATGTAACGAACAATACAGGAACTTTCCGTGCATGTAACGGACAATACAGGAGCTTTCCGTGCATGTAACGGATAATACAGGAGCTTTCCGTGCATGTAACGGATAATACAGGAGCTTTCCGTGCATGTAACGGACAATACGGGAGCTTTCCGTGCATGTAACGAACAATACAGGAGCTTTCCGTGCATGTAATGGATAATACAGGAGCTGTCCGTGCATGTAACGGACAAGACAGGAGCTGTCCGTACACTTAACGGACAGTTAGTTTCAGGAACAAGGATCAGTGGAGTTGACAAAAAATGACGCAATTCTGTCCATATCATCGTGTGACCTAGCCTCCAATCACTGATAGCCTACACCCGATGGACAGCCAGCAAAGTATCACCTACAAGAATCTGTTGGAACATTCCCAACTTTCATAGTCTTATCATTCAATGCATTGATCGTGGGCCGTAACACAAAAGGGAGAAGGACTGGGCTCCTGGGTTATGATTTGTAATAATCCTCACAAAAAATTGACACGTCTTGTAATTTATCAAACATGTCACAATTTTGTTAGCAGTAGCGTGAGACTGGAGGAGTTAATGTCTGAAATTATAAATTTAATTTTTTTTATATAAAAAACCTTTTAAAAATTTTTTGACGATAAATCCTTTATTTACGAGACATAACTAAAATTATGTTCATTATAATACGCATTGCATGACAAACCAAAAATCCAAAATTGTAGTTATGTCTCAAATGTCATATATAAATGATTAATAGTACATAACATAGAAACCGTTAAAAGAAAACAAGTTTTTGACAATAATCCTTTATATACGAGACATAACCATCAAATTATTTACTCTCATACGCATCGGACGACAATCCAAAAAATAAAAATGTAGTTATGTCTCAAAATTAAAAGGATTTATACTATAAAAAAAAAATTTAGTCTGCCTGCTAAATTTCAGCTCGATTTGATCACGGGATATAATTATAAAAACATGTTTATAACATAGTGCGCACCGCGAGACAGATTAGTAATTACCAGCATTTAAATTTACAGATCGGGTATATATTTTTAAAAAATATCGTCAATATAGGACACACCGCACCGCGCGACAGGAAAATATTAAAAAGGTTGCTCAATATAATACGCTCTGCGACACTCAATTACAAAAATTAAGATGCTTTATAGAGATAAATAGAGATAATCTAAAAATTGCATTTCATTCGATCGAACTGAAATTTTGATATATATTTTTTATTATCGGGTCTAGTCTTCCTAAAAAATTTCAGCTCGCTAGCACACCGGAAATTGGGTTAAAAATCGATCCAAAATTTTTCGACAATCAAGGCATCAAGCAGACGCCACGAGATAATCTAAAGGATTTAATAAAAACTTCTTTTTAAAAAGATATTATTATCGATTTTTCTCATACAAAGATTTAGTCGTGTCGGAGTTATCAACGTCCCACTATGAGGAAATCTACACTAGTATGTTTGGATAAATGGGACATTAAAACTTTCAAGGTGAACGCATTAAAAGTGTTCGTTAATAAGTTGAAAACATATTAAGTGACACAATTATCTCCTTATGTTTCAAGAAGCATGGCCTCTACGGGGCTCAACAAATCCTGGCAGACAATGCCAAAGTCCGATATGTTCGGTGTTAGGTGCTAGTCACATATGATTAAAGTCGCTGTACGGATCTTAGGCAAAGCATTTAGATGCAATGCCGATGATGAAAACCAAAGAACCCGTTGAGAGTCGAGTTACTCCGAAGTGACCGTTTCGTCCCCTTCAATTTACCAGCAACGCTACTAAGCGGTGCCGGTTAAGGGCCATGAGCACCAGTACGGATTAGCAAAAGGAACCGCTAAGAACGCAGCGGACGCCAACTCTGAGGAAACCGTCCAGTGGGGGTTACACCCTAGGTAGGTCATTGATGATCCCAGCATTGCGGTGGTCCTAGCCATAGAGACTCAAATCTTTTCCAGGGTGGCGCTAAACTAGTAGCGAGTCGAAGTTGGGGGAAATTCCTACCCTCCTTCGCAGGAGGTCAATTTAGTAAGGGGGGGGGGGGCGTTTTCGACCTAGTGTCCTGGATGTCAATGTGGCCGCTTCAGAAGTGACCGCTCCGGCGCGGGGGGGGGGCCTCAGCTTTTACGTCCATTAGGGGCCATAGAGCTGAGGGGTTTTTCCGGGAATCTCCATGAAGAGCGCAGGCTCTGGACTGCTGACTTTCTTCCACGTGTAGGATCTCCCCAATATTAAGTATTGACTTCACAGTCAAACATATAAATTTAGAGTACACTGTGCGTCAAATGAACCACTCCAATTCTTTAATACAAGTCAAAAATAGCTAATCATTAACCAAAACGTGTAACAACAACTTATTATTGTAACATTGATCTACTTGGTGTTCTAATTTTTATCGTCATGTATTTATAAAGTACATCAGCGTTTCAACCAACCCAGTTAGCTACAGACCTCCGCTAAAGTCACTAACATCCTTTTTCTATTTCTTTTTTTGTCTTTGTCCAATGCCTCTACCTTAGCTTCTCCCTAGACAATATGAAGGGAAGTAAAATAAAATACTTGCCTTTACCTAGTTCTGACTTCTTGCACTAAACCAAAGTGAGCAAATGTAACCCAAATATTTGCACATTCGCCAGAAAATTCGGACATGTTTTACCATCTCCCGTTACGTCACAAACTATTGATACAGTGGCGAAGTAAAACGAGTAATTGAAATTATCGGAAGATCTAAGACAGGTGTTGCAGGTGTTAATTATATTATTGGCGTGAAGGGGATGTACTCTTATCAGCCACCACTTTATTGTGTGTGTAAGGGGGGTGGAGCGGGGGGAAGGTGATGGTGTTACATTGAATTTGTGAGATGTTTTTTTTTTTAATGAATTCATTTTTTGTGAAATTTTAGGGGTTGTTAGATCAATTATCAAAGGATAATTTATTGAATTTACTGTTGGACACAGTCTAGTCACAGAATCCGTGCAAAACTGGGGTTTGGGGTCGTGAATGATATGGCTGTTGTTGTTTGTTGTTGGTTTTTTTCAACTTTAGCACTTGCACTTTTATAAATTAATTATTTTTTTAAAGAGAAATTTCTACACAAAACAGTCATTCATTCGAGCTCCTCGATTCATTGGAATATTTCTTCATAATGACCGATATTGTAGAAACTATGTTTAATAATACATGACTACTTAGCCAAGGGAAATTATCGTAATTATTTTACTCCAACCCACATTTTCGTGGATAGCCTCCCTGCCATAATCTAAAGTTTAATCGATGCCGTCTCTCAAAATTCTTTAACACATTTGTGTTAAAAGGAGCTGGGTTTATACAAATAAATTTGTCATAGACTTGATTTCTGTCTGTTCAATTAAGTATAAGGTAATAATGTCAGCAAGTAACAGACTCTAAGACAGTAACGTCAAGTGGTGGTGTCTGTACATGTAAAAGTGACTTAAAATACCAATAACATTAATGGTGTGACTTCACAAGTGTGAATGACTTAAAATACCACTGACATTACTGGTGTGACTTCACAAGTGTGAATGACTTAAAATACCACTGACATTACTGGTGTGCCGTTACATGTATGAATGACTTGGAATACCACAAACATTAATGGTGTGCCTTCACATGTATGAATGACTTGGAATACCACAAACATTAATGGTGTGCCGTTACATGTATGAATGACTTGGAATACCACTAACATTAATGGTGTGCCTTCACATGTATGAATGACTTGGAATACCACTAACATTAATGGTGTGCCTTCACATGTATGAATGAACATTAGCATTAAAGGAAAGATGGGTACCATAGACGGAAATTATCGGTTAAATAACTTATAGAACCACCCCAACTAATCGTTATAAATTATTGCTGGGTGTTTCAGGTACAAATAAATCGTTTTAGAGTGTGAATAAACCCACTATTTTTTTTTACAGCATTCTCTCTCGTATCCGATGTTCTTACATTTATTTTTTAAAACTTCTGATCTGACTTAAACCTACCCTGGAAACTAAATCTCATAATCTTGCTCAACATTTCAGTGTCGTGGAGTAACTGCCCTTTGATTCCCCACACATTTCCATCAGGTATAATTGTCGCACGACTAATGCTGCAGTTATTTTCTCAGTGACCCGACTCAGTGCATTTTACCACTGTAATTAGTGCGTGCGGATTCAACATTTAGCCAAGGGGAAATGTCAAAAACTTCATAGATAAAAGCCGTAATGATGGCGGTGGTATGGTGATTGGGTCGGCCGGTGTGAGCAGGTTAGCACGATGTCATGGGAGACTGGGAGCGAGATGTGAGGCTTGACATTTGCGCCCGAGTTTCCTGATTACGTCATTCCAACATACAAGACACGTGCTTTGAGAATGTTATGTTTTATATTGTTATTTTATGAGATTTCTGCTTTAATTTTCTCAGACTTGTCATTTTCATTATAAGAATATTTGTTTCGTGTGTACTTTTTTTGTTTTGTTTGTTAACCAAGTTTTACACACCAAAAAGAAAGATATCGTATTATTTTATTAAAAGTTGCTGCACGGTAATTACAAACTGATCTGCGGCGTGGGTTTAACACAGAGGTAAAAAAAAAATAAAATAGCTGACTAGATATTGTTGTTATAGTATTTGGGAGTGACATTAATAGAAAGGAATATTATATCAAAGAAATATTTTATTACATGCATCAAGTTGCATCGAGTTAATATTCATTTTATTAAATGAGTGTTACATCAAATCAATGTTATATTAAGTATTTTGTATGAAATTATTGTTTCGTATCATGAATCCATGACGACATGAAATTATTTAGAGAGTATCAGTGGCGTAGCTAGAGCTTTTGCCGCCCGGGGCGGTCTCCAATTTGCCGCCCTTTTAGGGTGTTTATAAATGACGTCACACATGTGGGGGGGGGGAGGGTGTCACTCATTTGAAGTCACATCAAAACGCGTATATTTAAATAAAAGTTCCACTGAAATATAGGATTAGCGAAACTTAATTTAATAAAGTTTTACGGGGTTTTACACGTGTTACGATACTAGAGTGCAGCCTTACACTGAAAAGTATTTAACTGACACAAAATAANGGGGGGGGAGGCTTTGTGATGTCACGAAGAAGGGGGTCTAAGTTTTTGTGACGGCGTGTGATCAGGGGGGAGCAGGGGGTTAATTTTTTTTAGGACGTCATTTGAGGACGGCTACGGTTAAGTCAATCGTATGAGGGTTTTTATAAATTAATAAACATTATTAAATAATTGTAATTGAAAGGAAGTACATTGTAAAAGTAAAAGGCGTGGAATGTGTTAACCATTCCATGCCATATTTATGTAAGCATTAATAAAATAGGCCGAATAAGATGATATACCTATAAGCACACAATTTTGAAAAAATAAGATGCTTTTATTAAAGGCCACAAGAAATTTATTGAGGTCACAGGCCCCCCAAACCCTCAAATGAGACAAAAACATATTCCAAATTTACACGGAAAATTATTAACAATTAATATGCTTTTATTTTTTTATTTATAAATATATGATTTCTTTTATAAACATAGAAATTGTATACATTAGTATGTAAACATATTTATACATTAGGTGACCCAAAATTCATAATAGAGATGTCGTGTATTATATTATCAAAATTTAAATTATTTGTAATATCGTGTTCTTTCTTTAGTCTATATTGCAAGATTTTGTAGTCTTAATCTTAAATAATTCAATGTGGAACTAAGATGGGGTCTAATTTTTTTATATATTAATTGCAGTTTGGAGAAGCTCCTTTCACAACTAGTTACAAAGATAGTAATTGTTGAAAATATTCTTAGCAAAATTATAATGTTGGGTAAAGAATCTATACTATTTAATATATATTTAATAGATCAAGGGGACACCCCCCTGATTTTCAAACATAAAGCCTCTTCTTGTAGTGTAGGTAAAGCGTTGGCTTGTCTTAGGCCACTGCCATGCATCTATGCGGCCGTAGTGGGCTCGTGCTTTCATAGACCCCACCTATCTTAATTTTCCCTTATTATCCTTATTAAAACCTTATCCCTACCCAAACTGGGCCCCGCGCATCCATTTTCGCATACTAAGCTGCATAAGGCGCCGCAATTGCAAAGACTGACCCTGTGGACAGCAATGAAAAACCTGGACCCTTTTTCGTTCAATTTGAACTGTTCTTTGTCAATGGTAATAAAGACATTTATTTGATGGTAAACATTTTCAATTAGTAGATTACATGATAGTATTATACACGTTAATTTTCTTGCAAGGATATGCAACTCATTAGTGGGTTCTATTACTTTCTTTTATAATTGCATCTATGGATGAAAACATCTCTCGTTGTACGGATTGCTCTGAAGATAGAACCCCGTTTCCTGAATTTTCTCCACTCATACTTATTCTCCTTCCAACACGGCGTTCAGTTGATGTCTCCAACTCCCTAAAATCTATAACAGTACATAACTTTGTTCCATGAAGTGGGTTGGCATTATTTATTTTAAAGAAAATGTGTTCCCACAATTGAGATACTATAGAAAAGAAAAATATTGCATTGAACTGTGTAAAGTTCCAGCATCTGATCACGTTTTACTAATTACTTCTTCAGATGTCAATTTTTTCCAACACGTATGAAAATTTTGAAATATGTCGTTTTCGAAATTTATTTATGTTATAGTGATGTTTATTAGCGGATAAATTAGATTATTTTCATGTTCTTACGCTAAATCTTAATAATTTTCCATAAAATTTAAAAATTCAAATTATTTACGCATTGCTTTAATTGGATAGACGTAGCATTTCAATGAATAACAATATTTAAATGGGAAAACACAAATTATGTGTTCTACTTTAACGCAATAAAAACAAAATACATTTAATTTTAAGTAGGTTACCTTAAAATAATTTTCTAAAACTGAAACAGTAATATAAATTAATAATTGCAAGTTTAACACAATATTTGATCCACCATGTCATGCAGGTACTTGTTAGCGCATCATTCTGCCAATGTCGACAATACCACACAAAAACCGTCGTGGTGATATTAATAGTAGATATTATTAGGCCCAGCGGTGATTTTTTTTTTCACTTTTCTTATAATAGCGCCATTTGTGACTTATACCGCTTAATTTTCCAAATAAACCGATTTCTTTTTTGAGCAATTTCTAATTTTTAACGGGTTTGCGTTATTTATAACAACCACTATGTAATTATACAGATGCTGCGTGAATCCGCTAATTAAGATTCGAAATTAAGAGTATTTTTGTTTCACCTTTTTTCCCCCTTCAAAAAAAAGGGCTGTTGTCGGAATTTTCTTTATTTTTCAAATTAATGCCCAAAAATGCCGCCCTTTAGATGAGTGCCGCCCGGGGCGGACCGCCCCCTCCGCCCCCCCCCCTAGCTACGCCACTGGAGAGTATAATGACGTAACAAAAGCTTTAATGCAGTCAAGATTACAATATTTCCTCTCACTCTCATGTGATACAAGTGGGCTATAGCGTCCTACTGGTTGATAGCAGTGTGGAGAATGTCAACAAATGTCATCATGACATTTATGTGATTGCAGCAGGCAAGGAACTCCGTGTTTCAGCGTCACTTAAGATGACATTGAGATCCATCTCATCCATGGACATCACATGTGACACCACAACTGTTGAGAAAATGTTCTAGAGTGTATATTTATTTGGTAAGTATGAGAGCATGAATTACTGCGATTTTTAAATCTGAAAATTTTAGTATAGCCTTCTTACATCACAAATTGTGAAATCGAAAATTTGTGAAAATGTCAAATAAATTAATTTACTTGTTTACCACTCAATTTATTATCAAACACCAAGTGTTTCAACTTAATTTTAAACCTCAATTTTAAATTTTAAGATAATTTTATTCGATGGTATATGGGCCATTTAAATCAGTGGTAACTAGGTCATTTCAGTCAATGGTAAGTGGGCCATTTAAATCAGTGGTAACTAGGTCATTTCAGTCAATGGTAAGTGGGCCATTTAAATCAGTGGTAATTGGGTCATTTTCAATAAATGATAAATGGGCCATTTAAATCAATGGTAACTGGGTCATTTCAATCAATGCTAAGTGGACCATTTAAATCAGTGGTAACTGAGTCATTTCAATCGATGGTAAATGGGCCATTTAAATCATAGGTAACTGTGTCATTTCGATAAATGATAAATGGACCATTGAAATTAGAGGTAACTGGGCCATTTAAATCATTGTTAACTGAACTAGCTAAGGACTATTTCATATTTTTAAGGACTATTTGATTTTTTTTTTGTAATCCACAGGCCCCAAGCTTCCATAGCAAACGAAACCCTTTCCGATAACGCATGAGGCTAAATCCGCAAACTGAATCGTACGTAAGAAATACATTTCCAGGTTTAGAGGCATGACAAGTCCATTCATTCCTGAATCCTATGAAATGTTTCACCTGATTACCCCGGGACAGTGCCTTGTCGGGTTTAAAGCTAGCAGACGATATGATGGATGGTTATAGTCCTTGGTAAGTTCTCCCCGCGTACCCCCTCCCCCCAACCGCTGACCAATTAACCATTTTCATCCTGGCCACCAACCGTAAAAAAACGGAGAAATGACGGGTCTAGACAGCTAGTAGTACTAGTAGCACGAACGTTAGCTGGGAGCTGGACGTGACGTACTGAACTCATTAAATAAATCACGCGCGTTGTTGGGAGCGTCCATGTTGTCGTCCAATCAGAGTTGACAAAACCTCTTAATTCCTCTCATTACGGGATGTGGTCGAGCCTCGCAACGGATGATTTACACACAGATCTTTGAGGTCATGATTTCTTGTATCAGTAGCACTTGGGGCTTAGGGACATTATTAGCTTGCACTATTTTCACATTAATTTATCTTCTTTATAATAGATTTACATTATTGATGTCTGGTTTATGATGTCTGCAATGGGGAAACTGAACTTTATTTTAATCCTGAACATGAAATCCCATGGAATTCGACTCGACATTTTTTGTGTGTGTGTGTGTTTTTGTCCTCTTATAATTTACACCCCCCCCCCCCCGCAGTCCTTACACTATACATTTTCTCTTACCACAGAAATTAAGACTTAAGAATGTATAGTTTCAGTTCTTTGACTGATGGCGGGCACGCTTCGGAACTTTCTCAATGTGTTGGGTTTTTGTTTTTCCCGATCGTCTAAAGACTTGAGTTATTTCCCTTTCTTAAAAAATGTAATTAATATTAATCCATGGATGGTTTCTTGTTCCACTTTTCACTGTCATTACATGTTTCATCCACACTTGCTGGACTTGATTCAGCTTTTAAAAAGACTTTTTATTTATGCTCAATATTCTCCTCAACTCATTCTTTACCCGCTGTCTCTCCACGACATAATCGTCCTAACATTTAGCCCCCTACCTCTCATAATCCTCTTTATATTTCCTTCACTAGTCCTCATCTGCTTTTCCCTCTAATTTAAATCTTTCTCTCCTCCTTTCTCTTCATATTTATTTCTCACTTTCTCCCCCCCCCCACTCACTATTCTCTTTGTATTCACTTTCCTGCACTTTTTTCTCCAACTATCCCTAGCTTAAGATGCACTTAATTCATTTTTTATCTTGCCACCCACAAGCCTAACCTCCAACCCGATGTCTTTTCTGAACAAACATTGTGTTTTAATCAAACGTCTCTTCCATTATCTCACGTACGGTGATCGGTTTCCTTTTGTACCCGTGACACTCGGGCTGCTAGGGCCCTAACGTTATGTCAACACTTTGACTAAGCACCGGAACGCTTATGGCCCATAACTGTACGGTGCTGTGCCCTATTTGTAGTACAAAGACAAACAGGCATCTATGTAGAAGTAGAAGTTAGAAGACCCACTCAAGCGTTGAGGGCACAGTTTCAGAGAGATGGCCGCAGCTAATTTTAATATCCAGGTTAAGCAAATGTTCAGGTATTACGCACCGATGTGATGTAACCCTAACACAAACAGGCGGGCCAATTGCTGGTGATGTATGTGTGCGTGTGTGTGCATCTGTGTGTGTGTGTCTGTGTGTGTGTTTTAGGGGAGGGTGACATGACACAGATCTTGCATTCCCAAGATTGAGCTGAACATAAAAAGAAAATTATGAATTACTTTTGCAGAAAATTATATCAGTTTTTTTCCCTCGATCCCTTTCATCTCAATTCGCCACCAATATATTGCAACGGAAACCCAATGTGTGCATGTGTTATTTAAGGTTCACATTTTTAAAAGCGTTCAAAATTCAGTTGCCAGGTTTGATCTAGAGTTTTAAAAAAAAAGAAACTCGACCATATCACTCTATTACGTCATGCACTTCTTTGGACCCCAGTACAATAGGGTACAAGCACGCAGTACCACAACTGTACGAGCTGACTCAACTTCATTTCTGGTTCGTGGGCTTAATTTCCTACTGAGCTTTCTTTCTTTCTTTCTATCTATCTATCTATCTATCTTTCTATCTATCTATCTATCTATCTATCTATCTATCTATCTATCTATCTATCTATCTATCTATCTATCTATCTATCTATCTATCTATCTATCTTTTTCTCTCTCTTTCTCTCTCTGTTTCTATTTCTCTCTCTCTCTCTCTCTCTCTCTCTCTCTGTTTCTGTTTCTCTCTCTCTTTCTCCTTTACGTTTTTTCTCTCTCTTTCTTTCTATCTCTCTCTCTCTCTCTCTCTGTTTCTATTTCTCTCTCTCTCTCTGTGTTTCTGTTTCTCTCTCTCTTTTTCCTTTACGTTTTTTCTCTCTCTTTCTCTCTCTTTCTCTCTCTCACACACACTCACGTTCTCTCTCTCTCTCTCTGTCATGACTTAAGTCCAAATCCAAGAATGGACCCATTTACCAATCATAGAACTGTCATGACTTTATATCAAATCGAGGAATGCCCCCATTTTGGCAGTCATACAACTGTCATGACTTTATATCAAATCGGGGAATGGCCCCATTTGGCAGTCATACAACTGTCATGACTTTATATCAAATCGAGGAATGGCCAAAATTTAGCAGTCATACAGCTACCATTACTTCAGACTTGAGACAGGCGTCACGTTTAGGATTGGAGCAAACATCTTTTACGACACTAGAAGCCATTAAAGTCGCCATGCTATACCTATTTGCGGCAAGCCGGTGTAGACACAGTAAACAAAGCCTCGGGTTGCTAGGCAGAAATCTTACTCCGAGGACGTGTCGAGTCGCCGTTTCACAATTTCTGTTATTCCTTCAACAAATCAGAGCACCGGTTGAAGTGCATTGTGTGTAAGTGAGAGGTGTCACATAGGGCACTGGGCCATTATTCAAATGTTTACTTTAGTTTGAGGCATAAATCTGAAGATTGTGATTTTAAAAAAGCCGATAGCGTCTACGGGTTTGCTCAATATTTAAGCGATATCGAAATAAAGTCGTTCTAACATAGTAATCAAATACTTTTTTTAAGCGCTGCGAGATTTGTTGAGGAATGTTGGTTAATTGTGTATGTGTGTGTGTGTGTGTGTGTGTGTGTGAGTGTGTGTTTGTGTGTGTGTGTGTGTGTGTGTGTGTGTGTGTCTGTGTGTCTGTGTGTGTGTGTCTCTCTCTAAAGGGGTCGACCTAAATACTTGACCTGACAGCAAACAATCGGATGTACGGGATTTATTTATATTAGTAGAAATATTTATAATAAACAGATCTGTTTGTTTATAAGACACAACAAATATTATATAATTTCGTGTATAAGAGTATTCGGGCTTATGATAATAATTCCAGGTAAGGGGAGAAACAAATAATTTTAGCTTTATGTGAACCATAAATGTGGTTAGATATGTACTGATACATTATTAGCAACAGCAAAAAAGTGTTAGATTTTCGTTATTTAAATTAATGTGTAAATTTGGGTCAAATTAGAAACTTTAGAAAAGAGTATAAACTCCAGGTTAGAGTAGAAACTCAAGATTAGAGTCATCTGAGTGAAAACTCAAGATTTGTGTAGAAACTCAAGATTAGAGTGATCTGAGTGGAAACTCAAGATTTGTGTAGAAACTCAAGATTAGAGTGATCTGAAGGAAACTCAAGATTTGTGTAGAAACTCAAGATTAGAGTGATCTGAAGGAAACTCAAGATTAGAGTGATCTGAAGGAAACTCAAGATTAGAGTAGAAACTCAAGATTATAGTGATCTGAGAGAAAAGTCAAGATTAGAGTAGAAACTCAAGATTAGATTAGAAACTCAAGATTAGAGTAGAAACTCAAAATTAGAGTACAAACTCAAAATTAAAGTACAAACTCAAGATTAGAGTGATCTGAATGGTAAGTCAAGATTAGAGTAGAAACTGAAGATTATAGTAGAAACTGAAGATTATAGTAGAAACTGAAGATTAGAGTAGAAACTCAAGATTAGAGTAGAAACTCAAGATGAGAGGAGAAACTTAAGATTAGAGTAGAAACTCAAGATTAGAGTAGAACCTCAAGATTAGAGTGATCTGAGTGGAAACTCAAGATTAGAGTAGAAACTCAAGATTAGAGTAGAAACTCAAGATTAGAGTAGAAACTCAAGATTAGAGTGATCTGAGTGGTAAGTCAAGATTAGAGTAAAAACTGAAGATTATAATAGAAACTCTAAATTTACAGTTAGATACTCGAAGTTAGATTAAAAGTTAATGTTGGATTAAAAATTCTAGAAATTACAAGTTGGAGTGCAAACGTTTGGGTAAGAATGCAAAGGTCATGTAACAATGGATAAATCAGAGGTGGAAATCTTTGGTAATAGAACATCAGGAAAGGCAATGAGAGTCAGGGGAAAAACATGTTGCCCTCTAGCTTCAGTCCCTCGTAACTTTTGTCCCTAGTAACTTTTGTCCCTAGTAACTTCTGTCCCCAGTAACTTCTGTCCTTAGTAACTTCTGTCCTTACTAACTTCTTTACTTAGTAACTTCTGTCGTTAGCAACTTCTGTCCCCAGTAACTTCTGTCCCTAGTAACTTCTGTCCTTACTAACTTTTGTCCCTAGTAACTTCTGTCCCTGGTAACTTCTGTCCCCAGTAACTTCTCTCCCTAGTAACTTCTGTCCTTACTAACTTCTATCCCTAGTAACTTCTGTCGTTAGTAACTTCTGTCCCTAGTAACTTCTGTCCCTAGTAACTTCTGTCCCCAGTAACTTCTCTCCCTAGTAACTTCTGTCCTTACTAACTTCTGTCCTTAGTAACTTCTGTCGTTAGTAACTTCTGTCCCTAGTAACTTCTGTCCTTACTAACTTCTGTCGTTAGTAACTTCTGTCCCTAGTAACTTCTGTCGTTAGTAACTTCTGTCCTTACTAACTTCTGTCCTTAGTAACTTCTGTCGTTAGTAACTTCTGTCCCTAGAAACTTCTGTCCTTACTAACTTCTGTCCTTAGTAACTTCTGTTGTTAGTAACTTCTGTCCCTAGTAACTTCTGTCCGTACTAACTTCTGTCGTTAGTAACTTCTGTCCCTAGTAACTTCTGTCGTTAGTAACTTCTGTCCTTAGTAACTTCTATCCCTAGTAACTTCTGTCCCTAGTAACCCCTGTCCCCAGTAACTTCTCTCCCTAGTAACTTCTGTCCTTACTAACTTCTGTCGTTAGTAACTTCTGTCCTTAGTAACTTCTGTCGTTAGTAACTTCTGTCCCTAGTAACTTCTGTCCTTACTAACTTCTGTCCTTAGTAACTTCTGTCGTTAGTAACT
>MUZC01001244.1:95937-150958 GCA_002072015.1 Radix auricularia | reverse complement strand
TAGTAACTTCTGTCCCTAGTAACTTCTGTCCTTAGTAACTTCTGTCCTTAGTAACTTCTGTCCCTAGTAACTTCTGTCCTTAGTAACTTCTGTCCTTAGTGACTTCTGTCCTTAGTAACTTCTGTCCCTAGTAACTTCTGTCCCTAGTAACTTCTGTCCCCAGTAACTTCTCTCCCTAGTAACTTCTGTCCTTACTAACTTCTGTCCTTAGTAACTTCTGTCCCTAGTAACTTCTGTCCTTAGTAACTTCTATCCCTAGTAACTTCTGTCCTTAGTAACTTCTGTCCCTAGTAACTTCTCTCCTTAGTAACTTCTGTCCCCAGTAACTTCTATCCCTAGTAGCCTACTAGGTACAAGTCAAAATGCAAAATGCTCAAAATGTTATAATTTACTTTTGAAAGCTATTGCTGTATAACTTTTGTAATCGTCTTGAATGTAAAGTAAAATGACCTCAATTGCCATCCAGGTCTGATCTAGGGTCCCTTTAACATTTAATGTTATTCCAACCCTTGTATAAGTAAAACCGCTTCTGGGTCATGAATAACACCGACATCCAGACATTAGATCTACAAGCTGTGGAAAAAAAGAAGAATATAGAAGTGAAAAGTTTTTATTTCCCGCTATCATCTATTGTTGGGCTGAGAGAGGCGGTCGCACCGTGCGGTGTGCAAACAAAGGCTTTCTCTAATGGAAGGCATTCCAGGGGACTTAACCCTCGTCTCCCCCTAACCCACGCAAGATTACGCTATCTTGGAAATGTCTCGGGTTGACCAGTGGAAGGGAATTACAAGGGATCGGTAAATGGTCATCTCGTTGTAATAACACTGGCCGGTGGGTGACGGGGGTGGCGGGGCTGGGGGTGGGGCCGGTCAACATAGGGTAGCTGTGATGAAGGCAAACACAAGGCAAGTAGCTGGTGGGTGACTGCAAGTCAGAGATTCGGTGAGGGGAAAATCCTGGAGGAAATCCCATTGCTGACACAACGCAATTTCTCGCTTTATGTGAACCAACCCATGTAGATGAAGGGCTGGGCTAGTGAATGATGTAGATGAAGGGCTGGGCTGGTGTAGATGAATGGCTGGGCTAGTGAAGGATGTAGATGAAGGGCTTTGCTGGTGTAGATGAAGGGCTGGGCTAGTGAAGGATGTAGATGAAGGGCTGGTGTAGATGAAGGGCTGGGCTTTTGTAGATGAAGGGCTGGTGTAGATGAAGGGCTGGGCTTGTGTAGATGAAGGGCTGGGCTAGTGAAGGATGTAGATGAAGGGCTGGGCTAGTGAAGGATGTAGATGAAGGGCTGGGCTGATGTAGATGAAGGGCTGGGCTGATGTAGATGAAGGGCTGGGCTAATGAAGGATGTAGATGAAGGGCTGGGCTAGTGAAGGATGTACATGAAGGGCTGGGCTGATGTGGATGAAGGGCTGGGCTGATGTAGATGAAGGGCTGGGCTGGTGAAGGATGTAGATAGGATACAGAAGCCTGCAGATTTGGGTGAAGAATGGAGTGCATACACCTAACCGAGACTGAAAAGTGTCGGCTGAGCCAATAAATCCACGTGTCTTCTAGCCTTTGTGCTGTCTCAAGATGTATTGAGGGTCACGCGCTGCGTCCGTAACCGAAGACTTGGTCGAGGGCAATAGGAACTGAGCTATACGGTCGGTGTATCATTTCAGCCCATTTCAGGACGGACCCAAAACAAAGAAACGCGAGCCAACGCGATCCCGGCCATCAGGGGCGTCCCCGCTGAGGGTTAATGGGCGAGGAGATTAATTGTCACGGGTCACCACGGTGTGAAAAGACGAGTGTGACATGGACACCGTATGTTTCCACGACACAGAGCAGAGCCGCCGTGGATCCGATCACCACTGTCCACTGCTGGTCATTCGTGTCACAGAAAGTGACCTTTTTGTTGGAGCTGTTTATGCTGGAGGCAGGGGCGGAGGGTGGTGTTTTAGTTTCAAATTCAACGAATTCGCGCCTCAGCTGCAGGAGCGACGAAACGTCCAGAGAGAAAATGAGACTATTCAGGTGTCTGGTCATTTGTATGACCATTTGACTGTAAATGGTTAATCACGAACCAATGATTTATTCAGGACCAAGTGTCTTTCAAGAATTTCTTTTCTCACTGGTGTAGCGTCATACTCCAATATCCCAGTTTACCCTATACCGAACCTGAACATTTTTATTTAGAAACTATTTCAAAATAGAGAAATTCTTTGTATTGTAAAATATTGGAGCATTACAAGACACATAACTTTTTTGACTGCTCACCACGCTCTGATCTTCAAAACTTGGCTTACATTTTTCTTTAATGTGCATTTGTCGTTGACTTTTATAAAGTACTTTTGGGAGACTATTAACTAACTTTGGCACAGTTGCTTCCAAAGAAAACACTTTGAGGTGAGTATATATGCCTGGATAATAACAGTGAAACAGAACACAGTAATGCTCAATAGGATGCAGCAATTCACAATAGAATGCAGAAAGAAATAATAGAATACAGCAAGAAACAATAGAATACATCAAGACTCACTCTTTATCTATATTTGCGGAAATAAAGAAAATAGAAATCCTAATAACCATATTGCCATCCCGTCATGAACTGTGGGATTGTCTTAATCAATGGCTTAGACACGGCGTTCATTTGAATGGGGTCCGATCCTCCAAAGTGACGTCACATTACATCAGGTCACATATATTGACAACAAGCTTGTCATTGAAACACCAGTCAGTCCTGGGTTAGGGGACCTTTAGATAAAGTCAGTCCTGGGTTAAGGGCCTTTAGACAAAGTCAGTTTTGGCGCGCATGACCTGGTCAATGAACTTGTGGACGGGGATACACTCCGCCCCCCTATTGATGACCTGTCGGTGTAGAGCCATGACAGGACGGCCGAGAGGTCATCTTTGTTGTATCCAGGCTGGCACCAGGGGCGGTCACCGCGGATGTTAGTGTGACAATGTCCGTCACGCCCGTAAGTTATCTCCACTGACAGCCATTGTGGAGTGATGAATGTGGCGATACGGGAGCCAGGGGCGGATACCAGACTGAAAGATATAGGGAGGGGGTCTCAATAGAAATGCGCTCGAATGGAAAGGAGGCAATATTAGTGCAGCTGCGTAACCAGATCCCACTGAGTTTACGTGTACACCAATAACTACATCTCTCACAATCTCAGTCCTAGTTTTACACTGAGGAAAATATGAAAAATAATACACTCTGCAATACTGCCATCGATCAGAGAAACAAATCAATCAATATTTAATATATGATTAGTCTGTCTACACCAGTGCTTCTCAAAGTGGTGTTCCGCGGACCGGAGCCGGTCCGTAGGATATCCGCCGCCGGTCCGCAGAATGTAAACAAGAAAGGACCAAAAATATATATACTAATAATAAAAAATGATGCACTTGTCCCTGGGGCTGGGGTAAAGGAAAAATTCCTGCCGATCCGCAATACTAAAAAGTTTGAGAAGCACTGGTCTACACAAATGTAGATATTTGATAAAACCTCAAGATGTTTTTTTGTGGAGTTGCCTGCGTTCATTAATCAATCAATGGCGACTATCATCTTGGTGTAGGGGTGGGGTTTTTAAAATGTGTGAGTGTGTGTGTTCATGTGTGTGTGTGTATGTGTGTGCGTGCGCGCGCGCGTGTGTGTGTATGTGTGTGTGTGTGTATGTGTGTGTGTGTGTGTGTGTGTGTGTGTGTGTGTGTGTGTGTGTGTGTNTCGGAATTAAGAGTTTATAATCTTGACCTGTGACATGTTTATACCACGTGACCCATTGGTCCATTAAATTCGAATTAGTTCATCATTTCCGCCAGAGTCTTATTTAGTATTTAGGTCATTCCGAACATTAACTGTTTGTTGGTTTGCACGTGTGCCCCCCCCCCCCCCCAGAAAAAAAAAGAAAAATTGTTCTTCATTTCCCGCCAATCATTTTAATGGCAGGTCCCGTAACTGTGAATGCCAATCGTATAATGTCAAGGATGAGTCTTGCCTTCGCTCCCCTTTGACAATGGTGGACGCCCAATTAACATACCTATCTCTGCGGGTGTAAAGCTGGAGGAGGTGGGGGCGGGTTAGCAGATCAGTTTACAGTAACAAAAAATATATTTTTCAGCTTCTTTCCAACGTCACGTGACTAATGCTGTAAGGTGGGCGTAACTGAACGTTGCACGGGGAACTTCGCCCCATCTGGCAAACGCGAAGCTGTGGGGGATGGTCTTAAACGAAAATGCATCTGTTGCTCTTAGATGTTCAAAACTGAAAAATATAATACTTTAATTTTTTTTTTAATATATTTTTTAGCGCATTTTCGAGAAGTCGAATGCGCTATTGCACCCGTTTTGTCCGTCCGTCCGTCATCACCCTTGATCTCAGCATCCATAAGTCCTAGACCCATGAGGTATACATGTTTTTTGTATGGCCTGACCTGCCATTTGTGCATCAACACTCAGTTACTCGATCCGTTAAAAAACCCCGTTAAAACTACCAAAAAATATTTCGAATCGAGAGGTAACACTAGCGCAGGGAACGGCCGCCATTGCCGGAAGTCAAATACATAGCTTATCAATCATTGAAGAGTGGTGCGAAAGCGTGCAAAAGAATTAGTTTGTTTTTTTTAGTTGACGTCATTAGAATATGTGTAAAAGTTTAGAGAGTTTTACGTCATTATTTGTGGTGACTTGTAGTTAGATTAAAGAGAAAATAAAACTTTTTAAAATGTAAAGAAATGACTTTTAAATAAAAAAAATGTCAGGTATATTCATTACACAAGAAAATTCATAAAAATATGTCTAAAATCTAAACACAATTACTGATAACTACATAATGCTGATATCTAACATAAGTACTGATACATAATACGAAAATGCGCTAACACGTCCTGAGTTCCAATAGGGACCAGGCTTAACATGATTTTTAGCGCATTTTCGAGAAGTAGAATGCGCTATTGCACCCGTTTTGTCCGTCCGTCTGTCATCACCCTTGATCTCAGCATCCATAAGTCCTAGACCCATGAGGTATATATGTTTTTTGTATGTCCTGACCTGCCATTTGTGCATCAACACTCAGTTACTCGATCCGTTAAAAAACCCCGTTAAAACTACCAAAAAATATTTCGAATCGAGAGGTAACACTAGCGCAGGGAACGGCCGCCATTGCCGGAAATAGCATACATTGTTTTTCAAGCATTGAAGAGTGGTGCGAAATCATGCAAAAGAATTAGTGGGTTTTTTTAGTTGACGTCATTAGAATATGTGTAAAAGTTTAGAGAGTTTTACGTCATCATTTGTGGTGACTTGTAGTTAGATTAAAGAGAAAATAATTTTTTTTTTAAATGTAAAGAAATGACTTTTAAATAAAAAAAATTTCAGGTATATTCATTACACAAGAAAATTCATAAAAATATGTCTAAAATCACAATTACTGAAAACTACATAATGCTGATATCTAACATAAGTACTGATACATAATACGAAAATGCGCTAACACGTCCTGAGTTCCAATAGGGACCAGGCTTAACATGATTTTTTTAATCTACGTTAAATTTGATTTATTCTTTGTAAGCCTCCAAAGTTTCGGATACACCTAGGAGCGAGAGTCTATTATTCTCTAATTTAAAACAACTTATTTATCTAGTGAATCGATTGGGGCTTAAATAGCTTTAAGGTCTCATTTATTAATAGTTTAGCATAGTGGATAGATATGGGGGTGGGGGTGGGGCGGTCCGCCCCGGGCGGTACACATTTAGAGGGCATCATTTTTGGTCATTTGAACCAAGGCAAACAAAAATATTCGTAATTTCTAGTTTTAATATATAATCCCTTTTAACTGTACGCCACACGGATATGTGACAGCTGCCGCGCAGCAATTTAGAATTAGCTCTCAGCAAATATGTTTAAATATTGCACAAAAATGGTTGCTGTGCAACTATGTTCACGAGTTGTTTTTTTATTTATTTTGCACACGGTCCAATGAACCTTAAAGAGAACAATGGTCTTAATTAATGGATTTCACACATTTGTTTGATTACGTAGTGGATATTTAAAAAAGTATAACGTATTTTTATAAATATGTGTTTGCAGGTATTACATTGTATGCGGCCTTTTTTTTTTACTGCTTTCATAAACATGACATGCAAAGTTAAACATGATTACCGACTTTACTTCATTTCAATTACAATTATTTATTCATGTTTATTAATTTATAAAGCTATCAAATAAACGACTAAGTGGCCGTCCATTAATGACGTCAAGCTATTTTGGCTGATTTTTCACCCCCTCTCCATCCATAATGCAATCTTCGACCCCTTCTTCAATTTGACGTCACAAAGCTTTGACCCCCACTCCCCCCACCCCAAACACCATAAAAGCTGTATTTTCTAATTGAAAATGAACATGTTTCTAATCAAATGTTTGTCATTTAAGTATGTTTTGTGTAAGTGTAAGGCCGCACTCAAATATGGTAACACGCGTTGTACATAAACGTCATTTAATTAAGTGTCAGTAATAGCATATTTAAGTAGAAATTTTATGTAAAGTTGCATGCTTTTACGTGACGTCACATTTCTTAAACACCCCTATCCCCAAGTCATAAACGTATGAGTGCTCCCCACCCCCAATGCGTAATGTCATATATCGACGGCCCCTCAAAAGAGTGGCGATTAAGTGACCGCCCAAGCCGGCAAAAGTTCTAGCTACGCCCCTGGATTAGAAGATAGAATCACTAGATGAGAAGGTTCTACATACACTGCGTATCATATGGCTAGAACCAGAATACAGATATCTTACACAGAACAGCGGCGCAGATATCCTATGTCTAACCAATGTATAAACGTCTTACATATAAATCATATAAACAGTGTACAGATATATTAAAAAGATCTAGTTTACAGACATTGAATAGATGGGTATATACTATGGCTGATATCGATTAATTTTAATTTAATCGTTAACTATTTATAAATTACAGAATAATTAATCGATAATTTCTATTAAAGCTGAAAATAAGATGTATGACGTCATTAAACTGAAAAATTCATAAAATGCCCATAACTTAAGTTTTTAATTTAAAAATATAGTATTTTTAGGATTTATATTTAAGTGTAAGTAGTTCAATTTATGTCAATGAATTTAAATTTTGTTATTTTTAATTAAGTAAAAACAATATTTATTTTTTAAAATATCATTTTCCTTATAAAAAAATAAAAACTGCTTATTTTAAAGTTTACACCTTGAAAATCTTTCTTTTTTTTAAATAGAGAAGTTTGTACGTAAAGAAAACTATCATTAATATATAATTATTTTAATGAAACAAAAAATTTCTTAAAATAAAATTTTGTATAGATGGGTATATACATCCTATATAGAACTAGTGTAGACATTGTATATATGGGTATATACATCCTATATAGAACTAGTGTAGACATTGTATAGATGGGTACATACATCCTATATAGAACTAGTATAGACATTGTATATTTGGGTATATACATCCTATATAGAACTATTGTAGACATTGTATAGATGGGTATATACATCTTACATAGAACCTGTGTACATACATTTTACATAGAAACCGTGTACATACATCTTACATAGAACCTGTGCACATACATCTAACATAGAACCTGTGCACATACATCTTACATAGAACCTGTGCATATACATCTAACATAGAAACCGTGTACATACATCTTACATAGAACCTGTGTACATACATCTAACATAGAACCTGTGCACATACATCTTACATAGAACCTGTGTACATACATCTAACATAGAACCTGTGCACATACATCTTACATAGAACCTGTGCACATACATCTTACATAGAACCTGTGTACATACATTTTACATAAAACCTGTGTATACACATCTTACATAGAACCTGTGCACATACATCTTACATAGAACCAGTGTACATACATCTTACATAGAACCAGTGTACATATATCTTACATAGAACCCGTGTACATACATCTTACATAGAAACCGTGTACATACATCTTACATAGAACCTGTGCACATACACCCTACATAGAACCTGTGCACATACATCCTACATAGAACCTGTGGATATACATCTTACATAGAACCTGTGGACATACATCTTACATAGAACCTGTGTACATACATCTTACATAGAACCTGTGTATACACATCTTACATAGAACCTGTGCACATACATCTTACATAGAACCAGTGTACATACATCTTACATAGAAACTGTGTACATACATCTTACATAGAACATGTGTACATACATCTTACATTGAACCTGTATACATACATCTTACATAGAACCTGTGCACAGACATCTTACATAGAGCCTGTGTACATACATCTTACATAGAACCAGTGTACACACATCTTACATAGAACCTGTGTACATACATCTTACATAGAACATGTGTACATACATCTTACATAGAACCTGTGTACATACATCTTACATAGAACCTGTGGACATACATCTTACATAGAACCTGTGCACATACATCTTACATAGAGCCTGTGTACATACATCTTACATAGAACCAGTGTACATACATCTTACATAGAACCAGTGTACATATATCTTACATAGAACCCGTGTACATACATCTTACATAGAAACCGTGTACATACATCTTACATAGAACCTGTGCACATACACCCTACATAGAACATGTGCACATACATCCTACATAGAACCTGTGGATATACATCTTACATAGAACCTGTGGACATACATCTTACATAGAACCTGTGTACATACATCTTACATAGAACCTGTGTACATACATCTTATATAGAAACCGTGTACATACATCGTACATAGAACCTGTGCACATACATCTTACATAGAACCTGTGCACATACATCTTACATAGAACCTGTGCATATACATCTTACATAGAACCTGTGTACATACATCTTACATTGAACCTGTATACATACATCTTACATAGAACCTGTGCACAGACATCTTACATAGAGCCTGTGTACATACATCTTACATAGAACCAATGTACATACATCTTACATAGAACCTGTGTACATACATCTTACATAGAACATGTGTACATACATCTTACATAGAACCTGTGTACATACATCTTACATAGAACCTGTATACATACACCCTACATAGAACCTGTGCACATACATCCTACATAGAACCTGTGGACATACATCTTACATAGAACCTGTGGACATACATCTTACATAGAACCTGTGTACATACATCTTACATAGAACCTGTGCACATACATCATACATAGAACCTGTGTACATACATTTTACATAGAACCTGTGTATACACATCTTACATAGAACCTGTGCACATACATCTTACATAGAACATGTGTACATACATCTTACATAGAACCTGTGTACATACATCTTACATAGAACCTGTGTACATACACCCTACATAGAACCTGTGCACATACATCCTACATAGAACCTGTGGACATACATCTTACATAGAACCTGTGGACATACATCTTACATAGAACCTGTGTACATACATCTTACATAGAACCTGTGCACATACATCCTACATAGAACCTGTGTAAAGTCTAGATGCCTGAAGCTAAAACTGAGTCACGCCCCTTGCCAGTGACACAAAGAGGAAGACTCAATTATTTAACATGGCAGTGACTCAGGCCCAGTGAACTCTGGCGTCATTATTATTTGTATTGGCGATGACTCAACACATCTAGTGCCATGTGTCACTTCTCATAGAGAGATCTTCTGCTGATTGTATCCCATCATGCCTCCTTGCTCCACCCCCACCCCTCCACGTATTATCCGCGTGGGGTAACCCATTAACGGAACTATCCCCGTGTTAATCTCCCTAATAATCAACATCCGTTTGTAGATATTTTTGTTGTTTTTTTATCAATAAGTCAGTTTGGATGAGTGTCATTTTAGGTGTTAGGAGGAGCTATGGTATTACCATTAGATCAGACAGTAAGAGTTTTTGTTGTGCTGATGTTGTGCTGGCAAAAAGGCCCCCTTCCCAAAACACATTCGTCTAAAGGTCGAAATATTTCAAGCAGCTGACCAGGGTAAGAGAGATTATAAGTTTTTATCTGTGTTCGGTGTATGAAAATGACCAGTGGGACAGCATGGACTTGACATTGTAAAAGTGACCATTGGCACAACTTGTGAAATCCGCATGGACCTGACATTGTAAAAGTGACCACTGGCGCAACTTATGAAATCCGCATGGACCTGACATTGTAAAAGTGACCACTGGCACAACTTATGAAATCCGCATGGACCTGACATTGTAAAAGTGACCATTGGCACAACTTATGAAATCCGCATGGACCTAACATTGTAAAAGTGACCACTGGCACAACTTATGAAATCCGCATGGACCTGACATTATAAAAGTGACCACTGGCACAACTTATGAAATCCGCATGGACCTGACATTGTAAAAGTGACCACTGGCACAACTTATGAAATCCGCATGGACCTGACATTGTAAAAGTGACCACTGGCACAACTTATGAAATCCGCGTCTTAAATATTCAAAGATAATAAAATTCCTTCAAATAAATCAAGTAAAATAACACATAATAGGCATATTGTGGTGGATATCTGTTAATAGAAATATTGGGGCTATTTTTACATCTTTTTAAGGACAAATTTAATAAAAGATGTGAGTCAACATGTAAATATAGGTATGTTGAGAAGGATCAGCTATTTCTTAATTCTTGTGTAAATTCTTCGTTAATTTAAGACAGCTTATTGGACTTGAAAAGTGAAGAAACAGTTTCGTAATTCTACTATTCTAAAAATGTTTAGAGCATAGCGCTTTGACTGTATTCATTCTTTTAAACATTGTTTCGCTAAAATCTAATCTAAAGATAGAACATTTATCATTGAGCTATGACGTTTTCCGGTTTTATCAATGGCAAGCCCTATAGATAACAAAACTTAAATATAAGTAATTTTGACGTCAGCGGTTGTGTTCTCTGTACACATAATAGATTCACACATAATGTATTTTATAAATAAACTGATAAACGATTTAGATGCTCATAAACGATATAACAAAGTTTGTTGAAATATACTAAAACAAGATACGACCCGCGGCGTAGCATACGGCGCTGACTTGCACATAGACAATGTTAAGAAACGGGGGGCAAGAGAGGACACAAACAGTAGCATGACAAAATGAAAACAACGCCAGTAAACGTCGGGGGGGGGGGGCTGCCGATTCATTGTTGTTCTTGAGACATCCGCCCTGCGGTTGTTGTTACCTGACTCTCGCCCACACCCTGAACCTCCATCGCTTGCCAAACATAAATTATGATTGGTCGACCCTTCTTATTTGAACACGTCTTGTGCTTGTCCCTGTGAACTATACACATAAATTTAGATATATTATATGTACACATAAACATATATAAAATGCATATTTAAAAAATCATGTTAAGCCTGGTCCCTTTTGGAACTCAGGACGTGTTAGCGCATTTTCGTATTATGTATCAGTACTTATGTTAGATATCAGCATTATGTAGTTATCAGTAATTGTGTTTAGATTTTAGACATATTTTTTATGAATTTTCTTGTGTAATGAATATACCTGAAAAAAAAATAATTTAAAAGTCATTTCTTGACATTTTAAAATTTTTTATTTTCTCTTTAATCTAACTACAAGTGGTTTGTGGTCACTGAAATAGGACTCATAAATGAAACATTCTAAATTGTAATCAGCTAATCGCCCAAATACTCCGTCAATTGTTGTTTGATAGATCGTAGTTGCCAATCTTGGTGAAAGTAGTTGAATGTTGAAGCTTGTTTCGAAAAAGTTTTCAATTTCTGCCCCTGGGCCGCTAAGATCTTGATTAAAGTCACCACAAATGAGGACGTAAAACTCTCTAAACTTTTATAAAATATTCTAATGACGTCAACAAAAAAAAAAAACTAATACTTTTGATAATACTAAGACTTCCGGCAATGGCGGCCGTTGCCTGCGCCAGTGTTATCTCTCGATTCGCAATGTTTTTTGGTAGTTTTAACGGGTTTTTTTTAACGGATCGAGTAACTGAGTGTTGATGCACAAATGGCAGGTCAGGACATACAAAAAACATATATACATCATGGGTCTAGGACTTATGGATGCTGAGATCTAGGGTGATGACAGACGGACGGACGGACGGACAAAACGGGTGCAATAGCGCATTCGACTTCTCGAAAATGCGCTAAAAAGAACCTGAAATAAATTGTTAATGCACGAAAGATCCTAAACAAGTAATCAGATAAAAAACTTATATACACATTCATAAAATGTTGAACAACTTATATTGAGATAAAGTAATATAAATTTAAGTAATATAAATGTAAGTAATATAAATTTAATGTTCTTTTAAACGTTTAAAATCTCTTACTCAGATTAACTGATATAACAAACACGTGTATAGACATGACTGGAAGACAACAGAAATCCCCTTACCCCTATAATTGTGATCCTGGTGTTTTCTGTTTAGACTTCAATCAGGGCATGAAGACATTTATTGAACAAGACAAGGGAAGTCGGAAAACATACAACAAAACATCGAAGGTCTCGGAAAGAATCCCTCCACAGAGAAGAGTCCAACATAAATTAATTTTAAACCTTAGAGGCGATGAAATAAGGGACGTGACAGGGCGAGAGTAGTGGTTCTTGGTTTCAACCTAGAATATTTATGCTCTATGTTCTCAGGAGTTGGTTAGTTTTTTTTTGTTTTTTTTGTTTTTTTTTTTCTTTTTTGTTGTTGTTGTTTAGGTCATACATTTCTTTTTGTGCCCGCAAATTTAGCTTTATTTATTATTGATTTATATCATAAAATTCTATTCGATAAAATATAAGCTTTATAAATTCAAACTCATATATTGCCTCGAAGTTATTGTCTTTTCCATTGCAGGGCTCTTGCATTTTACTAAGGTATTCCTTACAATTTACATTTATCATTTAAAAAATATATTTGTGTTGGGGGTGTGCGCATGCGCTTTGTGTAAATATGTGCATGAGCAAGTGCATGATGAAGTGAAGCAGCGAACTAGCGCGGATCATTGTTGAAAGTGAGCGGGGGAACATCATCATCCACTCCATCAAAATAAAAGAAGAAAAATTAGATGCCATCCTCGCCTGTATTTTGGCTCTATATGTCATCTTGTCAGCTCCTGTATGCCATCTTCAGCTGCATGTCAATGCCCTAGATGTCATCTTGAACTATATATGTCAGCCCCCTAGATACCATCTTCAACTGTATGTCAGCAAAACCCTTGATTTTATTTCTTAAGTGATGATTTATTATGTTCGTATTTAATATTAGGGAACGTTTTAAGCAACTAAGACATATCTTCCGAGTCAATATCAGTCACATTTTTAGCAGAAATTTTCAGGGAAGCACAAAACAATTTGAGAATCACTGCTGAAATATTGCAAGTACCCCCTGCACCCTCCTCCGGATCCATGGCATCCACCCCCCCTTCACCCACCCACACTAGATTCCATGTCCACCGAACCAGATGAGCTAATGGACCCTCTAACTTGAACAACATTTTAGCATCTAATTTTTTTTCATGTCAAAGAGCTCCAAGTGCCCGGATTACGAGCTTGCGCACTCAAAAAACGCGGTGACGTCTGGGATTGTATGGGTATTCCCCATAAAGAAACTCGCCCACGTCCATCTCGGAGTCGGCTATTAGACTTGTAATGGCTTCCTAATGTCTCTTAATACCTAGGTAAGGACTGTCTGACATTTCTTCCAGGGGCCGAGTATTGATGGGTAGAGATTTTTGTTTAAAATCATTGATCGGGGGCGGCAACGCGTTTACGTGATGTCGGCACCCGCATAAAACATTAGTGGAGGGCTATATCTGGTAGGGATTTTTTGGAAGCATTTAATGGAATGATCTTAATTTTTTATGGCAGGCAAAATCGTTTTGAAGTCTCATTTTATTTTTAAACTGATGGAACTTGAAACACAACACAGATGCTGAACGCAAGTAGAACTATATAATGTTTTCAAAATAACTTTACGTCAACCCAAGCATGTTTAAACAGATCTGTTTTGTATAGAAAATCATTTAATGAACTACCATCCCTGTTCCCCCCAAACACATGCCGTGCAGTGTGATAAAGTGAGAAATTAGGCTGGTGGGGGGGAAATATCGTTGAACGGCACCAATTTGCGATCTTATACATATTTTTATTGTGGACAGTAACAGGGTTTCTGTTTATATGGGAGAAAATATACTAGCCCATGGGAGAAAATATACTAGCCCAGACCCCGGACACCTCATACTCTGTCTACGCCTCTACCAGGTCTCACAAGTTACCTCTGGTTTACCTACCTCCAGAGGCGTTGCTAGGGTTGTTGTCACCCGGGGCGGTAGCTCATGGTGTCACCCCTTCACGACTTATGGGGGGTCCATAAATGACGTCTCGCGAGGTTGCCGATTTTACTCCCCTATTACCCCCCACCCCCGCCCGCTTCATACTTTGTCACAAAAAACGTAGACTCCCACCCATTTTTCCCGATATGACATCACAAAGCTTTGACACCCCCCCCCCCCCCGCAAAAGCCGTATCTTCTAAATGAAAAATTATCAAGTGGCTATTTATTTTTTCTCATTTAAATATGTATTTAGTGTAAGTCTGCACCCTAATAATTATATAAATTGTAAGCAACGAAATATTTAAGAGGAACGTTTATTTAAACTTGCACATTTTTTAATGACACCACTTGGTTTAAATTAAAATAATATAGTTGATTATAATTAAATAAATAAGAATTATAAATTTATATTTCTGTTCAGCGATATTTATCATGAATAAAGCAACAAAGTGCCCACATACCCATATGCCGCTAATATATTGTGGGATGCTAAGGCGTCTTTCTTTCAACGAGATCCGATTATATAGACTTCGTCAAGGTTGATCTGATGTCCATCATCTTGACAAGATTTAATCCTCATTAGGAAGTCTAAATGTATCTCTTCCAACCTATTTCTACATTTTAATTTTATAGAATTCATTAGGCTAAATCCACGTTTGCAAACAGCGCTCGATGCAAGAAACGTAACACAAATATACACAGGATGGCGATGTTGCTGAATTTTTTCCCTGTCATGACAAACTGAATCACCTCGTCGAAAGTCTCCATCAACACACATTTTATTGTTTTCTACAAGCACAAATCTTAAATTTCAAAACTGATCTTTACGTTTCGGCTAAATGTCTTCGAAGCCTTTAAGAATACTATGTATTTAGAAACTAGTGCACCAAGTTCTGATTGTTCAAAATTAAAATTTGACGTGTCATCTAACTCTTACAACTCAAATATTCGCCATCGCATCAAGTCGCTTTCAAGAAATCGAGAGGCCACGTGCCAAAAAAGACCTTCTACGAAATTGAGGATGGGACTCAAGTTTTCATCTTTTCAGACTGAAAACATTTTAGCAACCTCTGCAGAACAATGAGCATTTTCACCAAGGTGCTGTCCTCTTAGGCTATTTATCGTTCCTTTTACAAACTGGTATGCTTTCATGGTCGTTGGAATTTGCTTTTGTAATAGCTTGCTTAATTAGGCAAGTTATCCAAATACTTCATACTAAGGAAAAGTCTAAAACTGTTGGGCTCTGAGCTTCTTTAAACAATATTTATGACTGGGTCATTATATAAGCGTCCCTGCTCTTCCAGAATTCAGTCAGAGCTAGTATGTAATTTCTCAACAATGCTTGTAAAGCAAAATGCCACGAAAGCCATCCTGCAGGTGTCCAGGACAAACTGAGTTGTTATTTAACCCTACTATCTTCACACTGTCACCCCCAACACAACTCTCATTGTTTTGATTTAAATTTCACACCGACTTCGTGACATCAAAGTATTTTTTGTATGTTGCCGAGTGATATACTACATGTGGAAGAAAATCAGCAGTCCCGAGCCTGCGCTCTTCATGGGGCTTACCGGTAAACCCCCTCAGCCCTCTGGCCCCCTAAGGGACGTAAAGACTGAGAAGCCCCCCCCCCGGAGCGGTCGCTGCTACAAGCGGCCGCCTGGGCGTCCAGGACACTAGGTCAAAAACGCCTCCCACTAAAGTATGCATCCCGAGGGAGGTGTGGAATTTCCTACTATGACTCGCTATCAACATAGTATCACTTTGGCGCCACCACGGCAAAGCTTACGAGTCTCTATGGTTTAGATCGCCGCAAAGCGTGGGATCATCACTGACCTGCCTAGGGTTTAACCCCCACCGGAAGGTTTCCTCAGAGCTGGCGTCCAAAAGCGTTTCCTAGGGGTACCTTTTGCTATTCCGTACTGGCGCTCCTGGCCCTAAACCAGCACCGCTCAACAGCATTGCTAGTTAATTGAGGGGGACGAAACGGTCGCTTCGGAGTAACCAGACCCTCAACGGGTACTTTGGTTTTCTGAGATATTTGAAATCAGTAAATAGGTGAGGTCAGGTTCAATGACATGGTTTTGATGCGCATGATATCACGTAGTTGAGAGTCACTTATTCTCGTCCTCACACAGATCTTGTTAAAATTCATAACTGAAAATGTCTGCTTACACAAGTATGTCGAGCCAAACAAGCTAAGCATTTTTTTAAAACAAATTTTCGAATTCCTTTTAATCTCTCTTTAACCATAAAGCTCACTCTAAAGTCTAAGAGGAGAAATTGCCTGCTGCATCACTTTGCAGCTCAATGAATTCCCGCTGCAGATTGCCGCAGTATCAAAATCTACAGAGAAATATGAAGATTTAACAAAAACAACCATGTTTATCTTTTCAATAGTTATTAAGTCATGAAAGCGTCTTTGAAATTTATCAGCCAAGGATGTGATATCTGCAACATACCTATGCATTTGCCAATGAAACTTCTGTCTGGTAAACTTGTCATGATTTCCAGCAGTGAGGGGAAATGCGTGGTATTAGGCTGCATTTGAAAAAGTTGCCTTTGAAAAAGTTGCAGCTTGTTCCCAAAGTCCTTGATATGTGAATATAATTGGCTTACCACTGCATTGTGCCCTTGGAGCATTGTGTTAAGAAGGTTTATATGTCTTTTCACATCAACCGAAAATGCAAACTATGCAAGACAAGCAGCATCAGATAATTCTGGAAATGTTTTTTCCTTATCTTCCATGTACTGCCCACTTTCTTTTTTAATGTGTAGACGCGCTGAAGTGCTGTCCCCCGACTAAACCATCTTTTATCATTGTCATACGTAACATCTTTGTATTCTCTCTGGATGTCAAGAAGACACTGCTAAAAATGGCCGTGAAACAGAGTTTTAGAGTGAATAGAGTTCATATCCTTTATCACTGGCTTAAAGACACGATCACATGAAAGGTGTTTACCACAAAGAACTTCTTTAAGAATGATACAGTGAAGTTTAAAAACTTTGCCAGCCTGACTAAGCTGACTTTGTTACAGACAAGTTTTGCTAGTCAACTGTGCTCACGAGTCATGGCGATATCCATCAGTAATAAATAAAGATATTGTTTACTTGGTAATTTAACGTCATAGACAGCAGAACAAACAGAACCAAATACATGTGTTCACCTTGTCGATCTTTAAGACTGAAGTCTAGTAATTGGTAAACAATACAATGTTATCGACTTTTTCCATCCTTTGACGTACTCAAAACGGTAAAACGTCTCGACTTTTCTTATATTTAATGTGGTTAAAAAATAATACGTTAGTTAATTAATTATTTCAGATGAGGCCGCGGGCCAGTAAAAATTGCTTCGCGGGCCGGTTTTGGCCCGCGGGCCGCACTTTGGGCATCCCTGACGTAGAGGTCACCCCTTTTCGACAGCCGAGTGATATCAATATCGTTGTTCATTTCCAAGGCTAGTAACCAAAGTCAATTTTTTTTTTTTTTTTAAAGGGAGCGTTTGATATTAATGTGTCCTTGTATTATCGTTAGACGAATGAGTTGAATGTTATTAAAGTATGTTTGCAGTGTGTGAGAGATGGGAGATAAATTTTTGACATTTAAACTTGTTTCCTTAATTGAATTTTAACAAAAGCTGCGACTGTGTCCCAGGTAGAATAAGACATGGCTGTTACGCAGAAATTCTAATTGTTTACCTATTGAAAGTATCCGCGCGGTTACTCAAAACTTAAATCTTAAAGGGAACGTTGATGGGGATGAGACCTGCGAACCGAAGAACTACCTATATATAATCAAGCATATCTATGTTTGCACACCTGTAACAAATATTTTTTTAAAAAAAATATTAACCCAAAGACTTGATTTTTTTAAAACAATAAAATCGTATTATTCCCCACCCCTCTGTAGTTGAGGAAAGAGGGGATGGGAATCGTCCATGATGTCATTACTTCAAAGCTCCATTTGCTTGATTTCTTTTAAAACAGAAGACACCGCCTCTCTCATGTCCAGTATTAGAATTAGAGATCTTTCAGGTGTGGCTGGTTGTTGTTTTTTTTTCATAATTAATTTTCATAATTAGACAAATAGTTAATATATTTGTTCATTATTATTACAGGGATTGGACACATGGAAATTGAGTAAAATTTGTTCAAAACCTTATTTTTATAGAATTTTTAGATAAAAATAAAAGGTTAGGGGCAGTCCATAAATGACGTCACGCACCTAGGGGGGGAGGGGGGTCACACTTTTGTGACGATGCGTGACGTGGGGGAGGGAGGGGGGTTGAATAACTTTTTTTATATAAACAAAGAAGTTACAAGTAATGATTTATAGTCAATGCTTAATTTGTATGCATTAAAATAAAATATAATCTAAGGATGTTAAAGCATTTTTTTTTTTGAAGGCCGGTTAAAAAGGTTAAACGGTTTGAAAAAAAACGAACTGGTTCAATAGGATACCTAAATATTAAAATTATAAAAGTTTATGTTAACAATACTGTTAACCCAAAAGTAGCGGATTCTAGCAAATTTTCTATGCCCACAATGATTGAGCATTACCCCCAAGAGCTCCCTTTTTACTCCAAATGAGATAGTTTATTGGTGAAATTATATTTACAATTGTTGTGTGACGTACGTGAAATCCTGAAGAAGAAAGAATTGAAAAAAGACCAAAAAACAAACAAACGTGTGAGCTTTGGAGTTAAAAGTTATGATAATGTTGGATATTTTAATAATGTCATAGTATTTTAGTCATCAACTTGCAAGAATTACTTTATTTTGCAACGCACAAGATGACACCCTTCTTTCCTGCACAAATGTGGGTTTCATACAGAATGGGCCATTTTCTCTTCCAGCGCATACCTAATAATTTTTTAGAAAACATGAGATGTGATATCAATGTGATAATTTTAGATCAAATGCCTTTGATGTGCATATACTTAGCAGGGAAACTGTCATAAGAAGATCGAAATCAATTTGAGGAATTGTCTTGTATCTATATATTCTAGGTCTTTAACAATGCAATGATCCTTGTAAAATCAATAGTCACATTCGCGAGCTTAATCGTGAAGGTTTTCACATCAATGGTTTTTGACATTTCCGCTGCATTGCTCGTTAGCTGTCTTGCTATGCCATGGCAACTAAACATTTCTTTTAAAAAATGTAATATATAAAACAAGCCGAATTCATAGTTAATCTTATAGGGCTTCAAGCTGTGTAGGGGCTCATTATGCTATCAAATAAGTGCAGAGAAAATCATGTCAAAACGGGAAAAGAATCCAATGGTACCTGGTGAAATGGAAAAATTCTTTGCGGTCGTCTGATACGAAAAAGTTTGAGAATCACTGGCGAATAAGTTATTTAATTTATTTAATATCTTTTACATAGCTTCACTCATGTTACGATAATACAATGTAAACCTACAATAAATAAATACTTAAATGACAAAAAAGTGATTTGAAACATTCTTATTTTCAANGGGGGGGGGGGGGGGTCGACGATTTTGTGACGACGCGTGACGTAGGGGGGGAGAGGGTAAAAAATCGGCCAAAATTGCGTGACGTCATTTATGGACGGCCCTTTATATTATTTGTTATATTATACATTATTAAGCGAAATAGAACGTCCTTGTGAGAGTGAATTTAATTTAAATTTAGTATGTAAATGGCACAGTGGCTATACTATACAGTATACTGTATACTTTTGTTTGTTCTTTCGCTCGTTCGTTTGTGACTTTTATTCTTTGATACTATTTACTATCTACTACTAATACCAATGATTTAATTATAATTAAAGTCATCATCTTAGTGTAAGTTTATGACTAATAAATACTAAGGCATATATTTATAAAAGGACCAAGGAAATCCAAGTGGAGGGCGCATTAATTTTCTGTGTAGAAGGAGCTGCTGTAATATATAAATAAGCCGGATACTGCCATCGCTGAGCTACTTTCAATCGTATATTATATACAATTAAGTACGTTGTCATCTTCTGTTATAGTATACACATATATATATACATATATAATGTTAACGTTAGCGAGGCCATTTAATTCAAGGTTCAACCAACACTCAATGGGCTTCGATCACACTCCTCTAACTAATACAGGGGGCATTAAGCCTTGTGGTTACCTTGGCAACCGCCAATATTGTTATTGACATGATTTTAAGCCCTTCTTTTGGCGGCAATGTGGCGTGCCCAGATTAAATGGGCACCACAATTTGCGTGCGCAAGACAAATACTGGGCCGTACTTGATTAATTGAAACAAAATCTCCCCGAGAAATTCTAAAACTGTATTTGGCAGCACCACAAGAGAGGAATTACAAGATGAAAAAAGTAGTTCTTCTATTAATTACAACTTTCAAAAACTGTTATTTCGTTTGGTTCTCATTCAACTTAGAATATTATACTTTGGAATCGGCATTCATTATTTTGAAATTGGACCAAGTGTCTGTTATACAACTGTTTTCATGACAATTTTCGTTGCATTTCAAATGCATCAGCTGATCTAAAAATAGAAGCGTTCCAATGTTTTGAAGAAAACCAAAGTTCATGACACCACTACAAAGAGAAGATGTTTTGAGAGCCCTTGGACAGTGCGATGCTTGACCTGTACAATGCAAGTGTCGCTGCCCACAAGCTATTATCTCGTCGTCCCCCCTCCCCCCGAGGCGTTTGCTGCGGGCCAGCACGTGCAAGGAACAGATCACATTAGACCTGACACTAATTAAATGGGCGGATCTGACCTGGGAGGGGAAGTAGGAGGGGAGGAGAGAGTGTCCTCCTGGGAGGGGAAGTAGGAGGGGAGGAGAGAGTGTCCTCAGTGCTGGCTAGTGGTTGTCCGGGTGGCAGGTTCATTCACCAGGGTCTTAAAGCCGGACAGATGGGATGTGAGATGGTCCTATTAGTACCAGGACCCCGGCTTACAACACGCCCACCTCATCCCCCTCCACCCACCAGAATGACCAAATCGACCTCCAGTAAATGATGCTACTTATCGATTTAGCGGTTGGCAATTTGTTTAATTTTTTTTTTTTCAACATGTTTTATTTTGTCAGGCTGTTCGGGTAAAATATGGGTTAATAACGTTACTGTCTAGGGGTAAAGCGCACTTGAATGAACCCAACTCAAGCCACGGGTTGAAGTTTGAAAGTAATTACTAGTTTTTTTGAAAATTCAAATGTGTGACAAGCTAGTCAAAGTTTAATTTAAGAAGTAAACACGATTCTGGTTATACGCCAGTTTTATCACAAGCGAAAACAATATCAAAAGCTTTCAACAGCAGTGCGTTTCCGTATTTATACGCAGGTAGCTATAGAATAAGAACGCACCAGATGAAAAGTATACTTGAACTATTTTGAACTGTAGGTAGTAAAGGCGAGAACGAGGGTATCGCATTCTAGAAATCTTCGCTGGCCTCCGCAAAGTACACGCCTAATTTATACACCTAAGAAGGTGCAATTAAAAATAACTGATCACTCTTTTCAAATGCAACAAAACAATATGTACATCTTAACGTATGATAAATAATAAACAAACTAAGTATTGTTTCTTTAAATTTAATTTTCTATTTTATATTTCTTTATTAACTTTAACTTGAACTCGCCTAATTTTTTTTTAATTCAGTGAAATCTACAAGAAATAATTGTATAATAAATTTATATAAAAAGAAAATAAACGAATTTTTAAAAAATACAAAATGATCATAGTACAAAGATTTATTACAAAACAAAATATGCACATGAAATTCTCCTACATTACTTCAATAAGTATGCGTAAAGAAATATAGCACGTGCTTTTTGTCAAAGTTATAAATAGATTTCTGACGACATATCAGAAACTCTGTAAATAAGAAATCCATGAATTTCTTTCAAGTAATATTAAGTTCTAAAATCCTCTAACATCGTCTGGGCGCACGCTCTTGAGGCTTGGGGGGGGGGGGGTAAAGTGTAAATCTCTACTGGTAGTGCTTTATGTCCATAATCTCCTTCCCAACTCGTAATTAAAATACCCCAAACATCCCATGACAAACGTGTCAGGCGGAAACAATAATACGACCAATCAGAGCTCCGAGCACAAAGCCAATCAAGACGCGAGATAATTAAAAGAGTCGCGTGATGCTAAAAATAAACTAAGGGTTTCCCCACTACATCGGTTTGTGGTGAAGTGCATGAGTTCTTTCTCAACTTATTTGAACGCAGTATGCCTCGGATCCCTCAAAAATGACAAGGGCGGGGACATTCTTCAATAAAATATGCACACAGATTTACTTCATTATCGATTAAGTTATGGTCATCACTGTTTCTAATTTAAATATACGTAAGTGTGTATACAGGCTCATAGAGACCGGTGCTACGTGCTTCCCCTCATTGTTACGCCACTGCTGAATGTATTGATAAGATAAAATCGATGACACTCTAATCAGGGACTTGTGACAGTCGGACTGTAATACACTGAGATCTCGATTAGGCTCTGGTGAGTTGAACTCTTAACTACAATGGCAGCGTCCGCTATCGGAGATTTGCGACATGCAATTTTCATTTCCGCCTGACTAGTCAGCGCTTAGTTGTAAGGCACGTGTCTCACAGTCAGTCATGCGTGACAACTTTTAGCTAAGTCTCACTTGACAAAATTTGTTTCATCGTGTTCTTTCCGGTCTTTTTAGATCAGTTTCGTCATGTTTCTTCCGGTCTTTTTAGATCAGTTTCGTGTTTCTTCCGGTCTTTTTAGATCAGTTTCGTCATATTTCTTCCGGTCTTTTAAGATAAGTTTCGTGTTTCTTCCGGTCTTTTTAGATCAGTTTCATGTTTCTTCCGGTCTTTTTAAAACAGTTTCGTGTTTCTTCCGGTCTTTTTAGATCAGTTTCATCATATTTCTTCCGGTCTTTTAAGATACGTTTCGTGTTTCTTCCGGTCTTTTTAGATCAGTTTCATGTTTCTTCCGGTCTTTTTAGATCAGTTTCTTCATATTTCTTCCGGTCTGTTTATATCAGTTTCAATTCAGTGACAATATCTCGTCAATGTATTACAATTTTATTTTGTTCTTTAATTAATGTTTAATTTAATTGGAGTGGGGGTGACGGCTTGAAGAGTACATATAACATGAAAATAGACAAGACAAAAAGTGAATGTACCGGCAAGAAGCCTTCGTTGTCTACCAGAACAAACATACATTAATAAAGTATGATTTTTGAAAAGTCAAAATTCGTATTGATTTAGCAAACCCTGTAATCTAATTCTAAATGATAAGAACGTTGAACAAAGTAATCGTAGAGTCTAAATGTAAAATATTTGATTATTGTAAAACTTATAGTATAGAGGGTAGAATATACGAAAAAATTTAATTCATTATAAGTATGAACAGATGAAATTATCTAATTGGTATTTCCTTCTTCTTCTAACTCTTGCAGAGAAGAGTTACACCGTCATTTTTATTGATAATCTCCTTTAACTCTTTACTGTTTTCAACCGCTGTTATTCTCCCGTCTGTAAAGCGTGCAGAAAAGTTACTGTTTTTGTGTGCGCCTCTAGCGCTGACTTGGATGCAACCATGCGGAACCAACCCCACCACCCTTCCCCCTCTCTACCACATTCGTCACGAGATGAGGTATGGTCCCGTGGTACAAAGTGACCAATGAAAGAGCTCGGAGCGCACGCGCGTTTGAAAACGACACGCGCATTTGTCGTTGGAGGTCCCCGTATGTTGTCGGTTGTACCATCTGCGTGGGCCGGAAATCAATGTGGCGTCTTGGCTCAGTTTGTGCCAGGAAAGCTTCAATGAGTTGTTCACACGAATTTACAGATGAAAAAAAGTCTGATGATTAGGGGAGGGTAGTGTAACGGTGGAGGTTCAGTCCATGTGTGTTCGTGGGGGGTGGGGGTGGTTGAAGGATCTAACACGGAATGGGGTTGGGTGGTAGATTTGTAGCAGGTCTTTGAAACATGCATTTGTTTCAACAAAGAAATTGAGAAATCCACAAACCTCTTTCTGAACACTGAGTTTGTTTTTTTTTTTAATTATTTTAATGTCTGTCAAGGACGGTCCTACTGAAGCTTGACATTGAATAGTGTATTGATTCTAAGCTGAAAAAATTGACGGGCGCCAGGTGACTGCTCACAGTCCAAATCAAAACAATGCCTCTTAGATTGTTGACAAATTATAACTCATCATTCTGTGCTATCTGACCACTTCAATTTTCCAGCAATATTCCGAAATACAACTATTTGATCACAAAACTTTTAAAACAGGTTTATTTCATCTGCGTAAAAACTTTTGAAATAAGTTAACAATATGGATGCTACTGAACGACTGAATGTCAAGCTTCCACCTACAAACACACAAATACACAATCTATATTACAGACCCGGAAAAATACACCTCATACATTTGTGTACTATTTGTTCGTTAAAAAAAGGCTCGTTGCCGAAACGTTCTCTGTGTTGTTACGTCTTGCCAGGCTAACTCAAACCCTGTTTTTACGTGTTATCCATCTACTAATCTGTAAGCCTGATTGCAGTCTCACCCACATTTTGTTCACATTGTAGACATTTGCTATATTTACTAAAACACCCATCTCGACACTAACCACCATACCTGATATTCATCAAACAGCACACATGATATACACCAACCACCACACATGATATACACCAACCACCACATATGATATACACCAACCACCACACATGATATACACCAACCACCACACATGATATACACCAAACACCACACATGATATACACCAACCACCACATCCTCTCATATACACCAATAGCCACCCCAATTCAACATGACGTAACAACCCCGAACCCCCACCCCCCTCCAACTTATCTTAGAGCTCCCGTAACAGTAACTACCAAAGATTTCCCTCCCATGAACTGTGGCTATTGAGATTTCCCTCCCATGAACTGTGGCTATCGAGACTTCCCTCCCTTGAACCCAGGGGACCGTTCGGCCTTTCTTCTCTTACCAAGACCGGGCATTTCAAACGGCGGTCGTTAATGGAAGTGGTCAACTTGAGATGACCAGCCATCGAACTGGACAGGCGGGTCGGACAGTGATTGTATGATTGACCACATTCGCACAGTTGACTCGGTTTCATTCAAGGTTTTTGAAAGTTATTTTAAGTTACTGTTCGTGCTGTTTCTGTTTTGTCGTTCTTAACGTTTGTAGTTCTTAACTGTTTCTAGTTAAAAGATGTTAATAACGAATATAGTTGTAGTCAATTATGAGCTATCAGTAAACAAATTTGTTTTCTCTTTAAATGAAATATTTGTCACATTTTTGGAGTAGCATGAAAATGAAATAGAGTCTTCTTCTTATAGCAGCCTTTCGGGGAAAATCTCACAGTAGCCACACATTTAACATCTCATTGTAGGCCATCAGATGAAATCTAATGGTATCCCATGAGGTCAAATCTCATAGTAGCCACACATTTAACATATCATTGTAGGCCATCAGATGAAATCTAATGGTAGCCAATCAGGTGAAATCTCATGGTAGACACGCATTTAACATATCATTGTAGGCCATCAGATGAAATCTAATGGTAGCCAATCAGGTGAAATCTCATGGTAGCCACTCATTTAACATCTCATTGTAGGCCATCAGATGAAATCTAATAGTAGCCACACATTTAACATCTCATTGTAGGCCAACTGATGAAATCTAATGGTAGCCACACATTTAACATCTCATTGTAGGCCATCAGATGAAATCTAATGGTAGCCACACATTTAACATCTCATTGTAGGCCATCAGATGAAATCTAATGGTAGCCATACATTTAACATCTCATTGTAGGCCATCAGATGAAATCTCAAAGTAGCCACACATTTAACATCTCATTGTAGGCAATCAGATGAAATCTAATGGTAGCCCATCAGGTCAAATCCCATGGCCGTACATCATGTGAAATCGTTAGCAGTACAAAGCTATAATTTGCATTGTTGTTACAACACTTCATATACCAAGGTATTACAAAATCTCAAATATTAGATTTTATCATACCACACTATCAATACCTTGGCTTACTATTACATGTAATGGCGTATTTAGCAATAGGTACCGTGGGGAACAGCTGACCATTTCAAGGAGCGTCTGTAACATATAAGATAGCTGACCCCTGACCCAGTTATGTGTAAAATGCCGCTCAATAAAAAAACGCGCTCGATTAACAAAACAAAAAAAAATCTGTATTTGGTGTTCCGACAGTAAAGTATTTTTAGCAACCGGAAATGTGTGAAATCCTTGTTTATCGTGACTACTTCGATATCTAAATACCAACACTATACTTCTCTGTTAGGACATGTGACAAACGATGTATTCTGATTCGTTCTAAATTAAAATAATTTTTCTAATCAAAGCCATGGCCAAACCAGGAGGCGATCACAGTGATAAACAAAAAATCAGTCCACAATTTAAGTTGATATCCAGGTGAAAATTGGCGAAGGAATCCAGATGCAAGCAAATATTCCAAAATTAACATCTTTCATGACTAAAGTACCGGAAGTTCAATCATTTCAAGTTCCTGCTGAAAATCAGCAAGTATCTTGTCATTCTGGTGATAAGCAGCCTACTACACGTTTCAGTTCAGAATAGAGTGAAACTAAAACAGGACTAGCTATAAAACTGATTTGCAACAAGAACAAAAATCTGTTCGGAAGTTGAATCAAAAGAACAAGATGTTGCAGATATTATCCAAGAACCACTTCTACCTCAATCAGATATCATCCAAGAACCACTTCTTCCTTAATCAGATATCACCCAATAACCACTTCTTATTCAATCAGATATTATCCAAGAACCACTTCTTCCTTAAGCAGATATCACCCAAGAACCACTTCTTCCTCAATCAGATATTTTCCAAGAACCACTTCTTCCTCAATCAGATATTATCAAAGATACACTTCTTCCTCAATCAGATATTATCCAAGAACCACTTCTTCCTCAATCAGACTTTCCTACAGACCCAGGACTCAACACTACTACGAGTTTAACTACAAGACCTATAGTACGAAAATTTTGTGAAATCGACCGGTGTCAACACACACATCACCACAACTCATTACACCACCATTCACAACACCCCCACTCATTACACCCCACTCATTACACCACCACTCACATCACCACCACTCACATCACCACCACTCACGTCACCACCACTCACGTCACCAACACTCACGTCACCACCACTAACTACACCACCACTCACGTCACCACCACTCACATTACCACCACTCACATCACCACCACTCATATCACCACCACTCATATCACAACCACTCCCATCACCACCACTCACGTCACCACCACTCACATTACCACCACTCACGTCACCACCACACACATTACCACCACACACATTACCACCACTCACATCAGCACCACTCACATCACCACCACTCACATCACCACCACTCACATCACCACCACTCACATCACCACCACTCACATCACCACCACTCACTGCACTTCAACTAAGTGCACAACGTCTCACTGCACCACGCTTTGATCTACATCCACACAATGAACAGCATCAATAATTAAACAACAGGATTACGATCAAACAGACTAGACAACACCACCAACAATATCACCAGACATCTCCACCAGGCCGTCACACACGGGGTCACACTTCATCGCTCAGAGGTATATCACACATCATTACACACAGGGGCAAGGTCTTATTAGAAACAGTGGTCAGACCTTGCTAGGCACTAAGGTCACACTTCATTAGACACAGGGCTCACACTTCGTCACAATGGTCTCAAACGATCGATCAATCGAGTCACCTCTCCACTGAGCAAACGTTGGCGAGGTTGTGACGTCATCAACATTGGCAAGGCCGTGACGTCATCAACATTGGCAAGGCCGTGACGTCATCAACATTAGCAAAGCCGTGACGTCATCAACGTTAGCAACGTCGTGACCGATGTTACCGCTAAGGTTCGTTGGTCCGTGTGCAAAGTAAAAACAAAAAACTATAAAGCAAAGTTTCCCAGCATCTATTTTCATTGCAATTCATTTAACAAAAGTTCCTCCGCGCTATTTTTAAACTGCAACATTAGCGAGGTCATAACGTCATTAGGGAAGTCCTGACGTCATCAAGATGTTGATGTTTGTGACGTCATCCATTGGTAAATAATCGTCCAATAATGATAATGAATTTTTCCCAACATAATAAAATTATTTTTTAAAAAAACAAATTTTAAAAAAAAACGACAATGTCAGCTATAGCGTTGCAATATGTTTGTCACTCTGCTGGGAAGCAATGCAATTTGAATGTTTCAAGTAGAGATAAGCCGGATGATTTCAAATTGCCCTGATGGAACGCTAAGATAATTTTAATTACTCTCCCTGCGGCTTTAACAATTTGTGTGATGTTTGTGTGTTTGATGTCAGGCCCGGTCTAGAAAACTTGACATTCAAACAAAACAACAACAACAAAAAAAGCAAATATTAATTGCTTCTTTTTTTAACGCTATTTCCCTTGGGGAAGTGCGTTTATATATTTGAAATGTGTGTGCACATGTGAACAAGCACATGCAACCAATCCTGAACCATACCAGACAGAGGGTTCGGGTCTTTTTCAAATAAGCTAAGGATGTTCCAATGATGTGCAACAGCCAAAAAAAAAAAATAAATAATGCCGAAAAGGCTTACTGGATTTTCTGGAAAATCAAAAAACCCTTTTAAAAAAATATCAGTATTTTGTCAATTTATCGCCAAACATAAAATCTATCGGGTTGAAAAAACCTCCAAACAATGGCTAATAATATTTAGAACAATGTTGGAGAAGGACTTTTTTTTTATATTAAATCTGCTTTCGTTCGACACTCGTAATTTTAGCAGAAATTTGTGGATAGTAATTGTTTTGTTTAGTTTCAGAAATATTTGTTTGAGATGATTTTTAATGTAATCTAGATTAATAGTAAATGGATTTGTCCCACTTTGTGAATGCTTATGTTAGATTGTTACGCGGTGCGCATTAAATTGACACGCTCTTGCTGCGATGTAGCGTGAGGGGGGATATGACGTCATATTGTGTTTATTTTCAGAAGTACTTATTTGAATCACTTTTAATCTAATCCCTTGAATAAAATTCCTTGGAATTTCGAGTTTTTATTACTTTTTTTGAAGGTTGTAAGAGGGAGTTTTCTGGACGCCTTGATTTTCATTTCTTTTATGTACTTCATAATGTCTCTGAGCGTGTATTTATATATTTTTGTTAAAAAAATAATTTTAATTTTATATTCATTAATTTATTTTGAGGTTTATTTAGAGTTTAGAGAAATAAACAGTTAGCTATCATTTGACATTTAATATAAGATAAATTAAAACATCGCTCTAACTCTAATATTATATTATATTGCAATTACACCTTGAAACCGCGCGCTAGAAGTATAAATAGACATCCTTCTTAGAATTAAATTTAGACACGTGCAGCCAGTAACAAGCGATGTAGTGAGGAGAGACAGCTCTTCAACTTTGTACTGCACTGCACTTTACTTTACGTCACGTGATCGCTATAATTGGTCACAATGTGTAATTATTGTTCACATCAATGGTTCAGCCAGGCATGTTAGCTGAGTTCAGTGGTTCTCAATTTTACAATCATAATTAACATCAATGTTCAGCCAGGCATGTTAGCTGAGTTCAGTGATTCTCAAATAAAAATTTATAACTAACCTCAATGTTCAGCCCGGCATGTTAGCTTCGTTCAGTGGTTCTCAACTTTATAATAATAATTTACATTTATTGTTCAACCAGACATGTTAGAAGAGTTCAGTGGTTCTCAAATTTACACATTATTGACTACATTAATGGCTCTGCCATACCTGACATGTAAAGAAAGAAGAAAGACGGTATCAGTACTCATTAATGACATGTAAAGAAGACGGTATCAGTACTCATCAATGACATGTAACGACAAGAGGAAATTTGATTGAACAACGGAATCGGGTTTTTCTACTGACTGACCTTTTGTACCATATCTTATAAACGTCAGCACCTTGGAGTCTAAATAATATTGGAGCTTGGGCCGTTAGAAACATCTTCTGTATTCAACACTTAAAACATTTGCAATCGAAAGTGTCCTCATACTCATGCGGCTGTGGAGAGGGTGGTGGGGGGGGCCTTGGGACGCAGTACAATATTTAAAATCCCGAACGTTGTATTAAATTTTCGTTGGGATTCTAGCTATAGCAAAAACTGTCTACGGGACTTTTGTCACACGGCGGCCCTGCTCTCACAAGATGACCCTGATTTCACAAGATGACACCTGATGTCACAATATGTCCCTGATGTCATAAGAGGACCCTGATGTGACAAGGTGAACCTTCTGTCCAGTGGCGTAGCTAGAGCTTTTGCCATCCGGGGCGGTCTCCAATATGCCGCCCTTTTAGGGGCCGCCCATAAATGACGTCACGCACCGGGGGGGGGGAGTCACACATTTGATGTCATTCAAAACGCGCAACTTAAATAAAAGCTACACTGAAATATTATATGAATACCCAAACTTTATTCAATGACGATTTACGTGGTTTCACGCGTGTTACGATGTTAGAGTGCAACCTTAAACTAAAAACATATTTAAATGACCAAACAAACTAAAAAATGATTTTAAACATGCTCCTTTTCAAATACAAAATACCGCTTATATAGGGGGGAGGGAGGACTTTGTCACGTCACATTGAGGAATGGATCTAAGTTTTCGTTTCGTGACGCTGTGTGACGAGGGGGCAGGGGGTGAAAAATCAGCAAAATCACGTTACGTCATTTATTAGTTAATCATATGATGTTTTTTTTATAAATTAATAAGCATTAATAAATAATTGTAATTGAAGCGAAGTACATTGTAAAAGGTGGGGAACAATTTTACCATTGTATGCCCTATTTATGTAAGCAGTAATAAAAGAGGCCGCATAAGATGATAAACCTATAAATACACATCATAAAAATACAAGATAATTGTTTTGAAGGCCACAAGAAAGTAATAGGGTCACAGGTCTCCCCACCCCAAATGAGACAAAAGATATTCCAAATTTACACCCAAAAACACTAACAAATAATATGCTTTTATTTATAAATAAATGATTTTTTTTTAATAAAAAAAAAAAAGAAATTGTATACATCAGTATGAAAACATATTTTTTTTATTATTTATAAATTTACGGCCTCACCTAACTTTCATACTCGAAAAATCGTTTATTATGTTATGTTAATAAAATTTATATTATTTGTAATACCATGTTCTAAGGACAATATTGCAAGATTTTGTAGTCTTAAATCACTTATTGTGGAGGGAATTTTTTTTTTCAACTTCAGTTTTGAGAAGCTCCTTTCACAACTAGATACACTGATAGCAATTGGTGAAAAATTCTTAGCAAAATTGTAATGTTGGATAAAGAATTTTCCAATATTTACTGTTAAATATATTTTAACTAGATTGTGCCGGGGCGCCCACTTTTTTTTAGGGCGCCTACGGCGCCAAACTTTTTCAAAAGCCCAACTAACTTGTCCTTTTTTGATAAATACGAAATATTAAACTTTCTGAAATGTACGCAAAGTATTTAATAGTAGGGGTTGTATTTTGCGCACCGATGCACACCAAACAATGACGTCATCATATTAAATATTTTTACAGCGCTAATCACCACATGTGGAAGAAAATCAGCAGTCCCGAGCCTGCGCTCTTCATGGGGCTTCCCGGAACCCCCCCCCCAGCCCTCTGGCCCCCTAAGGGACGTAAAGACTGAGAAGCCCCCCCCCCCNGAGGTGTGGAATTTCCTACTGTGACTCGCTATCAACATAGTATCACTCTGGCGCCACCACGGCAGAGCTTACGAGTCTCAATTATTTAGATCGCCGCAAAGCGTGGGATCATCACTGACCTGCCTAGGGTTTAACCCCCACCGGAAGGTTTCCTCAGAGCTGGCGACCAAAAGCGTCTCCTAGCGGTGCCTTTTGCTATTCCGTGCTGGCGCTCCTGGCCCTAAACCGGCACCGCTCAACAGCGTTGCTAGTTAATTGAGGGGGACGAAACGGTCGCTTCGGAGTAACCCGACCCTCAACGGGTACTTTGGTTTTCATCATCGGCATTACATCTAAATGCTTTGCCTAAGATCCGTACATCAACTGTAATCATATATGACTAGCACCTAACACCTAACAACGGTCTAATCACCACACGATTTTTCAACTGCTATAGACTGTTGTACATCGTTCCTCAGCGTTCCAGATCCATTGAGTGACTTGGACTATTATATTATTTATAGATCAAGGGGGTGTTTCCCCTCTTTTTTTCACATAATGCCTCTTCTTGTAGTATAGGTACAGCCAGGGCTGGTCTTAGGCTCCTGCAACCTATGCGGTCGCAGTGAGTCCAGCGATTTCATAGGCACAACTTATCTTAATTTTCACTTATTATCCTTATTAATACCTTATCCCTACCCAAACTGGGGCCCACGCAATCAGTTTCGCAAACTAAGCTGCAGAGGGGCCCGCAATAGCTAAGACCGGATCCGTGTACTGCCATAAAAACCTGGATCCTTTCGTTTTCAATCTCGAACATTTCTTTATCAATGTAAATAAAGAAATTTAATTGATGTTCAAATTCTTCATTTAGAATCCTAGATGGTATAGAATTATACACGAATATTTTCTTGCAAGGACATGTAACTCATCACCTCGTTCTTTTATTTTCTTTTATAATTAAATCTATGGATAAAAACATTTCTCGTTGTACTTCTTGCTCTAAAGATAGAACCACGTCTTCTGAATTTTCCCCACTCATATTTTTCTCCTTTTAACTTGGTATCTAGTCGATATTCTCAACTCTCTGTAAGAGCGTTCTGTATTAGCACATATCCTTGTTTCGTCAAATTGGTTTGCATAGTTTTCATTAATTTAAAAAAGACGGGTTCCCATAAATTGAGACATTATAGAAAAGTAAAAGATTGCAATGAACTGAGTAAAATTTCAGCATCTGATCTCGTTTTACTAGTTACTTCAAGTGTCGATTTTCCAAGACGCTTTAAATTTTTAAGTAGATCTATGTCTTTTTCGGAATTATTTATGTTATTGTGTTGTTTACTAACGGAGAAATGAATAATCGTTCATTTTTAATGAATAACCATATATTAATGAAAAATACAAGCTATAGATCTATGTGTTACTTTAGTGCAATAAAAACAAAGTAAATTACATTTTTAATAAGTTACCTTACAATACTTTTATAAAACCTGAAACAGTAATATAATTTACTACTTGCAATTAAAAACAATATTTGAACCACTATGTCATGCAGGTACTTGTTAGCGCATCATTCTGCGAATAACGAAATTCCACGCTAAAACTGTCGTTGGAATTTAATACTACATATATTCGGACCAGCGGTGATGTGTTTTGATTTTTTGTGCAGTTTTCTTATAAAAGCGCTATCTGTGACGTAAACCGCTTAATTTTGCAAACAAATAGTTACCTATTTTGAGCGATTTTAAATTTTTAAAACTGTTCTGCGTTAGTTATAACGACCACTATGTAATCAAACAAATGTTGCACGAATCCGTTAATTTAAACTCAAAATAGAGATTCTTTTTGTTTCACTATGGTTTTCCCCCTTCAAAAGAAAAGGGGTGGTTTTCGGAAATGGCTGGGTTTATTTTTCAAATGCCCACAAATGCCGCCCTTTGAATGAGTGCCGCCCGGGGCGGACCGCCCCCTCCGCCCCCCCCCCAGCTACGCCACTGCTTCTGTCACAAGATGACATTGCCGTCGTAAGATGACCCTACTGTCACAGGGAGGCCTTACTGTCACACGATGGCCCTGCTGTCACTTAATGGCCCTGCTGTCACACGATGGCCCTGCTGAATACAAACCACTTAGAGTAAAAATCAGCCAGCGTTCTTTGTACACTAACTAAGCATGACATATTAGACATTACCCACACGTTAGGGCTTGATAACATTGACCTATATTTGATCAGCTTTATTTACATATGGTCTGTGACCCAGATCTTATGGGAGCATTTTTTAAAATCACGATTGTGGCCTAGATATAAATGTGTAAATTAAGATACTATTGACATGTCAATGGGTGTTATAAATGTAAAATATATTGTCAAATATCATGATATTGGTGTTATAAGTGCAAAATATCTTGACAAAGATCATGATCTGGGTGTTAAAATGTAAAATACCTTGTCAAAGATCATGATATGGGTGTTATAAATGTAAAATGCCTTGTCAAAGATCACGATGTGGGTGTAATAAATGTAAAATACCTTGTCAAAGATCATGATCTGGGTGTTATAAATGTAAAATACCTTGTCAAAGATCATGATTTGTGTGATATAAATGTAAAATACCTTGACAATGATATGATCATTGTGTTTTAAATGTAAAATATATTGGAAAATGTTGTGACCACCAGTGTTTGTGATAATAGCAGCAACAAAAATTTACATTAAAAAACCTCAGGGACTTCGAACTGTTTCCTCTAAAACCATCAAACGAAACCATTTCTCAGTAGGTCCCCTGGCATGACACATGGAAATATTTACTGTTCGTTAGTTTGGAAATATTCACTATTTGTCAGATGGGAATATTCACTATTTGTCTAATGGAAATATTCACTATTTGTCGGATGGAAATATTCACTATTTCTCAGATGGGAATATTCACTATTTCTCAGATGGGAATATTCACTATTTCTCAGATGGGAATATTCACTATTTGTCAGATGGGAATATTCACTATTCGTCAGATGGAAATATTTACTATTTGTCAGATGGGAATATTCACTATTTGTCAGATGGAAATATTCACTATTTCTCAGATGGGAATATTCACTATTTGTCAGATGGGAATATTCACTATTTTGTGTAATCGAAATATTCACTATTTGTCAGATGGAAATATTCACTATTAGTCAGATGGGAATATTCACTATTAGTCAGATGGGAATATTCACTATTTGTCAGATGGGAATATTCACTATTTGTCAGTAGGTCCGTCGTCACGAAGAAAATATTAACTGGCCAGACATGTTGATATCGTATAGCAACTTCCTAGTTATTTTATGGTTACTCATTATTGGTTTATTAGGACATTCCGTGACTGGGGGGAATATTGAAAGGACCTGGGCGGGTGCCGTGTGAGGGGCGGGAAGTATGTGAAACTATCAACACCCTGGAGTGCCAGTAGGTCAACAGCAAATACCCAGACAGGAAGTCTGGTTCCGGCCCGCGACTCTGCTTCAAAACGTCGCTGAATGAATTATTGAAACACGGAGAAATGAAGCTTGTTAGATCCTCAGTCGTTATGGTTGGGTGGTTAGGGCTGGGGTGGTTTGGGTTTGGGGGTTAGGGCTGAGGTGGTTAGGGTTGCGTTGTTAGGGTTGGGTGGTTAGGGTTGGGTGGTTAGGGCTGGGGTGGTTAGGGTTTGGGGGTTAGGGCTGAGGTGGTTAGGATTGCGTTGTTAGGGTTGGGTGGTTAGGGTTGGGTCATTAGGGTTGGGTGGTTAGTGTTGGGTGGTTCGGGCTGGGTGGTTTGGGTTTGGCGGTTAGGGCTGGGTTGTTAGGGCTCGGGTGGTTAAGGCTGAGGGGCTTAGGGTTGGGTGGTTAAAGCTGAGGTGGTTAGGGTTGGGTGGTTAGGGCTGGGTGGTTTGGGATTGGTGGTTAGGGTTGGGTGTTTAGGGTTGGTTAGTTAGGGCTGGGGTGGTTTGAGTTTGGAGTTAGGGCTAGGGTGTTTAGGGTTGGATGTTTAGGGTTGGTCAGTTAGGGCTGGGGTGGTTCAAGTTTGGAGCTTAGGGCTAGGGTGGTTAGGGTTGGGTGGTTAGGGCTGTGTGGTTTGGGATTGGCGGTTAGGGTAGGGTGGTTAGGGTTGTGTTGTTAGTGTTGGGTGGTTAGGGTTGGCAGGCTAGTGTTGGTCGGCTAGGATTGGGTGGTTAGGGTTGGGGTGACTAGGATTGGGTTGTTAGGGTTGGGGTATCTAGGAAGGGTTAACAGTGAAAAGAAACTTAAGGTGGAAAGGTAAGTTGAGAGGTTCACCAGAATGATGATTAATACGGGTGGATTTATGGGAAGAAAGTTTAAACAACCGATGTTCGCATTGTTAGTATTCACTGATTTGGTTGGCCAAAAAAATAGTTAATATATTTATTAGGGCTGCGGAAATTAACGATTAATTTCTCGATTTATCGGTAAAACTTTTTATCGATTAAAGTCACTTTAATTGATAAAATAGCGATTGAAATTATTGAAAATGTTTGAAACAATTTTTTGATTTAATAATAAATAATTAATTATTAATATTTAATAATAGTGTTTTTTTTTTTTTTTTTTTTTTTTNCTTCTCCATTTAAAAAAAAAAGATTTTTAAAATATAAACTTTAAAATCACTTAGTTAACAATAACAAAATTTAAATTCATTAACATTATATTGAACTGCTCATATTTCAATATATCTCTAAAATATTTTTAAAAAATAGATACCTAAGTTATGGGCATTTTGAAGAATGCAATAAAAGGGTAATAGACTAAATGTAAAGGAAAATACAAAGTAAAAAAGTGATTATGAGGTCTTAAAAAATAAATCATAAATTTTGACCCAATTTTTAGGTTAATGACGTCATGCATCTTATTTTTTTACCTTAAATGAAAATTATCGATTAATTATTTGATTTTTTTTAAAACTATCCATTAAATTTAAATTAATCGATATGTATATATCGATATGTATGCTTCACCTTTATGCCTCTATAAATCCGATGTAAAAGTTACTAAATTTATGTAGAACTCTCATAGTTGGATTGGAGGTTGAATTTTCTTTCATGTCAATATCTTCATAGTTTGCATGATATTTTATAAGCGGTGTAATGCTTGATGTCATCGAACAAACCTCAAGTAATGAAAGATACTTGAGTCTTTTAAATCATTTTTTTAAAGATCCTGTCCAAGATCACAATATGAGCCAGACAAAGAGCATTCATTCATGTGCTAACTGTACTGAAGTTTTGTTGACAAAATTAAAAATATTTACATCATGCCCCTCTACTGATTATATAAAATTTAATTATGACATGCCCCTCTATTGACTATATCAAACTTATCTATATCATGCCCTTCAACTGACTATATCAAACTTATCTATATCATGCCCTTCAACTGACTATATCAAACTTATCTATATCATGCCATGCCATTAAAACGACTATATCAAACTTATCTACTTATCTATATCATGCCCTTCAACTGACTATATCAAACTTATCTTTATCATGCCCTTCAAAGGACTATATCAAACTTATCAATATCATGCCATTAAAACGACTATATCAAACTTATCTATATCATGCCATTAAAATGACTATATTATCAAATTTATAATCAACAAAATCACTCGGTACACCCAAGCCATCACCCTTACAACCATTTAAACAAAAACAAAAAACAAGAAACCTCTTTCCTGCTACCCAAAGTTTTACCGACTTTAACCCCACCCCACCCCCTCTTTTTTTTTTTCTTTTTCCTTCCGTTTTACCCCCGCCCTCCCTTTCAGTCCAGCGACTCAATGAAATGCCGCGGCAATAGCTACTACTGAAGCCAATTTCTGAGTCCCCGCATTTCGGCTCGGCGAGACCTGGTCTGTACGCTCGTACCGCCATACCCACCCGCCCTGGCTTGGAGTGTGTGAGAGGTCGCCTGTGCGTGTGTCTGCCGATCTTCCCCTGACTGCAGTCCACGTTGTTGGCGTTAGTATTCTCAGGACTTTCTTCTTTGACTCCAGTCTTCTGCTGCTCACTTGTCTTTCTCTCTCTTACGTTATATATAAAGGACTTTTTTCTTGGCTCTGCGTGTTTCTTACAGTTTTTTCCTGTTTCATCCACGGATTTACACACGTGAAAGGATTTAAAGCTTTTTTTTTCTGACAGAATTATTTTGATGTGAGGATTTAGTCGGTTATAGTTATATCAGTTTGTGTATAGGGCCTACTGTATTTAAGTTATTATTATTTATTTATTCATTTTTGAAAGTGTTTTATTTACACCAGAGTGCAGTGTTTCAGTTTACCTGAGAGAAATACTTTAAATGACAATTTTGGTTATGTTGTGGCCCTTGACGTGGTTCTGTGAAGTCTGGCCAAGCCTATAGCCTATTATACAATCCCTGTTTTAACAACCTATATTAATATATTTATTTATATTTATCTAAAAGTAGAGGCCTGAATGCAGTCTTAACCATATTTTGTACTAGATAATTGGCAGCATTGTAGCACAAGACAAGTTCAAAGTTTTCTCTATCAATTTTTTTTTTAAAGTTTATAATTAACAAAGATTTCTGTGACGACTGTTCATTTGTGGGAGTGCTCATTATGTGAGACAGTAGCACTTTCAAACTACCCTGATGGATCCAATGTTGCTGACACCATCCAGCTGGTTTGCCTTAAATCCAGTCAGCAGTCAGATCTCAGCTGTTAGCCCACACTCCTCACCTCCCCACCCCCCCCCCTCAATCTCTCGACCACTTAAGATGGATTGTGGATATTTTAACGAAAATCTGGGCACACGTTATTGGATAATGACGCAGCTATTGTTTTTAACGACGTAATAAAGTATTACTACAGTTTGGCTTTGAACTTTCAAACAAGTTTCTATAGTACTTCTCTGAAAACTGCGAATTATGATAAAGTAGTTTATCTTCCCTTAAGGCGCTACGATTCAGTAGATTGTGCCCCCTAAAGGCATGTTACCATGCAGCAGTATTTCTCCCTAAGTCATGTTAAGTTGCAGAAGTTTGCCTGCCCTGAATTCGCATTACGATGCCGTCATTTGTCTTCCCTAAAGGCGAGTAGTTTGTCTCCCCTACATATGTGCTACGATGCATTAGTTTGTCTCCCCTAATGGCATGCTACGATGCAGTTGTTTTTCTCCCTTAAAGGCGTGTTACGTTGCAGCAGTTTGTCTTCCCGTAAGGCGTTTTACGATGTAGTTGACCCCCCACCCCTTTATTGCAATGAAGTAGATGTATTTCATTATTTCATCTACACATATTGCAAGTCATTATAAGACATGCGAGTATAGGGCAAGAGTATGCAAGACATAAGGGGCAAATCGTGCAAGTTTTTTTTAAAGACATGTGGGCTTTACTCCAGACCTTTCGCTTCTGATTTGTTGGTATTCCCCACAACCCTACCACACCCGAGATACACCCGTTTGTTTATCAACAGTCCAGAAGTCCCCAACTCTTCCAAATAATAGACGCCGTTCAAACTGCCGAAGTCCCGATCTTTGGTCCAGAATCGAGAATAAGAAGGAATCGTTGGATGGATATAAAAAGGAGTTGTGGGTTTGATATAAAGTGAAATCGTTGGTCTGGTATAAAAAATAATCTTTGGGTTGGTATTAGAAGGAATCGTTGGTCTGGTATAAGAAGGAATCGTTGGTCTGGTAAACATGGAATCGTTGGTCTGGTTTAAGAAGGAATCGTTGGTCTGGTATAAGGTGAAATCGTTTATCTTGTATAAGATGGAATCGTTGTTCTGGTATAAGAAGGAATCGTTGGTCTGGTAAACATGGAATCGTTGGTGTGGTATAAGGTGAAATCGTTTGTCTTGTATAAGATGGAATCGTTGGTCTGGTATAAAGTGAAATCGTTGGTCTGGTATAAGATGTAATCGTTTGTCTGGTATAAGATGGAATCGTTGGTCTAATTTAAGAAGGAATCGTAGGTCTGGTATAAGGTGAAATCGTTGGTCTGGTATAAGATGTAATCGTTTGTCTGGTATAAGATGGAATCGTTGGTCTGGTATAAGAAGGAATCGTTGATCTGGTATAAGAAGGAATCGTTGATCTGGTATTAGAAGGAATCGTTGATCTGGTATAAGATGGAATCATTCAGAGTGAGCTTCAATATTTTAAAATTTCATTTTCTAACCATACAGTGGTTCTAAAGCCGGAACAGTTTACACGTACTGTACCATAAAGAATTGCGTGTTTTAAAATATAACAATGGAATAAGTCTGTTAGTAATGGGAAGTAAAGGCGTTAACTCACTGGGCTGGAATTCGACAACTTTGAATAGTTAAGAGACCTACTTTGTTTAATTTTAAGAGAAATGTGCCATGGAATAGAGGCAAAGGTTCCCAAAATGTCAACTATAAAAATAACCAGATCTGTGCCATTTATTGGGGTCTTTTGTTCAATGATGATGTCCCTTGTCAACATAATGTTTTGTCTGGTGGAGATGGATGAGATTTATCTCGATAACGCTTACACGCACAGATTTACTTGGTGGAGATGGGAAATGTTAAAGGACAACTACTGGCCCAAATGTTCTTAAGATGAAGACAGCATTAGCAGCACAGGTTTCTTAAGACAGTCCTGTATGGGCATAGGTTTCTTTAGGCGGCCCGGTATGGGCGCAGGTTTCTTGAGACAAACTTGCACGGTTATAGCTGTTCTTAAGACATCCATGCGCAAACAGACAAACCAAACTGTGCACACAGACAAACCAAATGGTGCACATAGACTAACCAAATGGTGCACATAGACAAACCAAACTGTGCACATAGACAAACCAAACGGTGCACATAGACAAACCAAACGGTGCACATAGACAAACCAAACTTTGCACATAGACAAACCAAACGGTCACATAGACAAACCAAACGGTGCACATAGACAAACCAAACGGTGCACATAGACAAACCAAACTGCACTCAGACAAACCAAACTGTGCACACAAACAAATCACACTGTACACACAGACAAATCAAACTGTGCACACAGACAAATCAAACTGTGCACACAGACGAACCAAACTGTCCACACAGACAAACCAAACTGCAAACACTGGATTTGAAAAGCTTTACTCAAAAAAAAATTATAGTTTATTGAGCTAAGATAAGATCATGCTGTAGTTTTCTTTCATGAGGTCTCGCTATTTGTGTGTGTGTGTGGGGGGGGGGGGAGAAACTGTGTCATTCTATATATGATAGCTACTGTCTGAGCTGTTTTAAAAGTGACTCGCCTCATGTTATAACAATGACAAACGATTTTTTTCGCAAAAGAAATAGCATTCTCCATTTAATTATAATCAGATGCTAATAATCTATTGTCTTACTTTAATTATCAAAATTTAGGAAACCCTTAGGTCTATTTTACTACTGCTTTCTGTCGTTAAACTGAAGCCATGTCTCAAGGTAGAACTCTGGTTTTGTTGACCTTAGATTTCGTGTATAACAATGTCTGTCTATACTCCAGTCTGCATTGTTCTGTTCTAAGTTGTATCTTTGTTGACGCCCTGCTTTTCATAGTGATGTGTAAGTGGAATTCTCGTGTTAATCCAGTCCATTTCTCAATAAATTTTAGAACCACTGATCAAAATTTCTCGTACCGTAAATGATATTTTCTAACAAGCTCTTCACGCTGCGTGTGTTACGAGAGAAAAAATTTTTTATTGTAGAAATGCTCTAAGTTATCATGTTGACATCCATATCACAGTTAGGTCCTGGCTTCCCATTGGCCAGCCATTCATTGACCGTTTCTCACTCTATTAATATCACCTTGTTCTGTTTGCTGACAAACGAAACAAATCTTAGGAGACATTATGGAAAGTAATTTGAAATCAACGTCTCCTGTTTCACATAGATGAAACTATCTATAAGTTGGTCGGGGGCGGGGGAGGTTTGGGGTGGAGGTGAGGTGTAAGAGGGCGGCGTCACTTGCAAAAGATACACGGGGGCTAGACTCCCCACCTAAAAGTCCAGCACTGAACCAAATGTCTAAATTATTGCACCCCAAGCCAAGCATTTTTTTCTTTTTTTTTCCCTTACACTCGTCTTAAATTCCTGAAGGCTCCTTTGTTTGCTTACTTTTGTTTTTTACTTGTTTCTCAAGCCACCCATAAGTTTAACTTGTTTTCTAATTCATTTAACTTCCTCCATGGCTTTTGAACATTCTACAGCATTTCTTTGTGAAACTATCTTTCTTTATATTATTATATTCCATCTTCCAGGTCTGTTTGCTTCAACTGCCGCTGTATTTATGAGCACATCTGATTGACCAGCTGCTCATCAGGACACTTATAGGATCATCTGACCACTGACCACACATCGCCACACGGACTAACAATGGCCGGGATTTCGCTAGCGTCGAAAATCAGCGGTCCATTCGCTGTTGTCACCTTGGCGACGGTCCTGGTCCTGCTGACTTCCGGTGTGTCAGAGGGGTCGGCGATAGCTCGGCGCCCCAACCCCCGGTCCTGCGGGGAGGCGGAGATGTGCTGCCAGGGACAGAACAACACGTGTTTTGTGTTCGGACAACGGGTGGACAGGTCAGACGACTCGTCCAGATGTTACTGTGACAGCAACTGTCTCATCATGGGTGACTGCTGCATGGATTACCATCATACGTGCAAGAGTGAGTACCCCTTGTCAGATGGTGGGAGGGGTGTTGTGGGAGGGTACAGCATGAGGGTGGCATTAACAGCCTCAGGTAGGGAGCGACTGCGGGGGTGGGAGTCATGTAGTGAGGGTGACGAAAGATGTCAGCCTTCAGTGGCGCGCCCACCTCCAAGCCGTCAGTTAAGGGTAAAACACTGCCCCTGACAGTTTTAAAACTGCTGCGCATTTCCACTCCATACCCCTGTCCCTTTTTCTACGCCCCTGATTCATCTGTATTCACCTGTAATACTGGACGCAATCTCAATGGTTTAGAGGGTTGTGTTAAATGACAGTAACACCTGTGCTGAGGGTAAATTTTAACTAATGTGTAGAGAAAACATGACGTATTGGCTGTGTTAATAAGTTCCTGAACACTTATGTGAGGCTAGTTTGTATGTAAGGTTTGTGTGTATGTGATGTCCGGGTACTAACGACCTACTTGTAGATGTGTGGACTTGTAGTTGAAATCATCGTGTTCGACACCATCAGAGGACGTGCATGTTACTGGTTTTGCTGTGGACGGCTTCATTTACCAAAGGCTTGTACCAGCTGTTTGATGGTCGCTGTCTGCTGCATAAATTATCATACATTATTTTGTCGTTGTTGATTGGAGTACACTGCGGTTTAGTTAGCGAGAGTATGAAAAGGAATGAAACGTCATTCATGGTTCCTCACATTTTTTGCCAATTGACGCCAACCGGATGACGGCTTAAAATTAAAGTCAGCAAGCAGCTAGCAAGATGAAATTTCATGGATATTTTTACTTTATTTTAAAAAATCTACTTAGTTTAGTTTTGAGATTAATCAGCTAGCTAATCATTTGGCTACCGGACATGGGATCTAAGTCCATCCGATGAGCCAAGAATATTTTTTTTTTAGAATCCCTGATCTAAATAACTAACGAGGCTAGACATTATCAACAGGTAACGATTTCATATTCTAAAACGTTGACATTTGAATGTAGGAGCTCTTCTGTTTGTAAGACTTACACTATGACTTGAGACACCAGAACACTACAGACACAGTTGTCATCATCACTCTACGAAGCTTTATAATTATTATTAAACATTGACACGTTCTTAAGTTACTGTATCATTGCCTCTTGCAGATCATAAGCGTCGTTTAATATCATGTTAAATATTCTTTAGTTAGGTAGAAGATTGTATAACAATATTGACACTGACATACTACAGGTGTCGAAGATCATTGGCACTGACATACTGCAGGGGTCAAAGATCATTGACCCTGACATACTACAAGGGTCAAAGACCACTGACCCTGACATACTACAGGGATCAAAGACCACTGACCCTGACATACTACAGGGGTCAAAGACCACTGACCCTGACATACTACAGGGATCAAAGACCATTGACCCGACTTACTACAGGGGTCAAAGACCACTGACCCTGACATACTACAGGGGTCAAAGACCATTGACCCTGACATACTACAGGGGTCAAAGACCATTGACACTGACATACTACAGGGGCCAAAGACCATTGACCCTGACATACTACAGGGGTCAAAGACCATTGACCCTGACATACTACAGGGGTCAAAGACCACTGACCCTGACATACTACACGAGTTTTATTCTCTCTGTTCAGGAGACGTGAGACTTGTTCTCAAACTGTTGAGGGTGGNCCCCCCCGCTATCTGCCATTCATCTTACTACAATGATCCAATGTTTCCTCGCACCATTTGTTTATTTTTCCCGAGCAGTGCCGCTCACGAGCTGGTCCGCACATCTCTCCCGAGGCTGTGACATGTCGCCAGATGTATGGAATAAACACAAGGCAACTTCCCTCCGCCTCGACGCTTGCATGTCGACTTCACCCTGAAGGGTGCTTGGGGTAGGGGCGGCTGGGACGAGAACCCTGCGCGTGAGTTCAATCACGTCCTTAAAACTGGCAGCAAAACATGGCTCTAAACCGACATGACATCGCAAAGATGGCAATTATGTCTTCACAGTTTGATTCGCGCTTAACAAAAGTAAACGCAAACGAGTCTCACTATTGGCCTCATACCGCCTTACAGTTGGACGCCTTTGATTAAGATGGGTCATGATCTTCACATTTTAGTTGTATCCTAACATGTTTCCACTTGTGGAATTATTAGATTCTAGTTCAAATTTGTTTACCTTATACACGATACAGTCTAACGATGTCCTCAAAACAAAACAAGGTTACGGATATTAACCTTGACCTACAAGACTGTCTATTCTGTTTTCGGTTATTTCTTACCACACACAATCAGTCCTGTCTCTTTAATTTTCAAGGTCATGGTGCCATTCTCCAGAAATAAAGATAACTTCCCGTCCCCCTCCCCGGTTTCTGAAAGCCACACATGCATTTTATCAGCGCGTCTGACATCCGGGAAGTTCCGGTGTGTTGTAGAGTAGGAGGTGAGTATTGGCACTGAACACATTGATTGCCTCACTTGAACACATGGACTTGACTGTCTCACTTGAACACACGGACATGATTGTCTCACTTGAACACACGGACACGTTTGTCTCGCTTCAACACACGGACACGATTGTCTCACTTGAACACACGGACATGATTGTCTCACTTGAACACACGGACACGATTGTCTCACTTGAACACACGGACATGATTGTCTCACTTGAACACACGGACATGATTGTCTCACTTGAACACACGGACACGATTGTCTCACTTGAACACACGGACACGATTGTCTCACTTGAACTCAGCGATATGGGACAATTTAAGACAAGGTTTGCAAAGATTGGGTATGACGTCACAATGAATTTTAAAAAAAATACTCACGTGATATAGTGAGCAGATATTTTGGTGTTTCTTTAAAGAAAATTGACTATTTTTAACTTTCATAACGGAACTGTTACAAAAGGCCAAGGCAACTTTGGGTAATCTAACTAAAAAATAGAAACTGATCCTTTTCGGGGTTTCCTTACGAGGACAGCATGTTCCTTAGGAAGCCCCATCAGAAGATGGGACAATGATCTCAGTCACTTGAACCCTATATTTTCTCAGAACATCACGACCAGTCTCCCAATGTTTCACTTGGTTCTAAAGTTCTAAATGAGGCTGGATATTGTTTACACGTGATTTACTTGCAGACCGCATCACATAGGTGTCGCCCAGTCTTCTTTTCACTCCGGACATCTCCTAATTTCTCTAAGTACACGATCTATGTCACGAAGGATTCATCTTACAATTTTTACATACACAAGCACGCACACACAAATACTGGAAGAATTCTACTAAAAATAGTTTCATGGAATATTATTAATTGATTTTCCCCTGGTAGATTTGCATATAAGAAAATGCGGGGGTGAAAACAAGACTTTTAAAGTTTATACTGTGAACCACACCAAATATTCAAGTTTACATATACAAGTTTAGGGGCACATATCAATCTGCTGTATGGTTTACTACAGTTCCAACATCGGCTGTTACCACTAGCACATCCCCACCCCCATAGCACATCATCACTCCTTTAGCACATTTCCACACCCATAGCACATCTACACCACTTGAGCACATCCCCACCCCTTTAGCACATCTACACACCCATAGCACATCTACACCGCTTGAGCACATCTCGACCCCCTTAGCACATCTCCGACCCAAAATAGCACATCTCCACCTCTATAGTCTATAACATACCCGACCCCTATTTCACACCCTACCCCTATATCACATCACACCACTATAGCACATCTCCACTTACAGAGATCACCCCCACCTCTTTAGCACATATCCACCCCTAAAGCACATCTCCACAATATCGCTGCCTATATTCTTACCCCTGTTTCTTGCACATGTTTATAAAGTACTCGGCCATGTTTTCAACTGGGTCACTCGGCGCCAGGAGCAGCATGCAAGGTTCGACTTATTAAACTTACAGCTAACACCACTCCCGGCCCTCCCACTGGGGCTAACCTCAACCAGCTGCAACTGCCATTCTCGCCTCTCCCCCCTCCACCCCATAATCTTACTTGAGTGTGTGCTCACTTCGTGCACGTGCGACCTTCGGAAAGATTACGACTTGGCGAACACTGATGTCCTGGACTGGTTCAATGCTTTACTTGAGTCGGTGTCTGGAAATCTCGAACTAAATAAAAGACAAGAAAAGCTCAACATTAGGAGCTCGGGGTGGGAACTCAACAATAAGAATATGATCAGCAATATGAATGCAGCTTTTCTCGGGGAGTTCAAAGATATCAAAATAGAAAAATTAATTCCTACTAATCAAGGGAATCCGATAATTACAATGTTATTGCTATATACTCTTACAGACACTGTCATTAATATTGGCTTAGTATTTCGCTCTTTTCATACAACTCATGTGAAGTAGATTGAGAACCGTTCAATATTGTAGACTGGGTTGCCTCCCCAGGTAAGGTGGTCAATTTAATGATCTCCTCATAAAACCACTTTGATAGAAAACAAATGTAAGATGTTCCCAAATGTTAATGTCAAACGTACTCATATTCAATATCAATGAACAGAGAAAAGTGGCTGTACGTGTTTAACACTTTATTGTAACACGGCTGACTCAAGCACAAGCTATAGACAACATCCAACAACATTCTAACTACATCCAACAGCGTTTTAACAACGTCCAACAACGTTTTAACAACATCCAACAACGTTCTAACAACATCCAACAACGTTCTAACAACATCCAACAACATTCTAACAACAACTAACTATAACCACACTCTATATAAGAGCCGTCTTATCCATTCTGCGCCCGTTCTAGGTGGAATGCATTTATTATTAAGGTATTTTCTTCATAACTTGAAAAAAATCCAATTCCTGCTTGATACTTGTAATTTCTTATCCCAACCAGAAGCCTTGAACTCGTATCTCCTGTCTGCAACAGGCTGTGGTTACTTGGCTACACCATTGATTCCATCTTCAAGAGAATATTTATACCTTTTATCTACGCACCCATCCCCAATGCCTGGCCGAAAGAATTTCAATTAGTTTGAGAAGCCTTCAAATTGAATGGTCTCGGCAGACAAAACTTCTCCTGCACGTGCATGTGTTTCTCATCACCTACTGGTTACCTCCCATTTAACTAGAGATAGCTTTATTATTTCTCCTATTTTTTACTGCCATCCACGAGACCTAACGACTTTTATAGTTCTTATCGCTCCTTCTATTTACCGAGTTCTGAAGATCACGGGACTTATACCTTGGCCATATTACACACTTATACCTTGGCCATATTACACGATTATACCGTGGCCATCTTACAAGCTTATACCTTGGCCATATTACACACTTATACCTTGGCCATATTACACACTTATACCTTGGCCATATTACCCGCATATACCTTGGCCATATTATACACGTATACATTGGCCATATTACACACTTACACCTTGACAATATTACACGCTTATACCTTGTAAATATTACACACTTATACCTTGTCAATCTTAAACACGTATATATAAAAAGGCTTTTACCTTGGCCATATTACACACTTGTACATTGCCCATCTTACGGACTTGTACCTATACCTTGCTTTCCACCTACCTTACACATACTATTTCATCTCTCAAATATGATGGTTGTGCAGTGGCAGTTCTTGCACTGTTTTTTTTTTTGTTGTGTAAATTACTGCACTTTGGTTGAGTTCTTGCAGTGTCCTATTGTTGTACAAGTTCTTGCAGTGTCCTATTGTTGTACAAGTTCTTGCAGTGTCCTATTGTTGTACAAGTTCTTGCAGTGTCCTACTGTTGTACAAGTTCTTGCAGTGTCCTATTGTTGTACAAGTTCTTGCAGTGGCTCACACTGAGTCAAACATGGCATGTTATTTCATGCTTGTTTATCTCCCCTAAACATGTGATAGTTGATCCACAGGCAAGGATCACTTTACAAATGACACAAACCCAAATTCTCCCTAAGAGCGTCCTTATCTTCTTGGCTCTCACTCGCTTTTATCTTTCCGACCGAGTCTTAAATTTGACCTCTTTGTCTTCCCTTTCGCCTTGTGCCCTCCCTGCACCAGGTCATTTCTTTCATCGCATTTTCTGTCTATCCTCAAGTCGTTTAAATTTGATAACTTCATTCTTTCCTTTCACCCCCGCCCCCCTCCCCACTCCCCCAAACATCAACAAACGACATTTTCAATGCACTACCATCCTTGTTTTCGATAGCCGCTCCAGTGTAACTTATCTTCAAGTCTGTAACATATTTTAACTTATCTTCAGGTCTGTAACATATTTTAACTTATCTTCTAGTAGCGTTGTAACATATTTTAACTTAATCTTCCTTCAGGTCTGTAACATATTGTTAAGTATCTTCTCACTGTCTAGCTATCCTCGCTTCACAAGAAGAGCCCCCACCCCCTTTTCCACTTGGAATAACAAACTTGCTTTCAAAATGACCCCAAGGAAATCAATCCGTTGTGGTTTTTTTTATAACTTCCTTGAACCTTTTTCCAATTGAATAATGTTGTCCAAATTTGTCCCGCTCGGTGCTGCAGACAGTTCTGAAAAGCGTTCTTGCACCCAAGACATTTATTTAAACGAGGCTCGAGTTGTCAGAAACTGTTCACTGTCTTGCCCTCTTGTCAAGTAAAATAAAGTTGACTTGACAGTAGAATCGTCTGACTCCTGTCAAGAAATCATGTTCGCTTTCGGGAAAGTTGAACACGTATCTAACAACGACAATTTGCCAGGGATTATGAGCTATTCTCGGTATACATAGTTAGGTTCAATAGGCGTGCAGATGAATTGATGTTGTATAATTGCACAGTTGATAGCAACCCTTTTCCATCAGAACAACCCATTTCTATCAAAACAACCCGTTTCCATCAGAACAACCCATTTCTATCAAAACAACCCGTTTCCATCAGAACAACCAATTTCTATCAAAACAACCCATTTCTATCAAAACCCATTTCTATCAAAACAAACTTTTTCTATCAGAACAACCTATTTCTATCCCAGCAACCTATTTCTATCCTACATGTGGAAGAAAATCAGCAGTCCCGAGCCTGCGCTCTTCATGGGGCTTCCCGGAAAACCCCCTCAGCCCTCTGGCCCCCTAAGGGACGTAAAGACTGAGAAGCCCCCCCCCCCGGAGCGGTCGCTGCTACAAGTGGCCGCCTGGGCGTCCAGGACACTAGGTCGAAAACGCCTCCCACTAAAGTTTGCCTCCCGAGGGAGGTGTGGAATTCCCTACTGTGACTCGCTATCAACATAGTATCACTTTGGAGCCACCACTGCAAAGCTTACGAGTCTCTATAGTTTAGATCGCCGCAAAGCGTGGGATCATCACTGACCTACCAAGGGTTTAACCCCCACCGGAAGGTTTCCTCAGAGCTGGCGACCAAAAGCGTTTCCTAGCGGTACCTTTTGCTATTCCGTACTGGCGCTCGTGGCCCTAAACCGGCACCGCTCAACAGCGTTGCTAGTTAATTGAGGGGGACGAAACGGTCGCTTCGGAGTAACCCGACCCTCAACGGGTACTTTGGTTTTCATCATCGGCATTGCATCTAAATGCTTTGCCTAAGATCCGTACAGCGACTGTAATCATACATGACTAGCACCTAACACCAAACAACGGTCTTCGGCTGTCCAAGCCAGGGGTTTGTCGGTTTCAGGTCGTGGTCTGCTCCACGACCCTACTCGTCTGTCGAACCACGTAGAGGTCACCCCTTCTCGACAATTTGCCAGGGATTATGAGCTATTCTCGGTACATAGTTAGGTTCAATAGGCGTGCAGATGAATTGGTGTATCATTGCACAGTTGATAGCAACCCTTTTCCATCAGAACAACCCATTTCTATCAAAACAACCCGTTTCCATCATAACAACCTATTTCTATCAGAACAACCTATTTCTATCAAAACAACCCGTTTCCATCATAACAACCTATTTCTATCAGAACAACCTATTTCTATCAAAACAAACCGTTTCCATCATAACAACCTATTTCTATCAGAACAACCTATTTCTATCAAAACAACCCGTTTCCATCATAACAACCTATTTCTATCAGAACAACACATCTCCATCTTTCTGTATATTAATTCCGAACTATACACCGTGTGTTTCATCTGTAATTTTCCATTAGACAATAAAACCCCAGAATAGTTCAAGATCCCCATCGGCCCCAAGTTTAGGAAGCAATAAGACGATCCTAAACTGCTCGTTTGTGTTACCACTCGATGCTCTACTACTGACTGCCACTCAGATGTTACCTCACGTCATGGCGTGGGTGGCTCATGTCTTGACCTGAAGGATGTGTTGACTTAATGTCACTGTCAAGTCCGTTATGTTATCGGGTAGAGCTGATGAACAAACTCTTGAGACCTTGACCTTGACAACTAAGATCTTCGTAACCTGTCTCTGACAGGAACAGATAACCTAGTGAGTTTAGACAGAGGCGTCACTAGGTTTGGTGTCTCCCGGGGCGGTAGCTCATCGTGTCCCCTGGGGAGGTAGCTCATGGTGTCCCCCCCTCATGACTTAACTCCCCCGAATCTTTCAGTGCCGAATAACGGGAACATACAGAAAACTCATTTCGATGTCACCCTGTCTTTTGAAAGGGATCTACCTTCAAAATTTCTACTGTTTAATTAAAATTCTATAATTATTTTTTTTATTGTCATAGCGATAGTTTTTAAATTCCAATTCAAGAATCCTACCACTGGGTTTCTTGTCTTGACCATATATTGTATATCACAGATTTGATCAAATTGATTTCCTCCTTGCGTTTTAAAAACTTATTTCCCATATATGATTACCTCAGCTAACTAACTAACATAAAGTCAAGATGCCTTTTTCAGTGTACAAAGCACAAATAAAACAATCAAATTTATCAAAAATGTGTTGCATGCATCCATAATGAATAGAATGTGATAACAAAGACAACAAGAGATAACTCTGGACAGCAGGCTATAACAAAGACAACAAGAGATAACTGTGGACAGCAGGCCAGCAGGAGACAGGAAGTTTTCCGCTAAGTGTTATGTTTGTTTGAATATTTTTGGTTTCTTGAGTTGAAGAAGGCTTCTGCCTAAACGTTCTTTGTTGACCTGCGTCAGTTATCTAATTGTACTGTACCATGTTATTGCACGGCACCGTGTTATTGTACCGGACCTTGTTTTACACATGTCTGTCTCCTGTAATCTGATTGTACATCTCCCAAACCCTTAGTTACTTGACCAACCCGTCCATGCTTGCAGCCCAACATGTCCACTCTAGGCCACCTTATGTCCAGACACGTGTCCAACAAATGACCTCGCAGCTGTTCGTCTGCGCTCACGTTGTCCGTCTCCAGACGACGGGTCGCAGTTTTATCGTGTACAACCAGGTACACATGTGCGTACATCTGCCGGGCCGGGTTCTCGCGTTAAACATGGGTGTAAAATGTCGTTGACATTTGAGAGCACAAAGAACTTATTAGAATTGATAAGTCATTACACGAGAGCCAGTGTGTCTACATCAGACGGCCCCAAAGACACCGGGGGATGATATGAAGCAATAAACATTATTGTCTAGACACTATAGGAAGCTTGTGCTGTAGGCGAGAAGGGATTAGCTACATTCTTGTTTTAACGTTATCTAAATGTGGTATATAGTTATAATAATAATACTACACATATGAGACCTTTTATTACACGGTACCACAGCCTTGGGGTAAGCTCACATCAGCAAATAGTAAATATATATATATATCCCATACAAGACATACCTAGAACAACTCAACAAAACATATACAAATAGAGGCATGGATGACATACATCAGATACGTTTATTGGTCAAAGTCAGATGTCAAATCATCAGCCCGGAAAGTATAGAAGTGAAATATGATGATTGACATTTTATTAACTTAGACAAATACTAATTCAATCAAAGGCTTTCAAATTACTGATAACATTCACTGTCAAGTTATTGGTAACATTCTCAGACAATGTTTACATTTGCCATCCCTATTTTGATAACTCTCATTTAAACAGTCCCACGGTGATACTGAAATAGAACCAAATTACAATAGATAATATAGCTCCGACTGCGAGATCTTGTTAAGTCGAAGTTTGAGAATCACTCATCGCATTTCAATTTCCCTCTGGCGGACGACTTCTAAAAACTTGACCTTTGGCCTATTTCCCAGATTCACTCACCACGCGTATCATGTTATCTCCTCCTCTTGCACAGAGTTATACCACTTGGCCGGTTCTCTCCCCCTGACCGCTATCGCCGCTGCACATCACATAGGCTCAACGGGGTCCCCATCCTTCGCAAGACTGAGAACCATCGCTACAGTCTATCAACACCTACAACTCGGCCAACTTCTCTTTGTGAGGTCACGTGTCAAAGTCTTACAAGCATTGGCGCAGAGGCCAGTTGGCTCTTCATCATTGATGTAGTGGCCAGTTGGTTCTTCATCATTGATGTAGTGGCCAGTTGGCTCTTCATCATTGATGTAGTGGCCCTTTGGCTCTTCATCATTGATGTAGTGGCCAGTTGGTTCTTCATCATTGATGTTGTGGCCAGTTGGCTCTTCATCATTGATGTAGTGGCCCTTTGGCTCTTCATCATTGATGTAGTGGCCAGTTGGTTCTTCATCATTGATGTTGAGGTAGTTGGCTCTTCATCATTGATATTGTGGCAAATTAGCTCTTCATCATTGATGTAGTGGCCAGTTGGCTCTTCATCATTGCGAAGAGGCCAGTACCCATATACCTTGAATCTATCTAATTGTTAAACCCATTTTTGAGTCAGTACTTTCAAAATATGTTACTTAAGACATAAAATCGGACAAAGACATGCGCATGGTGTTGGGCTCAAAACAAAGGTTGTGCTGTGACAGAAGGTTTTGTCTTGCAACTACTTGCGAGAAAGGAGGTTGTAATGGATTTGAGACGAGGATAGGGTGTGTCCTACGAAAAGAGGTTTTAGCTACGGTTGTTAGACACAAATAGTTCGATTAACCAGGGTGTGGCCGAGAACATCTCCTTATTTCCACATTCTCCTTTCCGAGCATTCTCTGGTTTTCTTTTACGTTGTTAAAAAGAATTTAAACTTTTATTTTAAAATTCCACTGTATAATTGTAACTGAGGATATAAGTATCAGCGTATGTTAAATATGATCTTAGAAAAGTAGTGGTGTGTCTTGTGTGGGGTGGGGGTCAGAGGCGTCACTAGGGTTGGTGTCACCCGGGGCGGTAGCTCATGGTGTCACCCGGGGCGGTAGCTCATGGTGTCACCCCCTCATGATTTAACCCATAGAACTCCTCCGAGTTTCCCAGTGCCAAATAACGGGAATATATAGAATTTTACTGTCTGGTGTCACCCCCCTGATGGTGTCATCCGGGGCGGCCCGCCCCCACCGCACCCCCCCTAGTGACGCCACTGGTGGGGGTGTTGGGTGATGGGGGCTACTTATTGCTGGGATCCCCAGATAGAAGCAGGTAAAACGACTTAGAACAAAACCAAAACATCAATTACCGGCGCTGGATCAATAAACTGTGGAGATGACATTATGGCCAAAGGGAAAGCAATAAATGTTTAATGGGCGTCTTTTGATTCCCGCCGCAGATAGACATGGAAAATGGAAGTCATTTCAACACAACTCGTTTTATCAACTTCGAAAAGAAAAGAAAAAAACTATACCGTCAAGTTCTGATCGATAAGAGGTTACAATCGTAGTGTTGGTCCAACCGTGAAGCCAAATGTTAGGTCATAAAAATGTAATGGATCAATTTTATCGACTGTCCAACAATGCATCGCTTCATAAGCCTGACTGTTGACTATTAACAAAAAAAACAAACCACCAACTTGTTCATCGTGTTTCATTTTTATTGAACCCTTAATCTGACCACTTAAACAGTCGCGCTCATGGAAGGAATGCACAATAATTATTGTTTTATTACAATGAATTATTATCAGTATCAGTATAATCGTCGTAATCAGTATTACTATAATTGTTATGATTATTAATTTTTAAGGTTATGGTTATCATAATCACGACAGTTATTAATATTGTTATTATTATTTCAACGTCCTATAATGATTGACCAGGCTCCAAATAAAGATGTCCAGTTCATTCTGTCTTGTCAGTCTGTCACCGATTTCGCCTGAGATAATATTGTTGGTTTCTGATGTAGCCTAAAGAAAGGGGCCATTTCCCTACTCTCCCCATCTCTCGATCTATACTTCTCCC
>MUZC01001244.1:60433-93510 GCA_002072015.1 Radix auricularia | reverse complement strand
TGTCTACCAGGGTCTGCTCAGAGTCAATATTACTTGTCTGTCTACCAGGGTCTGCTCAGAGTCAATATTACTTGTCTGTCTACCAGGGTCTGCTCAGAGTCAATATTACTTGTCTGTCTACCAGGGTCTGCTCAGAGTCAATATTACTTGTCTGTCTACCAGGGTCTGCTCAGAGTCAATATTACTTGTCTGTCTACCAGGGTCTGCTCAGAGTCAATATTACTTGTCTGTCTACCAGGGTCTGCTCAGAGTCAATATTACTTGTCTGTCTACCAGGGTCTGCTCAGAGTCAATATTACTTGTCTGTCTACCAACCTCTTCTCGCGGTAGATTGCCTTGGCTCAAGAAATGAACATGGAGTCTGGTAATAATTGTTATTTAGTCTCATTGAGATGTGGCTGACGTCAGACTGTAAGAGATAGAAAGATTTTCTTTAACCGGAAAGACAAGTGGCGTAGCTAAGGGAAGGTGCCTAAATTCGAAATTTTTTAAAATTAAATATAATGCCACCACCATATATGCAGGGGCTCATAAAGAGGCCAAGCCCCCCCCCCCCGGGCCCCCTAATCTCTAGCTACGCCACTTGAGAGATCACGGCTTCTCATAACTAGTAAATTCAATTGAATACATCTTTCAGATCCTCTAACATGTTACCTGATGATTTGCTCCGGTATGTCAGGTGTAGACAGGTGTTATTGCCCATCACCCTCTCCTACCCCGTTCGCCCGGGTCTTCATCTCGACATGTAAGAGGCTGTGATTCCTGTAACTCCCAGAATCCCCTGCTCCACTGTTAGTTTGACCTGTCTCCGTGGATTGCTTGATGTACTACTTGTGTGTTGAGCATAGCTTATTGGTACGGGGGATGGACAATGAAAACAAAACAAAGACAAGACGACTGTGTGAACTTTGAACTTGTGACGTCTAGCCTGATAATATCAACATAGAGAATACAATCGAAGGAACTGACATTCTTACAACTGGTACAGAAGCGGAACATGAGGTGGGCGCCATGTACTCCCTACCGGTTAATTTTTTCCCCCGATTTAAAAGACGATAAATGACGGAATTTTTACAATGACTTTTTTCTCTGCAATACTAAATAAATATTTGAACAACTCAATGGCGTCTTTTTGATAGAACAATCAACTGGTACCTTTTTGATAGAACAATCAACTGGTACCTTTTTGATAGAACAACCCAATGGTGCCTTACTGATAGAACAACCCAATGGTGCCTTACTGATAGAACAATCTACTGATGCCTTTTTGTTATATCAACTTACTGATGCCTTTTTGATAGAACAATCAACTGGTACCTTTTTGATAGAACAACCCAATGGTGCCTTACTGATAGAACAATCTACTGATGCCTTTTTGTTAGAACGACCCACTTGTGCCTTTCAAAAACCCTATCTTAAATGCTGTCTGTTCTGCTCTTTAATTGTAAAGCTCCGCAGACAACGTTATTGAACTGTATTTAAACAGAAGATCGCTGGCTGAATTGCTAGTGCTGAAAAAAGACAATAGCCTATAATAGTCAATAGATCTTGCGTCCTAATTTTATAACTGTCCAATACTGAAAGAAACGGTATAATTGTACACTGTTGGCAATGGGGCCGAGTCATAAATTTAAAAAAACAAAAAAAAAAAAACGAATGCTATCGCTTTTCGTAAGCCGTCAGTCATCATTCAGCTCCCTGCCCGACAGTTACAGTTTGAATGCTACATAATCTCAAACATAGCTTATCATTTTGTCTACCATGCATGCTTCACCCAGTTGCTCCTGTAAAAAAAAATTTAAAAAACAGACTGCAGACTTTCAGTTTGCCTTGAAGCCATTATTTAGTTCCAGAGTAAAGCCGGGCTTTCAAAGTCTGGCCTTTTATTAGCCCCGTAGATAAAACCAACATTCGGAGCCGCAGTTAATGTTAGCTATTTCCTACTGAGACGGCCGGGCCAACACAAATAACTTAAACACGGTGGCTACGTTCAAGGGAATAATGTGGCGCGTCACGGGAACATAGAGCGCCACTGCTCGCCATTCAAGCCGGGTTTGTGGACACTGAGGAAATAGCCTCCAGTCCCAGACGTAGTGATAGCCCAGGGAGTATTGCTACTGTAGTGGTAGCCCAGGGAGTATTGCTACTGTAGTGATATCCCAGGGAGTATTGCTATTGTAGTGATAGCCCAGGGAGTATTGCTATTGTAGTGATATCCCAGGGAGTATTGCTACTGTAGTGATAGCCTAGGGAGTATTGCTACTGTAGTGATAGTCCAGGGAGTATTGCTACTGTAGTGGTAGCCCAGGGAGTATTGCTACTGTAGTGGTAGCCCAGGGAGTATTACTACTGTAGTGATAGCCCAGGGAGTATTGCTACTGTAGTGATAGCCCAGGGAGTATTGCTACTGTAGTGATAGCCCAGGGAGTATTACTACTGTAGTGATAGCACAGGGAGTATTGCTACTGTAGTGGTAGCACAGGGAGTATTGCTACTGTAGTGGTAGCCCAGGGAGTATTGCTACTGTAGTGATAGCCCAGGGAGTATTGCTACTGTAGTGGTAGCTCAGGGAGTATTGCTACTGTAGTGATAGCACAGGGAGTATTGCTACTGTAGTGATAGCTTAAGGAGTATTGCTACTGTAGTGATAGCACAGGGAGTATTGCTACAGTAGTGGTAGCACAGGGAGTATTGCTACTGTAGTTATAGCACAGGGAGTATTGCTACTGTAGTGATAGCACAGGGAGTATTGCTACTGTAGTGGTAGCCCAGGGAGTATTGCTACTGTAGTGATATCCCAAGGAGTATTGCTACTGTAGTGATAGCACAGGGAGTATTGCTACTGTAGTAGTAGCACAGGGAGTATTGCTACTGTAGTGATATCCCAAGGAGTATTGCTACTGTAGTGATAGCTTAAGGAGTACTGCTATTGTAGTTATAGCCCAGGGTTGTCAATAGATTTGACCGCAATTAGACTTGGTCGCAGCAAATGAAATGAGCCAACTCAAGTTGGAACACAATTTTTAGGTCATTAGCTCATTTTCTAGAAACATTATTGGTTTTAATTGTGTTTAAATGGCTTAAAAGATTTACGACAGGTTTATCGCCTCCAATCTAATACAGTTGCAATGCATGACATACCAAACGATGACATTTCTCTTAAGCTGACATACCATAACCATGACATTTATAAACCCTACCACTACCAAACTTAAGACATCAATACAATCACCAAGCCCTGACATCTGTTAGCACCATCCCCTCATGTCTACCCTCTTTGTCTCCCTTCTAATATCCCATTTTAACGGCAAACATGTTACCAATATCTCATCAAGTCTGTCGTCCGCCCTCGTGACATGAACTCACTTTCATGTTTGGACATAACGGACGCTGCAAGTAGGCTTTCCGCCACGTTTATCGCGTGGAATATTAGAAGCAATTTACCGGTCTTTGTCCTGTATAAATTACCGGCGGGGCCGAATAAATATCTTATTACCATGACTCACGTAAAATGAAAAATAGTTCGGCCTCGCCTCGGTCAGGATAAAGCTACTCGTTATAGTAGGACAAGTGATAATTATGAATGGTCTTTTAAAGTTACACTTACTCTCTTTATGTTGTTTACTCTACTCTGCTTATTGAACCCCATATTTGACTCCAGGACAAGAGTCACATTGACCCAAGCATCGCAATAATCGTGCCCTTGACCCTGATGAACTTGCTGGGATATGAATCTTGAGCGTGACGTTGTTTATTCCCGAATTAACCGAGCGATCATTTCCCGGCTCGTTGTTTTCCCTAACTCCCAGAATTCCCGACTACATTTATCATGGAGGCATTGGACGTCACGTCCAGTAACTCTAGGGGCGTGTCCGGATGGTACGGAACGAATACATTTATTCTCACTGGGGGTCAGTGTCTTGGTTTTTTTGTTTTAACCCCTCCGCGACCCCTTCTCCCCCACACTCGTCTCGTCACGACGCCGACCCCAGCACTCACACACTTCCCCCCTCCCCATCTCCCCCTCATCCCCGGGGGTCATCCTCCCAAACGTGTGTGTATGAATAGCTATGAGTCCTGGACTGGGCGGTGGTCTATAGACACGGGGGGGGGGGGGATAGCTCGGTGGATCATCTCCTCTCACAGAAGATTTCCAGTACAATGCGACAACACGGGACATTGATCCACCGCTAGTCCGTCATGGCTGGACAATAATGGGTTAACTATTGATAGATTTTAAACGTCTTTTTTTAACAACTGTCCTAGTTTTCAATTATCTGCTAAACGAAATATTTTATATGGTTCATAAGAACTCTACTTGAATGAAATGATCTTGGAAATTTTGTTATATTCTGATATAGAATCGACGCGGTGGTCGAGGGATAGCGCGCTCGACTGCCGTACCGATGGTCACGAGTTCGAATCCACGCGAAGGCGAGGAGGATTTGCTCCCGGGGCCTGAGGAGTCCCCGAGTCACCCAGTTCTGAATGGGTACCTAACTAGACAATAGTTAGGCGGCTGGGTAATGCGTGGAACCCTTATAGCCGTGGCCTGTGACCGCTGCATCACTCATGGTCTGTTGACGCAATTATCTTCTGCATAGAAGGAGCGTCTGTATATCTAAGATCAAGATCAATAGATTATAAATTATATATAAATAATATAAAAGCTCAGGTCACTCATTCTGTCTCATTCCGTAACGCTAAGGGACATAGTACAACAGTTCATAGCAGTTAAAACAGAAATGTATCATTTTGATTTTGAGATGAATTGAGCGTGTGGTTTTTGTCGCCGTAAAATATTATATGACGTCATTGTTAGAGTCTATATTTTAATTCTGAAAAAGAGAACGATATAAAAAGAGAGAGCGTACTCAACGTTGAGGAAGGCTCCTTGCTGAAACGTTCGTTGTCTTGTTACGGTCTGTCAGGCTCATACGTACCCTGTTTACATGTTATTCATCTACTAATCTATACGCCTGGTTGCAGTCTCACCCAAATTGTGTTCACTCATCAACGATGAACGTTTCTTAACTCAAAATGTTGTATATAGAGAAATTTTTTTGAAAAATATATTATTCTAATGAACTAAAATTTAATTATTCATTCATTTTATTGAACTCATTCACGAACCAATTTTTGATTGTCGGACACACTTATTCCAACGAATGCAATAACATTCACGTAAGTTACTTGGGCTTTTGAAGAAAGTTGGTGACGTAGGCGCCCACGTCCACCTTGTAGAGAGATAGTTTCGTAAAAATGATAGCCCTTTATTAAATGACAATGACTATTTTTTTAATAATTAACTCGCAGTGCGCACTGGTTTCTCATCTCTTGCTGTAGAGCTAGATTCATTCGTGTTTAGTTTTAAGCAATCCCATAACAATAACCAACTTCAATGTTGCCATCTCCGATCTTATAAGTGACAAACACTGTTGGGATTAAATGTAACGTTCCTGGGAGTTTCACATCAAAATCAGGCGTGCGTTTAACAGGTTTTTTTTTTTAAATATAGAAATATTAGAAGAACAAAGAGCGTATTATTATTTTTTTCATTACCCTTGAACTAGACATCAAACTTCTTCTTCTTCGTTCTCAAAATCTTTTGAAGTAGGATTTAGACAGCAAGTCCTATATCTGTGATTGTCAGTTGGTCCAGTCCACCATAGAGTTTGTTGTCGAGGGCAGCTTCCTGGGGCCAGCTGTCTGTCAGGGTATGGTGTTACAGGGGGCAGTTTTGAAGAACACATACATCAAAAAGCAGTATTTGTTATATCAAACAGCAGTATTTGTTATATCAAACAGCAGTATTTGTTATATCAAACAGCAGTATTTGTTATATCAAACAGCAGTCTTTGTTATATCAAACAGCAGTATTTGTTATATCAAACAGCAGTATTTGTTATATCAAACAGCAGTATTTGTTATATCAAACAGTAGTATTTGTTATATCAAACAGCAGTATTTGTTATATCAAACAGCAGTATTTGTTATATCAAACAGCAGTCTTTGTTATATCAAACAGCAGTATTTGTTATATCAAACATCAGTCCATTTTATATCAAACAGCAGTCTTTGTTATATCAGACAGCGGTATTTGTTATATCAAACAGCAGTACTTAGTTTTCAAAATTCTAGATAGGTCATCATTAGTGTCCCTCTGATTCAGTAGATCAAAATGGCTATACGTGACTGCACTACCAATAACATTCACTATCCCAATTTTTAATTCACTAATTCACCATTAACTATCCCTCCCATTATGAGAACCGCTGGTTTTGTGGAGCTGTCGGAAAACAAAACGATTGGATCACTAGCGAGAGCGCGTGAGTGTTTTCGCAGCTTAATATCCTAACGGTAAAGCCAGGTTAACCACTGGCCAACGGTCAGTGGGTGAAAGCCAGACCGTGTCCATGGGGTTGATGAACATAATCCGCTTGTTGTGGCTGTCAGCTACGTTCAGGCATGTTTTTACACGTCGTTACCTCTGGGGGCCAGAGGTCACGCTCGTTGCCCCCCCCCCCGCCCCCGCCGGAGAGGGTGGTGGCGAGGCTTGGGGGAATAGAAAACAGTTGAAAAATTAGAACTCAGCGGTTCTATGGTTTAGAGCAAATGTTATCCAGACGGGGTGAAAGACATTTCTAGTTGAGCTCAAGTTTTACGGGATCCTTTGACACGTTAAGATTTCTTGCAACACGGGGCCATTGACAGTCACGACTGTCACGTGACTATCATGGCCGAACTAACGGAATCATATGTGGGGCGGGGCGGGGACTGGTCTGGACATTGTGGCAGTGGAGTCCAGAGAAATTAGGGGTGAAAAGGGCGCCACCATCTCATGTGATGATCGTATCTGAACGAGAGACTTGAGTAATGGCAACACACTTCAAGATATCTTATACAATTTTTCGTGGAATGTTCATAGAGAGTAAATATTGTACTTGACTCAGGTTAACGGTACTAAACGACCAAGAAACTTAACTTTTTTTCTTCTAGAATTTCACTGCAGCCCCCGCAGCAGCTGTAAGTAACATTTAACTTGCTCAGTGCACATTACCCAACTATGCCAGTGCATTGGCTTGCAAAGGCTGTCGGTGCCATGGCTCAAATGTTATGGCTACGGCTGTGCACTAGTAAACAATGCGGCCCATCACGGGCTAACTTAAGTGACGTATCCATCTCTCCTCTTGCCTCGCCGTCCTTGTGAACAAGCCATATCCGGTCTTTTGTTAACAAGGGTTGCACTCTGGCTATCAAAGTTGAGGATCGATGGACCCGAGGAAGATAAGTTTCAAGTGATTGCGGAAAATCAATAATATTTTCCCGGTAGAGGTTGAGACCAAAATTTCCCTACCCTTTGCCAGCCGAGTGGAATTTTAGGAAACTTCGCCCACTCATGATTGACGTGGATAGATGAACCCTTTCTGCAAGATTTAAAACAAGCGTTAGGGCCCCGCGTGACGAGATGCGATGTGGATCAACTTCCTGTCTGCGAAAACGAGCACTTCCGGTTTCGCTGGGACGCCAATCCCGCTTACAATAAACAATCGTCTCTGTGCACTGTATCGTTGACAGACTAGTTTGAAGGCAATCTGTCCACTGCATCGTTGACAGACTAGTTTGAAGGCAATCTGTGCACTGCATCGTTGACAGACTAGTTTGAAGGCAATCTGTGGACTGTATCGTTGACAGACTAGTTTGAAGGCAATTTGTGCACTGCATCGTTGACAGACTAGTTTGAAGGCAATATGTGCACGGCATCGTTGACAGACTAGTTTGAAGGCAATCTGTGCACGGCATCGTTGACAGTATAGTTTCAAGGAAGTTTTTTTTTCTTCAACAAATCATTTGTACCCCTTCTAATTGGTCTCCCTTTTCAATATAAAGATTCAAGATTGTTTCTATTCGCAGTTACTTCACGAAACGTTTCCTTGGTCCTATGTACCGAAGACTCATTTATCTAATGTGTGATTTGTATTAATCATAGTACAGACACTCAGCTCCATACCAAATGGTTGTAAGTTTTATTATTCGCTAGTCTAGTCAAGACACGATTTTACCGCGTGCTAAGGACATAAAAACTATCACCAGCTTTTAGTGTCACATCCATTAGACATCACAACTTGTGAACCTGAATTCCAACAATTTCAGCTTTGTTGAGAAGAAAGGTTTAGCCATATCAGATTTGGTAACATCCAACTGAAAAACACCGACTTGACAAGACGGTTTTTTAAGCATTGCCCTAGTCTATATCAACAATGATTGTCTACAGTACTCTAAAGTTATCGAGATTTTATTCATAATGTTTTACAACATTTACCAAGTCTTTATTCACCACTAAATGTTACTTAGAAACTTCGACCGTTAGAGATCGATGATTTGAGGACCGGATGTGCGGTCTGATCGGGTCAAGGTCGTAACCCGGAGAGATATCCCCTGCCAAGAAAGCCTCAACTGGTCTTTTGCGTCCTTGAAATGTTCGATATTTTTAAGACACATTAATATCGATGTAGTCTGTGGACGGTCAGTTATCGTGTTATTAGTCTGTAAGCCAATAGCCAATACAAATTGTAATGTGACAAGTTAGTGACAGCCAATACAAATTGTAATGTGACAAGTTATGACAGCCAATACAAATTGTAATGTGACAAGTTAGTGACAGCCAATACAAATTGTAATGTGAGAAGTTAGTGACAACCAATACAAATTGTAATGTGACAAGTTAGTGACAGTCAATACAAATTGTATTGTGAGAAGTTAGTGACAGCCAATACAAATTGTAATGTGACAAGTTAGTGACAGCCAATACAAATTGTAATGTGACAAGTTAGTGACAGCCAATACAAATTGTAATGTGACAAGTTAGTGACAGCCAATACAAATTGTAATGTGACAAGTTAGTGACAGCCAATATAAATTGTAATGTGACAAGTTAGTGACAACACAAATGATGGCATACAACAGTAAAACTGCGACAAAAAGTATTTAGTTATTTCTCAAAATCCACGGTGAAAATTAAAGTGACAAATCAAATATTACACATCTAGTCTTGAGTCAGATTCGATTACCTTTAACGCCGAATACAAGATTGCTTTTTGCTGCTAGTGCTTTCATAAATTTGTAGTGTCATTTGACACTACAGAAGGGGATATTTACAGTTTGGATAAAAAGTGTTCAAAAGCATTTCAATTCCATTCAAGGTCAGGATATTTTCTCCCAGCACCGTGATCTATTGTTTGTTAATGAAGTCACATAATCTACCCTTGCTCAGACTGGAAATCAACACTTGTGGGATTACTTCACAAATCCACCCGCGCCTTATGAATTTATGGCACCCCTGCCCGCCCTTTCTAGCCAGCCCCATTGTTCTCACATTCTCTGAGACTTCTACAAGCCGACCTCCTTACCCCCCACCCCTAGTGACAACAATCTCCCAGGACGACGTGACGGAAAATTCTATAATACCCAATAAATATGGATTGACAGGAGAAATCTACGTCACCTCAGCCACCGCGAGAAATGATTGCCTGTCACTGTCACTTACAGAAATGACTTTGTTACGCGTCCGGTAGTAGGGCCAGTGCCATGGGCAGATAACCCTGTTTCTTGTAGTCCCTTTGTCTGTTTCTATTCCTATGCCAGTGAGTACATTTCTCTTTCTATAGGGGTCTGTATTGTACTTTAAAATGGACCTTTCTTTGAGTTCAGTGCTGGTCAGAAGGCATTTATGAATATGCTAATGTCATAGGGGTTGTCATTTCCAGCGCCGACAAAACGTTACGTCTCACCACACAGTGTTATAGGGCTACAGTGTTACAGGGCTACAGTGTTACAGGGCTACAGTGTTACAGGGTTACAATGTTTTACAGCAGAACTTTTTAGATTAATAAAATGGAAAAAAAATTTAGTGTCGACGAGTTTTTTGTGCTGCATGCTCATGTCCACTTAGCTGGCAAAACTAATATCGAATGACCAACACTCTAGAGGGATGAACAGAATCCCCGGACGTTAAATTTATAACCCATTGTCTTTGGTCAAGGTGAATACCAAGACGTTCGATAAATATACTCGAAGCATTTAGTGTGCATCTAGCCTAAGATCCGTACAGCGACTGTAATCATATATGACTAGCACCTAACACCTAACAACGGCCTTCGGCATTTAGATGCAAAGCCGATGATGAAAACCAAAGTACCCGTTGAGGGTCGGGTTACTCCGAAGCGACCGTTTCGTCCCCCTCAATTAACTAGCAACGCTGTTGAGCGGTGCCGGTTTAGGGCCAGGAGCGCCAGTACGGAATAGCAAAAGGTACCGCTAGGAAACGCTTTTGGTCGCCAGTTCTGAGGAAACCTTCCGGTGGGGGTTAAACCCCAGGTTGGTCAGTGATGATCCCACGCTTTGCGGCGATCTAAACCATTAAGACTCGTAAGCTCTGCCATGGTGGCGCCAGAGTGATACTTTCTTGATAGCGAGTCACAGTAGGAAATTCCACACCTCCCTCGGGAGGCACACTTTAGTGGGAGGCGTTTTCGACCTAGTGTCCTGGACGCCCAGGCGGCCGCTTGTAGCAGCGACCGCTCCGGGGGGGGGGGGCTTCTCAGTCTTTACGTCCCTTAGGGGGGCCAGAGGGCTGAGGGGGTTTTCCGGGAAGCCCCAAGAAGAGCGCAGGCTCGGGACTGCTGATTTTCTTCCACATGTAGGATTTTCAGTGTGTATCTAGCCTGCGGGTGTTCGACAACATGCCCAGGTCAAGTCAAGCAGACCAGTGGTGGAAATTTAGTCTCAAACATATGAGTTGGTGACTCAAACGAGAAAAGGGCACTGCCCCAACCAACTCATACTTTAACAGACCATACCACAACTGTCGACATTTCAGCCTAGCCTTTGAAATATTGGTGCACTTGTTGACTTCGAGCTCCACGCTAGACACAGCCGGAGAGGTTAGGGCGGTGGATCCTACACTCAGACAATGGTGTATGGCGATACCAAGCAGATGGAGCATGTTGCCTAGGTATTACCCAAAGCTTTCAGAGAGTAATCGCAAACCCCAGAATATTTGTTAAGTTTTGTGTCAAGGTCTTGTCTTCACGTAGACAGTTTTTTTTTTCTCTCATTCTGCTTCTTTGTCCAGAAGATATCTACAACACAAAGCTTTCAATTTTCATTGACGTTACGTCATTTTTCAGTGGGAAGGTCATGGTCGTCGTTCCGGGATCCCTCACTAAACAGGTAACACCTCATCTATTGAGACGAAACTATTGGGATATTGGTCCAACTCACGAGTGGGTACGTGTTCAAAAATTTGTGAACCGCCATCTCACCAAAATGTCTGTTCTTTCATATCAATACCCATAATTTTATTCCTTTCCCCGTTAAAATGTGCATGTTTTTTGTATCCTCACACTGTAACTGAACCAAATGTTCCAGAAGCTCTTCTACAAAATAAACAATGCCGTTTATGTATACATACATACATACATACATATATATATATATATATCCAATATGGCGAATTCAATGGCCTTTTCAACGTATTGTCGCACATACCATTAGTCAGAGTGCCATAACCTCTGAAGATATGGATTGTGTAAGCAAATTTTACAGCGTTAACATTTCTCTTACACCGTGAAGATCCTGAATCCACTGAGGAGAAAGAAGTTTCTGTTATGTTGTGAAACATTTTTATCTTACAATCCGTCCAGCTTTTCCCATTAGCTCCCCCCTCCCCAGATCCTAATGTGATTTCTACACATAATAAAATCATGTGAGATATTTTAAGGCTGACAAAGAAACAAATAATTGCATTAGGAGAGTTACATTCGCTTGTCACGTGATTTCTTCCTCTTGAACGGCCATTCCATTTAGTGATGACATGGACAATGGACGATGCAGGGGGCGGTGAAGAATTAGATTTATCAATTTCTGCGAGGCGTTCACTGGGGACTGGGTGCATGTTGTGATGGTAGTTGTTAGAGGGTCATGCATTTATCGTTTGTATCACAAAGTGAAGCAGGGTATCATTCAGCTGACTTTGTTACTGTTAAGTTCTGAATAAAGTGGGAGTCCATGTATAACAATTCACTTAAATACCTTCGCATAAGGCATCAAGACATTCGAAGCCAATGGATAGACATTTTCGATTGTCACTTCCAGTTTACGTATTCTTTATGTTCTTTGAGTCCATGGATTGTAATTTAAATAGGCCACCAACTAAAATCGTTGTTGAGCCTTGCTCTAAACAAACTAACACAATGTCTTTGACCGTTTCTTACCGTTGTATCACCAAGTGATCTCAACTCTTGGCATCACTTCCTGGCATCAAGGGCAGTTATGCTGACAAGTGATCTCAAGTCATGGCATCAGGGGGCCGCTATAGTGTCAAGTGATCTCAAGTCATAGCATCAGGGGCTGCCATAATGACAAGTGATCTCAAGTAATTGCATCAGGGGCCGACATAATGACAGTGATCTCAAGTCATGGCATCCAGGGACAGTCATTCTGACAAGTAATCTCATCTCCTAACATCAGGGGCTGTTATCATGGCAGTCTGAGGGACATATCGAGTCCTAGCCACAGGCATCACCTTTCATGCAGCATTTGCTTCTGTTGGTCAAGACGAATTTGACACCTCGCCTCACCTGGAATTATCTCTACGTGTCTAGACATCTTTGAACGCAACTCCTGGAATTCCAGATCCGTGTCTAACACTTGTCTGCTTCACGTCAAAGTCTGTCATAATGTTTCAGCTGGTAAGATTACCTAAAGTTGGTACAAAGCCCTAAGACAAGCCTGAAAACACTTTACGGCAATCTCAAAATGTATTTACCCCCCCCCCCAACCAAACTATATATATTTCAAAACTTCCTTCTCCAACATTGTTTAAATATTATTAGCTACCATTTGGCGTTTGTTTCAATCCGATAGGTGTTATTTTTGGTGAGAAATTTTTGAAATACTAATATTTTTCGGGTATTTTGGATTTTCAGAGAAATCCAGTAAGTATTTTCGATAATTTGTATGGCCCGTGCACATCCTTGGGACCTCCTTAAAATATTTGAAATAGACCCGAACCCTCGATCTGGTATGGTTCAGAAGGAGTAGCTGTCCAAATCACGAAAGACGGGCCAGACATTTCAAATCTATAAGCGCAATTGCCAAGAGAAATTGTGTTAAAAACAATGAGTTTAGATTTCCTTATGTGTCAGAAAGGAACCAGCCACATCACCCTCCTTTCACCTTCTTCCTTCTTCCTATACGATAATGATTGTGATCAGATAAAACAACAGCCTGTTTGAAAATTTCGTACCATTACCATGTAGCCTCGATGTGGAATATTGAATTAATTTTTTTTAAAATAAAATAGCATTTCCGCGCCCTCTAATATGGTCGTATGTAACACTCCATGACTAAACGTAAAATAAGGTTAAACGAGGTCAATAGTTACCGTCTTGACCTTTCCGCCAGGTCACAGACAGCTGGGAACTCTTTAGCGTTGAAAAACCAAAGAACGTCACACAGGCACGCGCTCATTGTATGTGGGACGTTTTCACTCTCCGAAATGGATCCTATGACCCGAGTCAGCGATTTCGCGGATATGTTCGAGGATACGCCGAGAGTCAGAACTCTAACAAATGATCTATCCATGTTGACAATTCTGGCCACGTGACCATGCGACCAAGATGGCCCCTCAGAGTAAAATAATGACTATACAAGTTACGAAGAAACTTATGACTAGAACAAATGTGAATGACAGTTTAGTTTAATATTGAGTGATTTTTTAAAGGGCAAAATAGGTTATCTTCCACCCGTCGGAGTTCATTCAATTCGGGATCCGCCTCTGATGGTGGTGCAGATGGAATGTCGCGGCGCCACAGCACAGCACAGCGCTGTGGGTCTTTATTTGCTCTTCGTTGTCAAGTCGAAACCTATGACCGTTAATATAGCCAGGCCAGAGCCAACATAACCATTCATTTCAGTGTGATAGGCAGAACGATTCACCTCTATCTCCCAGATAGAATTAGATCAATTCACCTCTATCCGCCTAGTAGAACCATTCACTTGTATCTTCCAGTTAGAAAAATTCACCTGTATCTGCCAGGTAGAGCCATTCACTTGTATCTGCCAGGTAGAACCATTCACCTCTATCTGCCAGGTAGAACCTTTTACCTCTATCTACCTGGTAGAACCATTTACCTCTATCTACCTGGTAGAACCATTTACCTCTATCTACCTGGTAGAACCATTCACCTCTATCTGCCAGGTAGAACCTTTTACCTCTATCTACCTGGTAGAACCATTTACTTCTAGCTACCTGGTAGAACCATTCACCTCTAACTGCCAGGTAGAACCATTTACCTCTATCTACCTGGTAGAACCATTTACCTCTATCTGCCAGGTAGAACCATTCACCTCTATCTACCTGGTAGAACCATTTACCTCTATCTGCCAGGTAGAACCATTTACCTCTATCTGCCAGGTAGAACCATTCACCTCTATCTGCCAGGTATCTTTGTCTTCCTGTTGGCTGATAACGGCCCGTCCTCACAACCACAGCGCGTGACTTATTTCCCCGTGTGGGCTCGTACGACTCTTTCTGTGGTCAACTCTGTTTGTCCGTGTTATGTGGTTTTATTCTCAGGCCATTATCCCTCCCCTATCTCCTGTTTGCGCCAAGAGTCTGTTAAGCTCGTGTGTAAGATGACTGAACCTGAGCCGGACAAGGGAGACTACTGTAACCGGAGATATAATAAATAAAGGGAGTTTAACCAGATTCTGACACGCACCCATAACAGAAGTAAAACCAGTTGTCCTTACAAAATATTTGTAGGGCCATTAAAAAAAATCATGTTAAGCCTGGTCCCTTTTGGAACTCAGGACGTGTTAGCACATTTTCGTATTATGTATTAGTACTTATGTTAGATATCAGCATTATGTAGTTATCAGTAATTGTGTTTAGATTTTAGACATATTTTTATGAATTTTCTTGTGTAATGAATATACCTGAAAAAAAAATTATTTAAAAGTCATTTCTTTACATTTAAAATTTTTTATTTTCTCTTTAATCTAACTACAAGTGGTTTGTGGTCACTGAAATAGGACTCATAAATGAAACATTCTAAATTGTAATCAGCTAATCGCCCAAATACTCCGTCAATTGTTGTTTGATAGATCGTAGTTGCCAATCTTGGTGAAAGTAGTTGAATGTTGAAGCTTGTTTTGAAAAAGTTTTCAATTTCTGCCCCTCGGCCGCTAAGATCTTGATTGAAGTCACCACAAATGATGACGTAAAACTCTCTAAACTTTTACACATATTCTAATGACGTCAACAACAACAAAAAAAACTAATACTTTTGATAATACTAAGACTTCCGGCAATGGCGGCCGTTGCCTGCGCCAGTGTTATCTCTCGATTCGCAATGTTTTTTGGTAGTTTTAACGGGNTTTTTTAACGGATCGAGTAACTGAGTGTTGATGCACAAATGGCAGGTCAGGACATACAAAAAACATATATACATCATGGGTCTAGGACTTATGGATGCTGTGGGACGTGGTGGTCGAGAGGTAGCGCTCTCGACTGTCATACTGATGGTCACGAGTTCGAATCCACACGAAAGTGAGGATTTGTTCTTGGGGCCTGAGGAGTCCCCGAGTCACCCAGCTCCGAATGGGTACCTAACTAGACAATAGTTAGGCGGCTGGGGTAATGCGTGGAACCCCTATAGCCGTGGCCTGTGACCGCTGCATCACTTGCCAACAGATCATCTCTCATGGTCTGTGGACGCAATTATCTTCTGCATAGAAGGAGCGTCTGTATATCTAAGATAAGAGATCTAGGGTGATGACGGACGGACGGACAAAACGGGTGCAATAGCGCATTTGACTTCTCGAAAATGCGCTAAAAATCATGTACATTGTCTTTGAAGTATCCATAAGGTGTTGTTCACATGTCATTGAGATGACATACAGAAATACGAATTTACGCCATTGGGTAAAGGAATGTGCATCGGGTATAGGATGTACATCGGGTATAAGGTGTACATGGGGTATAGGGTGTACATCGGGTATAGGGTGTACATGGTGTATAGGGTGTACATCGGGTATAGGGTGTACATGGGGTATAGGGTGTACATGGAGTATAGGGTGTACATGGGGTATAGGGTGTACATGGGGTATAGGGTGTACATGGGGTATAGGGTGTACATCGGGTATAGGGTGTACATGGGGTATAGGGTGTACATGGGGTATAGGGGTCAACATGGAGTATAAGGGTGTACATTGATTTATACAGCTATAGCACATCAGCATATTTTTTATTTAGAAATACAACACAGAGAAAACTTAAGACAAACCCTCAGACAGACATAAGGATAAAAACACCTTTCTTATTAAGTATGCAAGAACAAACACATGCAAGTTTTCTTTCTTCCCGTCCGGAAGACGGGCGTGGAATGGGTTGCCTTGCCCGAGGAAACCAGGAAGGCCCACAATTTTTTCATTATTTAAAACTCTCTAATAAGAGTGCAGGACCAGACACAAACCATAGATAAACGTAGGACGCAATAATCTGCTGTATAGAAGGAGCGTCTGTAACATATAAGAGAAGACAAGATCAAGACTGAGCAGTTACTGAGCCCTTACCTTTTTACTGGAACCCACCTATTTGGTGCGCCACCTGCCCTAACTAAGCCTCTACCTTTCATCACATTTTGTACCTATCGAATCATCACACATTAACCAGCGTTATTATAATCTGACGCGGCCCTAAAACTACAGGCCCATAATGTCATCGTGTTAAGTATCTTGCTCGTGTCTTGTCGCTCAGTGTCTGCATGATATTGTATGTTCACCTTCGTGTCTTTTTTTTTTAGTAATACGTGTCACAATTTTATCACTTTTTTTAATAGATCAGTTTAAAAAAAAAAAAAAACTCCAATTCATCTGGGATCCGTTTCTTTACCGCATTCATTCGTAAAGCGATGAATGATCTAAGCCTTGATGACTTGATAGGACGACAAAACTTATGTCAATCCCGACCTTGAACTTCGTGTGACGAGGCGGTTACATGATAGGCCCATAAAACCCACACACGCTATTCTAATATCTGAAACCCATTCAGTAAAATATTTAGTCTGTTTTTATTTCGCTTCCTCGCGCGTTGCCTCAAAGAATTTTTTTCATAGCTTTATTCATTGGTTGTGCTAACTTGCGCCTCGTCCATTGAAACGAGGTCAGCAGGTGATCTATGTCTGCACGCATGCGTCAGATCTGCTAATTATGTATTGCCTTCAGCCTTAACAAAGCGCAGTAGCAGCTACCGGAAGTTGAACAAATTTTGTTGAATATATAATAAAATAAACATATTAAAGGCATTGATGCCTAACATATTAACGTTCTTTAAAGTGAAGGTCACGCACATGTAATACTCTTGTCAATTAACTCTAATTTTGAAATACAGCACAAAGACAAACAAATAGAACCCTCAGATAGACAGGAATAAAAAACGATTTTTTTATTCTGTATACAAGAACAAACTTACACATTCTTGTTCTTTCCGTCTGGAATTCGGGCGTGGATTGGTTTGCCTTATCAAACCGAGAAAATAAACACTTTAAGATGCAACACCATACATAAACCACGGTAGAGGCGTAGGACGCAATAATCTCTTGTATAGAAGGGAGCGTCTGTAACAGATAACATTGGATAGATGTACATGATTAGCAGTCGGAAGGCCCCGATGTTTAGTCAGTAACATCCTGACTTTCTCCCGACACTAGGTGTGGACAACACAATAAGTAAACCAATATACTGACTCACATACATAAACCAATATACTGACTCACATACATAAACCAATATACTGAGTCACATACATAAACCAATATACTCACTCACGTATATAAACCAATATACTGACTCACATACATAAACCAATATACTCACTCACATACATAAACCAATATACTGAGTCACATACATAAACCAATATACTCAGCCACATACATAAACCAATATACTGAGTCACATACATAAACCAATATACTCACTCACATACATAAACCAATATACTCAGCCACATACATAAACCAATATACTCACTCACATACATAAACCAATATACTCAGCCACATACATAAACCAATATACTCAGCCACATACATAAACCAATATACTCACTCACATACATAAACCAATATACTCAGCCACATACATAAACCAATATACTCACTCACATACATAAACCAATATACTCACTCACATTAATTAAAAAATACGCTCACATGCCTAAACCAATATACTCAAACTCACTCACGTTAATAAACCAATATACTCACATTCATAAATCAATATAATTACTCACATTCACTCGTTGACTTGTGTAACTCTATTCTGATTCAATCATAATCTATGATCATTTTACTTGTCATGGAGTTAAAAGTATTTCTCTTGGCGCCTACTATACAAACAAATCCAGATTGTTCCGAACCATGTTCCCTACATTGCCATCATAGTGGCCCAAGACTTGCCTCTATAGTAGCTTTAAGCACTGTCGGTCTTATTAGCAAATGTGGGGGCCTCGGCGGCTTAGTATGCGAAACGAATTGCACGGGCCGAAGTTAGGTTGGGATAAGGAAATAATTACAATAATAAGTGAAAATTATGAAAGCGCAGGGCACACGGCAGTCGCATAGGTTGCAGTGATGTAAGACCGGCACTTATCGCAAATTGACTTTTGAATTCAATGTTGTAGACAAATATCTAAAAATACTGTTTTCGCAAGTCAGCATAATGCGCCGTACCGGAAGTGCGTGGCATGCTGAATTCAATCTATTCTATGCGCCGAAGGGAATCACGTCGAAATGACGTGTTTTAATAATTTTTATTTTTTTTTAAAGGGAGAGTGGTGTCCACATGACGCTAAATTCAATGGAAGATTTAGCTCCTCAATAACACTAACAAATTGAATTAGCTTTTAATTTACACTTAGTGTTTTAAAAAAAGACAAACTATTTAAGAAACAATATCTCCATAATCTGCTTATCGATAGAAACAATGAATGCAGTGATTTCTTTTCGTCAAATATTGATGACGTCATAAAACCAATATAAACTATTTGACTTGAACAAACACTGAACACAGATATCCTCATTATGCCCCTTTCTGTGTTCTTAATGGAGTTTGAATGTCGCTGCGACGTTTGCTTTACGGGAAAGATTAGTTCACAAAGGATGGGCTTCTCCAAGTCCATTCATGTGAGTTTGTTCAAGTTTGACATCAATAAACTGAACATATCTGATAGTGTTCGGCGGATTGGGAAAATAAATCTCAATGTTGACCTCGATTTATCAGTTTAACGAGTCTCATGAGATACGTCACATTGCTGATGTACCGTTTGATGTCATACTACGATTGTCGATTATTGTAAATTTTATTTACAAGTTGTTATAAGTACTTCATATGACAGTGTACCTTGACCTATTACAGTACATACTAGAACTTCATTTGACAGTGTTTGTTTAAGCATATTGATGAACATACAAGGACATCATTACAGTGTTCCTTGAGCTATTGTTGCACACACAATTACGTCATATAACACTGATCTGTTACCTTGTTTCTACATACAAGTACATCATATTACACTCATCTGTTACCTTGTTTCTACATACAAGTACATCATATTACACTCATCTGTTACCTTGTTTCTACATGCAATAGGATACAGTATTTGAGCGAGGTGATAACAACGCTACATTACTGAAAGAAGTGACGTGGTGGGGGTGGGAGATAATCAATCCTGCAAGACAAAATTCCTAATCTTTGTGTCACCCAGAACCTCCCCACACCAAAAAAAAAAGGTGGTTAAAAATAAATTCCACCCCTTCCCCAATAAATACACAATGCAAGTATGCATGAAAAGACCATTGTCGTTAAGATTTGAAATTGTCCCCAAGAGATGCTCAAAATTAGTTTCTTTGCCAGCGGCCATGGGACTAAACTTAAAGTGTCATTTCAGCCAGGAATGTGACGGTCTATTTGATGGTGGACGTAGACTATAGACGACGTGTGATACTTGGGTTTTCATGTTCACAGTTACAGCTCAGTGACGGCAAAAATACAACATCCTTGCCTGCGGGAGAGATCTGATGTCTCAACTTCACTCTCCTTTCAACCATTTCAAGCCGTTATTACGGTCACGCTCATAACAGGGGCAGATAAATCTCAACAACCACGGCGTTTAATGGACGTTTTTCTCCATTGAAGACCTGGTATCAGAAATGGGAGTTACTGAGAAATGTAATGATGGATATTGTTAATATGGAAATGTTATTAAGAGTATTTAATGTATGGAAATGTATTGAGATGGGTGGATGGATAGACTGATGGATGGCGGATGGGTGGATGAGTGTTCTGTGAGTAGATGTTTTAGAGACATGGTCGGTCAATTGCTCGTTATTATGTTGGAGGTGTGGCTGGTTGTGAACAAAAATAACTGAGACTCTAATAACTGATGTTACTTGGGCGTGTTGTAACTCATGAATCAATCACTCCCATTGGTCGACTTTTTGTAATCTCCGTTTGAAATCTTGATACTTATTGGCAGATATTAAAAAATATATTTTGAAATTGAATTCTTTTCATATGTAATCTTCCGGTAATGGTAATTGTTTTTCAATTACTTTTGATTTTAAAGTAGAAAATTTATGTTGTCGTTCAAACGCTTACGAAATTTTGCCACCAACCAATCGAGCGCCGAAGATTTCAATTTGATATTCTATGGTTTTGAAATTGATTGAAACTACATTTGTTTCTTTTCAAAACGTCAAGAAGACAAGTGACGAGGCGCCAAGAACATCTCCCATGTTACAATTACGGCACCTGACTTGAGTCGAGCAGACGACCGCAGATTGCCTCCAGTAGGAAACCCGATAACGCGACAGCCAAGAGAAGACAATCATTATGAGCCCGACCGTGCGATTAACGCCCTTGTGTTGTCGACGTGCCCTGAGCCCGGGGTTGCTCCCCGCGCGACTACTCCCCGACTAAAGCGTATATTAAGAGTCGACTATCCAGCTCACCACTCGAGATAGTGGCGGATTCGCGTCGGTTCCCACGCCAGGGGCGCTTGATCATAGGCATAGGTGCGACTTCTACCATGGCTAAACCATGTCACTGATCTGGAGCGAATCTTCAAACATTGTTATCAACATCAAGGTGACCTAGTTAACGTAAGAACCTCTCATAAATCTTACAGCCCTCTCAAAGTCGACGCCCTTGCAACACGATGTCTCACAATGGTGTAGCCAGCCATAGGCGGCTCCGGGGTCGACTTCAATTGTTAAGTATTTAAGTTATACGTGGAGTGTCTTAAGTTTAAACACCGTAGACATTAGAGTTTGTGATAACACAGTGTAGACAGTCGACAGTAGAGTTTGTGATAACACAGTGTAGACAGTCGACAGTAGAGTTTGTGATAACACACTGTAGACAGTAGAGTTTGTGATAACACAGTGTAGACAGTCGACAGTAGAGTTTGTGATAACACAGTAAATCCCAATAATGGATCCTCAATAAACTGTGGACGACCTGGAGCTAATCACAAAATGTGTTTGCACTTTGACCTCATTGACCCGATTGTTAGCTAACTCTGTAACAAAATAACAGGAAATTGTAATCTGATAATGATAGAATCCAGCGTAGGAATGTGTGCAGGGAATAAAGTTGAAAAAAAAATGTATGTTTTCCAACAATATTACATTTCAACAAAAGATTTTAGAACCACTGCAATGGTGGGTAATGGTGGCCAATCCAAACACCCCGCTCAAGCTTTTTTTTTAAAAAAAAAAACACTCTTTCCTTAAACAAAAATGTAATTCTTTGAAATCCTTTCCACACACATGAGCTGATGCAGTGCCACAATTGTTTGCCTGGGTTCGTAGGACAGGCTCCATTATTTAAATGCCGTCCTAAACCTGCCGCCAATTAGCACAACTTCTGTCGAACGTTGATTAGAATCAACACGTGATGATGTTAGAGAGTTGTGAATGGGTCAAACCAAGCGTTAGGTTCTAGAAGTTTGATGAAAAGTCTGATAATTTCACCAAAAGAAGACTTTTTTGTTTGTTGTTATTGTCTCTGATGGGCTGTCATCACAGCTGGTGTTCCACTGTATGTACTGTGTGAGAGTCACAGACGTGTCTGTGCTGTAATGACGTTTGGGTTGTTTATATAAAAAATGTTGATTTCTCGTCCAGCTCTTCGTTCTTGGTCGTTACAGAATGATGTTGGGTGGCTGTTCTGAGTCATATTTTGAATTTCCCGGAAGTTTCTGTGTAACATGTTGTGTACATGTGGTGCGCATGTGGGTACATCTGCGATGCATGAGATGCACTGTCCTCCGCTAGCAAGTTTTGAAAGTTGCTTTTTTCCAACCTTAAGGGTCATTACGTTTGAATTAACCCAGATTTTTATAAATGACCCAAAGAGCACGTGACTTATTACGATTCCTGTGTAAAAAAATATAAGACACTTTGGGACCATTGGATGATAGTGGAAGTCCTGTAAATCGGTCCTGTAAGTCGATCCTGTACCTTGGTCCTGTAAATGGGTCCACTGAGGCAGTATTTTAATATTTTAATTTGATCAGTACCAATGCACCACATGCCGTCTGAGACTCCCTGAAAAGCTAAAATTCAATACTTTGTTTCCTCCACCTCTAACAATGTTATTAACCCTCCCAGAAGTACTGTTAACCCCGAGCCGACAGAAAAACGCTTGTCAGAGATGGGCCGGATTGGCCCGCGGCTTACTGGTTAATTAACAAGTAGGAGAAGAATGCCTCCAATATCCCTGAGGGATGAGACAAGGAAGGGGGTTCCACCCCACGCCACCCCACGCATCGTCAATGCAATTTACTTTGCAATTTCACTTTTTCAGCTTAAGTACGTGGCAATTTTTTCTTTTCTTTTCTTACTACAAAAAAAAAAATGTAGGCTTCTTGGAGTTTTTTTTTCCTCTTTCCCTTTTAATATAAGGATGAAGAAAGCAAACAACCGTTTTAAAGATTTTTTATGTGATTCTAATGATAACCATAATTGTTGATGTTATATTTCTAAAAACTTGATCAACCAGTTGGTTTACCCGAACTGAGCTGTGGGCAGTAAAAACGCCTCTTTAATAACATCGATAATAGTACAATGAAACGTCCAAAAACTTAACAAGTTACCAACACTGCAAACAATATAAAACACTGGAGTAGAATGTGTCGTTTAAAAAAATTATATGAATCTTATTTCATTGTATTTGGTCATCAAATACATTCAACATGTGCCATGTAAATCCAAACATCCTTGCAGCACTGTGGTCCACCAGTGTCATATGGTGCACAAGATTGCTGCAGATGCTACCCCAATTGCTGCAGATGCTACCCCAATTGCTGCAGATGCTTCCACATATGCTGCTAGCTTGCAGGTGATAGAATCTTGGCATGTTGATTTTGTTTTCCAACTCCTCTCCCCTGTTGCCATGTAACGCAATCCCGTATATTTAGGGCAAAGACGCAATCGCTAACGCGGCCTTGTCCTTATCAAACGCTTTGAATGTTTTCTGTTCACGCGAATCTCTGGATGTTTTTAAATGATTCTACTAGAGTAAGTTTTCTTTACAACGCGAGATCTCGTGCCATGGTCTCTACATATTTTTTTAAGATGCTTCGTTTTCTTCTTTTAACAACAGTAAAGTACGTCTCACCTTAACTGCTGGACGAGAAGACTGAAATATATCCCTGTACTACAAGCTAGAGATTAACATCACACTGTACCACATAGTACATCATCACACTGTACCACAGAGTAAATCATTACATTGTACCCTAGAGTACATCATTACACTGTACCACAGGGTACATCGTTACACTGTACCACAGAGTACATCATTACACTGTACCATAGAGTACATCATCACACTGTACCACAGAGTACATCATCACACTGTACCACAGAGTACATCATCACACTGTACCACAGAGTACAAGAGTACATCATCACACTGTACCACAGAGTACAACATGACTCTGTACCGCATAGTACATCACCACACTGTACCACAGAGTAAATCATTACACTGTACCACAGAGTACATCATCACACTGTACCACAGAGTACATCATCACACTGTACCACAGAGTATATCATCACACTGTACCACAGAGTACATCATCACACTGTACCACAGAGTACATCATCACACTGTACCACAGAGTACATCAATACACTGTACCACAGAATACGTCATCACACTGTACCACAGAGTACATCATCACACTGTACCACAGAGTACATCATCACACTGTACCACAGAGTATATCATTACACTGTACCACAGAGTACATCATCACACTGTACCACAGAGTACATCAATACACTGTATCATAGAGTACATCATCACACTGTACCACAGAGTACGTCATCACACTGTACCACAGAGTACATCAATACACTGTACCATAGAGTACATCATCACACTGTACCACAGAGTACATCATCACACTGTACCACATAGTACATCATCACACTGTACCATAGAGTACATCAATACACTGTACCATAGAGTACATCATCACACTGTACCACAGAGTACATCATCACACTGTACCACAGAGTACATTATCACACTGTACCCCATAGTACATCATCACACTGTACCACAGAGTATATCATTACACTGTACCACAGAGTACATCAATACACTGTACCATAGAGTACATCATCACACTGTACCACAGAGTACGTCATCACACTGTACCACAGAGTACATCATCACACTGTACCACAGAGTACATCATTACGTTGCACCATGTGTAAATCTATACACAGCACCCAAAAGTGCATCATTAAAATGCACTCAAGGGTGCATCACTACTGTGTGCGCTTCGCTCAATGACCCACACGTAACTCATTCATGAAAACGTCGTCAGAGTGAAGTAGCGTCCCCTGATTACTGCCATCAATAAAATAAAGGTTGTTTCCCCTACAACTCGATTTCCCTCTCTGCCACCTAAGAGTATGTACACAGAATACTTGTCAATCTTGAAAGTAATCACAGTTTCACAAAGAAGTTTGTACTTTTTTTTTTACTACAACGAAGTAATCAGTCACACTAAAGTCGTCGGTAATTACAGTGTTATATAAACACACATTTATTAGCAAACTTATTCGATACCGGTACCAAAACACTTCCAACCAACTATTTAAAATTCTACGATACTCTCTGCCAAAACACGACACATCTTCACCTCTTTGTAAGGCCCTCGACGGAAACTAGTTTGGTTTGTTGTTTTTGTGTTTCATTATTTTTTATGTCCCCTTGTTACTTTTATGTCCCATCCTCCGGGGTCTCGTAAGGACCAATAGAGTGACGTCCTGCTGATTTCAGATTTTCTCCGCCAGGGGAATTAAATTGTGTCTGCCGGTACGGACACAGCCCGGGAAAAGATTTTGATATTTATGTAAAAGAGATAAAAATTTCTGAGATTTTTTGCCAATATCCAAGCTTCATTCAGTTAGTTCTCACACGGTCACACGGTTGGTTTTTTGGTGGGTTTTTTTTTTTCGTGACTGTTATTTCCTTATTGGGACTTTTGCGAAGTCCTGGGATTGATTGGCGTGTTGTGGGCTCTTGGATGTCTCGAGATGAGATTGGTGGCTGAACCTCCTGATACCAACAGCTCGATGGGGAATATTGGCGGTGAACGCATTTCGTCTAAACGTTCGGCTACTTCCTGTATTACTGAACTTCGTGCTTTCAAATGACATTCTTGAATATTTTCATAACTGAAATGACATTTTTTAACACACCTTCCCCCACACGCACTTTTCACACACACACACACACACACACACACACACGTACACACACACACACACACACACACGCACGCACGCACGCACGCGCACGCACGCACGCACGCACGCACGCACACACGCACGCACACACGCACACACACACACACACACTTTTTACTTTATCGGGCATTGTTGTAATGCCATAGTGCCCATTTCCAATTTTTATCTCCTAGAAATATAATCTAAAATCAAATTTTTTCAAAGAATAGCTAGCTGGCCTACCTCAGAATAGCTGCCCTGTCACAGAATATCTGCCCTATCACAGAATAGATGCCCTGACACAGAAAAGCTACCCTATCACATAATAGCTGCCCTATCACAGAATAGATGCCCTGTCACATAATAGATGCCCTGTCACAGAAAAGCTACCCTATCACAGAATAGCTGCCCTATAATAGATCATTTGCCCTAACAGATAATACCTGCCCTATGTAGAGTAGTCACTAAAACACTACCTTCTAATTTAAAGTTTCAAAAAATGTGTGTGATGTGTGTGGATCTATGTGTGTGTGGATGGGGAGGGGGGAGGGCTGTAAGCCCACACACGAGAAAAAAAACATTCAGTGAAAAAAGAATGGTGAGGGATGGGCTGAGTTAGGAGTTGAATTAAAATTGAAAATCGTAGGACCTTATCGAGGCCATTGGCGGACCAGAAGCCAGCAGAGTTAGACAATTTCGTCGAGATTTACATCCCTTGTCCCTAAGGAGTTATCGTTCCTGGAGAATTTGACTAATGAGATTCCATCCACATCTCTTCTTTAGATTGTTTCTTTTGTTGGTTGGTACTGTTTTGTTTTTCCGTTTCTTCCTTCTTCTTCGTGTGTTCCTTAATAGATTGAGATTGGCCCAGTAAGATCACCATGACATAACTTTCATTACGGCATCCTGTAAGAATATCTAGATCACTTTATCGTTTAACAATATGTTACTCATTTTTAATGAAAGATGTCTTTTAAAAAATCTGTTTTAATTCCTATAAGTTTTTAATTTGTTTGTTGTTTTTTGCCTCCAGTTATAAAACTGTTATTTTGTTCATCAGTTTTGAAAGTGTCAGTTCGACAATGAGTTTCAAAAGTGAAATTTTTGCCACCAGTTTTAAAAGTGTTGTTTCGTTCATCAGTTTTCAAAGTGTCCTTTCGGCCACCGGTTTAAAAAGTGTCATTTCGACCACCAGTTTAAGTTTTTAAAGTCTTATTTTCGACCACTAGTTTTAAATCTTGAATCACCAGAAAATTTCATGTCTGTATCTTGGATAGTGTGGGTGGTGGAAGGGGAGGGAGGGAGGGTTACCGCTAAAGGATGAGTTTGTTCCTTACTGACTTACTGCTTATATCGAGTGAATGATGAGTTACGTTCCCTTGCTACCCATCCATCGCTAGAAAGTCTAATCATTTCAACCCCCTTCCCGTCCCGCTGATCCCCACGGGGATCCCCTCCAGGGATCCCATCCGCTGTACCCTAATCCCAGAGATTACTCCGGGGCTGTGATCTCCGCCGTTCGCTTATCCCAAGTTTTGATAACAGCTGGACTGACAGACCTAGCTAGGGCGCCGCGCCGCACCATTGGGGAGTGTGTTAGGGAAGCTTAACCTCTGACCCGGAAATCATTATCTGGAAAGTAATATCACCTCTGGGAAGGAAGTTACGTCACCTATTTATTGATGCATGAAGCAATTTGTTAGAGTGAATGTTACCTTGATTTTTAACAATGTTTTTTTTTCTTTTTTTTTAAATTAAAGATTGGAAACTCCCGTTGTTTTTTATTTTAGAGATTACATCGATGTTTTGCACTGTGATGACGTTTGTTGATTTTTAAAATGTGGCATTTTTTAGCGCATTTTCGAGAAGTCGAATGCGCTATTGCACCCGTTTTGTCCGTCCGTCTGTCATCACCCTAGATCTCAGCATCCATAAGTCCTAGACCCATGATGTATATATGTTTTTTGTATGTCCTGACCTGCCATTTGTGCATCAACACTCAGTTACTCGATCCGTTAAAAAACCCCGTTAAAACTACCAAAAAACATTGCGAATCGAGAGATAACACTGGCGCAGGCAACGGCCGCCATTGCCGGAAGTCTTAGTATTATCAAAAGTATTAGTTTTTTTTAGTTGACGTCATTAGAATATGTGTAAAAGTTTAGAGAGTTTTACGTCATCATTTGTGGTGACTTCAATCAAGATCTTAGCGGCCCAGGGGCAGAAATTGAAAACTTTTTCGAAACAAGCTTCAACATTCAACTACTTTCACCAAGATTGGCAACCACGATCTATCAAACAACAATTGATGGAGTAAATGGGCGATTAGCTGATTACAATTTAGATTGTTTCATTTATGAGTCCTATTTCAGGGACCACAAACCACTTGTAGTTAGATTAAAGAGAAAATAAAAAATTTTAAAATGTAAAGAAATGACTTTTAAATAAAAAAAATTTCAGGTATATTCATTACACAAGAAAGTTCATAAAAATATGTCTAAAATCTAAACACAATTACTGATAACTACATAAATCTAATATCTAACATAAGTACTGATACATAATACGAAAATGCGCTAACACGTCCTGAGTTCCAAAAGGGACCAGGCTTAACATGATTTTTACTTCTACTTCTAATTTAATATGTTTTACTTATTTTTTATTTTAATTTTTTAGAGTGGGTGGTTTAGAGGTTAAGTCAACGGTCATTAATGACGCCATGGAGATTTTCTACGTACTTTATCTTCATTTATTTAACCTGTCCATGACACCATGACACGTATCTCCAAATAGACTAAAGCACAACTATACTACAAAGCGAATAGACAACTAGGCTAATAGTTACAATGTTTATAACTAAAGCTTTACTAAGCGGATAGTTCATTAGACTTGAGCATAACTAGACTCAAAGGAAACTACTCTCTAATTATGAGTCTATCGAAAAATCTAATATCATTTTAGCTGATTTAGGAATTTCAGATTTAGTCTATATGCACATGTTTCAACAAATATATTTTTATTTCGACTGACTGGCTTTTATACACCGACGTACTGTCTGGCTTTCTAACACCGACTTACTGTCTGGCTTTCTAACACAGACTTACTGTCTGGCTTTCTAACACAGACTTACTGTCTGGCTTTCTAACACAGAATTACTGTATGGCTTTCTAACACAGACTTACTGTATGGCTTTCATACACAGACTTACTGTCTGGCTTTCATACACAGACTTATTGTCTGGCTTTCTAACACCGACTTACTGTCTGGCTTTCTAACACAGACTTACTGTCTGGCTTTCTAACACATACTTACTGTCTGGCTTTCTAACACAGACTTACTGTCTGGCTTTCATACACAGACTTACTGTCTGGCTTTCTAACACAGACTTATTGTCTGGCTTACATACACAGACTTATTGTCTGGCTTTCATACACAGACTTACTGTCTGGCTTTATTACACAGACTTATTGTCTTGCTTTCTAACACCGACTTACTGTCTGGCTTTCAAACACAGACTTACTGTCTGGCTTTCAAACACCGATTTTTATGCCGGTTGTAGGACTGTTGGCGATCACCGTGACACGGACACTTGACCTGGGTCAACTGCAGGCCGGATTGAGTCATGAGATGTCCACTGTAAACAATGGCTGCGTTATCTCTGGACCGAGCGGTGACCACTGATACGATGTGTGCCGCCCCTGTCCACCACTGTTTGCCCGTGTGTCCATTGTATCGCGATCTTCGTCTCTGTTGTTTAGTATCTGTGGCGTCGTCTGGGTTGATAACCGGTTACTTCAGTGGCATCTTCCTAAACTACTGTTTCATTACTTTTGGCTTCTACCAGAACCTCAAAATTAAATACGAAACTAAAAACGTTTGTTTATGATTTCATCTACAGTTGTGAGCACCCATATAGTTTACCCACAAGTATCATCCACGATTTATATAGCACCATCTATATTTCAACATCGCTACAAATAAGGACGTTGTATTAAGACACCAGGTTTAAGTCTGTATTTAGATCTCCCCTCACTTTATTCCTACGTTGAATTATTCTTTAAATAATCCATTGACATCAAGCGATTTTTAGGCTTTTTTTTTTTTTTTTTTTTTTTTTTTTTTGTCAATTTTATTTTTTTTAAAGTTGATCTTTCTATTTGAATTTTGTTTTTAAAAAATACGATCAAATTTAATGTTAAGCTTAAAACAAAAGAAACCTTTCAACCATGTTCACAAATAACCAATGATCCATGATTTAAACATAAAAAAAATCAGCACATAGATCTAAGACCAATAAAAAAAAAAGTTCATTTGCCCCGAGAGCTTCATGAAATTTCCGGAGATTTCAGCATCAAATAGTTCGGTGTTCTAATTTGAAGAAATGACTTGCGTTCAAATCTCACATTCCCATCTTAATGTCAATACTGCGTACAGAACAAAACTTTGGGCGAATCTCGTGTTTGCTCGTGACGCGAGATTTGATGTCTCGGCCATTATGTAAGCGATCTCGTGGCTCTTTTTGCAAAGTTTGTTGTGACGAGTGGCATGATTGAAAACGAGATTGTGGCGAAACCTTACATATTTGTGTAGGCCCCAGGAATGGGCCAGAAAGAAAAAATGGGTGGGAAGAGCTTTGAGGGAGGGGAGGGCAAAATCTTTTTTTTTTTTTTTTTTTTTTGGGGGGGGGGTGTATTTTTAGCACCACATATTTATGTGAGTGACGCGATGGACGGGAACATAAATCAAAGATCTTGAGAATCCTTGCTGCTCCAAAGTCTGGTCTATTTTTTTTATGACCATTGAGGTCTTTTGAAATTCACCGGCTTCGCAAGGGATGAATATTGTCAGCGTTAAGGCATTACGCGACTATATCTGCAGACCCAAGATTTTATGCAAGAGAATTTAGACCGCGTCACTCGCTTAACAAGCTTGATGTCGTGTTTTGAGAATGCTGCAGTGCAATTGAAGAGCAGTGGCGTAGCTAGGAATTTGTAGGGGTTTGGGGGCCGGGAGTGCTTAAAATCTTTAGGGGGCGCACACATGGCGTTGATGTAATTTTTAATGTATAAAAATTTCAGACACTAAGCTGGGGACCCCTTCAAGTATGGGCCCGGGGAGACTTTTGAATTTGGACACCCCTCCCCTATTATAGCTTGTCATTTAAATTAAACTTAAGTATAAACCGAAGAGCCAACGAATTGTTTGTTCCAAGTGCAAAGGGCGCCTCTGCCGGCAAAGAAAAAAAGAAGAGAATCCCAGCGAATGTCGGCTTGTGCCATGGGACCAAAAAATGAACGCGGCCTTATTCCCACTCGAATCCGTTTCAATATACGGTTATATACGGCACTGTGCGGTGAAAGCCGGCCAAATGGAATAAACATGGCTTAATTAGAATTTGTGGCGGCAATTTGTGAGCCCATATTTACCGACGAGATGAAACAGCGAGTAAATTGGAAAATTAATTAAATCTAGTTTTAAATTTTGTGGAGAACTTGGCAGAGATGCGTTGCTCGGGATGAGGAGGGGGGAGGAAGACGGAGGAGGAGGAGGGATATAGCTGGAATAATATCAGGTTAATATCTCCACACGCCAGGCCGGGTTCTCCATTAATTTGGAAATTTGCTTCCTTCCAACTAACTGGATTCCAATGGAGACAGAGTTGTGCCACGCTTTAACCTCCTTTTAAAAAATAATACTTTTTTTGTTTTAAATCCTGTGATTTATGAATATAACGTCTCACGGGCATCTCTCCCAGCCATGCTGCATACGTCATTGGATTACGGTGTCTTATTAGGGATGCGCCCCTGGTAGAACTTGTTGTCCCCCTTGTATGTCGCTTCACGTTCTTTAATGTTCCACATAGTTATTGGTCGTCACGGGTCATTATAATTGTTAGAATAGTTGGATCCATGTAATCTATTCATCTTTTTTCTTCAGTCATTATTTGTGTGTGTGTGTCTCGTTAAAGATACGGTCTGACATGTACCAGTGTAGAGCTGTGTTTAATGGTGTATGTTTAGGTCTCTTGGGGCGCGGTGGTCTAAGTTGTAGCGAGCTGTACTACCTAACCGCTGCAAGAACCCGTGTCGCGGGTTCGAACCGCGGATCTGGCAAGGCCCCCGGGGCATTGTGCTAACCAAACAATCCCATGCTCGTTATTGGCCAATGAAACTCGTGAAAGCTACTTCACTTGCTCCCATGGACCTTCATGGTCTGTAAGGGATATTTATTATTTTATTAGGTCTCTTGGTTGAAACCAGGGAGTCATTGAGAAACAACTGACGCTTGCTCTTATAGGCAAGTATTATTTATCTCCTTAAAACAAACCGCCACACCCCCTACTCCTTGACAACACAAACCCATCTCACAACACATATTTAAGGCATATTTCAACTTTACATTACTACTTATATTTTGAGAACCCTCGTTGTTCACCTTTGAAAAGAAAAAAAAACCCGCCCATCAATTTGCATCAAAAATATTAAACTACGAATTCGATATCAACACTTAACAAGTTGTTCAGGGAGGTGAGCGTCTGTAAGCCATTGAAGTCCAACGCTTTGAAGTTCAAGTCCACCTTCTCTCTACTATAATACTTTCAGATGTGTGCCTAATCAAAATAAAACTAAATTTAATCTCGCTGGCCAAGGCTGAGGATTTTAGTGGCTCTCTGGTGTTTAATAGATGACAACAATGTCCTGCACGGGTCTGGTTTAGAGGATTACTTTACATTATGATCGGCTAAAAGCAGTGGCACGATATGACGTCATCGCATTACTTTAGCCAACAGTATTAGGTTTGGGACACCGTACCTATGACAGGGATTTTGATAATCTTGAGGCAAACTCTCTGCGCGATGTCAGGCAAAGCCATCAGGAAGTGACGTATAGGATCTCCGCGAGCGGACTCCCGCCACTGATTCTATTGTTGATACCGTCATGTTATCATTCAGTTCATCGCCAGCTGACTCACTGTGGGGTTATCTTTCCTGGGACTCACTGCAGGATTATCTTTCCTGTGACCTTTTACGACAGCTGTTTTAGATCTTTTAGAATAAGGATCATGTTTCTTACTCGCTAATAATTCAAAGCGTTTGCTTGGTCGAAAAAAGAGTGAAATGTTTTCACACAGACACACACACACACACACACACACACACACATATATATATATATATATATATATATATATATA
>MUZC01001244.1:46676-60216 GCA_002072015.1 Radix auricularia | reverse complement strand
TATATATATATATATACACACACATACACACACACAAAATGACCCTAAAATATAATCAAACATTAAAATTAAACCCATATATTGTTATTTTTCATTGTCCTAAGGCTTGTAACTTGTATGTAGTTAAATGGTGGGGGAACGATTTCTTTGGAAGAGGGGAGAATGACAGTACAATGGTTTTCAATGTGCTACGGCCAAATGGACATTCTGTCGTCCTCAATTTGCTACAAGCCAAATGGACATTCTGTCGTCCTCAATTTGCTACAGGCCCAATGGACATTCTGTCGTCCTCAATTTGCTACAAGCCCAATGGACATTCCTGTCGTTCTCAATTCACTACAGGCCCAATGGGCTGCCCAGTGCTCCTTATTTGCTATGACATATATGTGTCCAACGACAAGTCTAGAGGCCCTTAAAGGGCTACGGGCAAATGGACACTCCAAAAAGTAGGATAAACATGAGTGAGTCCAACTCTTGATGCACTGCTAATGAGCTACCTCCCCGAATGTGTGATGATCACAAAACACCAAAATTACCATATCTCCAACGAGTCACCTAATGTGTGATGATCCCAAAACACCAAAGGTCACCATGTCTCCAAACGTCAAAGTTTGTGTAGACGACCGTTTCAGTTCCTATCGTCATTAATTAATAAGTAAATAAACCCTGCAATAACCGAATTTCTCTAACCGATAACCGATTTTCCGAAAGGAAGCGCAATAGTAATAGATTCCATCTGTCCATCTAAACCATTAGGCCGGATGTTGCCAGCAAGAACTGAAATTAATTCATAAACCAACCCATTTTTTAAAAGTATTAATAATAAAAATACATCTTTTTTTTAAAAAGTAATAATTACACACCATTCTAAGTCCAACGGGGTCATTGTCCGTTCATTGCCGGGTTCAGTCGCCCTCCCCCTTATAAACACCCCAGCTCAGAACACCTGGTCGGTGACAGCGTACTAAACCATACCAAGATACCTTCAACGACCGGCTGGTTCTCACCCCGTTGCTAATCTCGCTTCATCTAATTCCTCATAAACCCAGGTAACACGAGACCAAGGTCACCTGGGGTTCTGTCTACTCCGCTCATAATCGGTCGTAACTTCAATCTTTAGATCCACCGTCTCCGCCCCCTCCCCCCCNTTTATCTTTTCTTCCTCCCTCTCCCCCCCCCCCCCCCCCCCCCGCCCACTGCTTGTGTCCTCTCTGCCTCATCTGCCGCCCGGTACCTGGACAACTGAATTTATGGACGCAAACTGCGAGGTTGACGTAACCAAACGTTGAACTGACCTAGATTTATTGGATGATCTGGTCACAGGAAGAGCACTAGCTCGAATCACTTCATGCACTAACTTACTTGGTCAACGGGGTAGAAGAGCACTAGCTCGAATTCACTTCATGCACTACTAACTTACTTGGTCAACGGGGTAGAAGAGCACTAGCTCGAATTCACTTCATGCACTAACTTACTTGGTCAACGGGGTAGAAGAGCAATGACTCCATTTAACCCCCACCTCCCCCGGCCCCAAAAAATCAGCATCGGAAGTTCGCTGACTGAAAGACTGTAACTTAAACTCATCTCCTAATTACACTGATATATTTTCACTTGATATCATCTGTGTCAACTGGAGCCAATCAGTTTCGACCTACGTCATGACAGTCATGTGTCCACTGAAGGCGTTTAAATTTGACCTACGTCGTGTGTTCACTGAAGGCGTTTAAAATTGACCTACGTCATGTGTTCACTGAAGGCGTTTAAATTTGACCTACGTCGTGTGTTCACTGAAGGCGTTTAAAATTGACCTACGTCATGTGTTCACTGAAGGCGTTTAAAATTGACCTACGTCATGTGTTCACTGAAGGCGTTCGTTCAACTTTGACCCTTGTTCTCCGGTGCTTTAAGGAAGAATGACCTTCAGGTGTGATGTAACTCAACATCTTAATTAAAGTAATTACACTTCACTGACTTCACATTTCATGGCTCCCTCATAGACAACATCACATTTATGATTTAATTTTAAAAAAAAACAACATAATTTTTAAAATTATTTTTTAAAAACGTTTTAGAACCTTTCGTCTTCAACAAATATTCCCGTATAATTGAAGAATTTTCACCGTTTGAATCACGTGACTCCCTTATATCATCATCACCAAGGAGTTAATTAATCTTATAACGGAGTGGTTCTCAAACCATTCAGACATTTATATTGCCGTGGACGACATTGCCGGACCGCAAGGACTGCTGGCTCCCGCAGGTGTAACCATAAAACTGACCTGACCCCCTGTGATGGTTTATGGCCCACTCCCACAATTAAACTACGCTTATGGGTGGCCTGTGTGAATAGTATCCTCTCTCCGGACATTTGGTTAGGTACCATTCTTAGGAACGTTACACAAAATCGAATGCCATATAAACGAAACGATTACCATTTATAAAAAGATGTTGAGTCATAAAATGTGTTGCTTGTGTGTGTGGTGGGGGGGGGGGGGTTGGGGGTTTGACGTCAAAAAGCTTGCTTCTACTTGTGAAATAATTATGGAAATCTCATTGATGGTTGATTTTGGTTCAATGACTTGCGAATTAAGTAATTAACATTTCATAGGACTTTTGGCAACAATAGGTGTGTGTTTTAAATAAGATGAAATGTTAGGCTGGTTTCCCATCTGGGTCAGCTGAAAGTCTCCAGACAACGGGGATAGTAGGGACACCCCACTAAGACCCGCCCCGCGCGGCATAACACCTGCACCAGGTGACCCCTTAGTCCGGCCCTCACCTGTGGGTCCAATGTTTGCCCTTGACCATCAAATCGTGGGGAACACTATATATTGCTCTCCCCTTGTTGACACATTTGGCTCCTATACCACAAGGACAGAGCCACCGACTTTTGATGCCCTGTCTCTCATTCAGGGGTCTCCAAACTACGTTCCGCGGGCCAGATCTGGCCCCTGGAGGCCTTTAAAAAAAAAAAAAGATACAACTTTTACCCTTAGTTAACGACAAAACTATGTGTAGTTGGCCCCTCAAACTGCTGTTTGACAGTTAATGCGGCCCTCCAGCAGAAAAGTTTGGAGACCCCAGCTCTAACTCAAAGTGTGTGCCAGGTCATGTGATCTGTCAATATTTAGTCACGTGAGCACAAGAGTTAGTAATTTAATCTCAAGACACGAAAATGTTTGAAGATAAAAAAATCAATTAATTCTTGTATTGATATGTCGCAGAAACGGACACACGCAGGAAAGCAAAATGTCAAACTAAAAACATTCATTTTCCACATTTCCTATATTTTTATTTGCTAGTAGATGACTACATATACTTGCCAAAGAAACCAGAAAAATCAAAACTTTATTAACATTTAAAACTGTAATAGAATGCAGGACTATACACAGACATTAGATAAATGTAGAACGCAATTATCTTCTATATACAAGGGGCGTCTGTAACAGATACAAAATTTTAAAATCTAACTTGTTTGATTTCATGACGTCATTCTAAGACATAAACTGAATATGAAACGTAATCTCTACACACCTGTAACCAACACCTTATCTGTAGCCAACACCCCACAAGTAATCTCCCACCCATAGTTAACTTTCCACTTTTGTTGAAAACCCACTCTTGGATGGGGTTGCAATATATATTTTCTTAAATTTCTTTTTATTCGTTTTATTTGTGTACTGTTTGTTCGTCGAGGAAGGCTCTTTGCCGAAACGTTCGTTGTTTTGTTACGTTCTGTCAGGCTCTCTCATACTCCGTTTACATATTATTCATCTACTAATCTATAAGCCTGATTATCTTATTGTTAAAACACAGTTACGCACCATTTACATTGCGTCCTTATATCACTAATCCCTTCGTGTACAACAGATTTAGTGGAACATAATCTTGCCTGTAGACTCAACCCTATGGTGGATTAAGGGGAAAGGGCTGAACGGGCTTTATAGCCAGGGGCCCCCGACGGTTTTAGGGCCCCTAAACTTTTTATACTTTATAATAAAAGTATACAAATGTTTGCACGAACCATTAAAAATATAAAATATTAAATAAATTTATAAATATTTTAAATATTATCTATTAAACGGATCGCTATTCAGACCTGAAAGTCTTAATAATCGAAAAACTTGATTTGAGTGGTCCACTAAGAGAACATATTATAAAATGTGGTTTATATATTTAAAATTTCTAAGTTTTTGATAGTGTAGGCTCGTGATGCAAGGGGTGTCGGAATTGATTTCCAGTAGTGGAACTTTTTTTTTAAAAATCTTTCTTTTCACATTCAATTTTAACATACCGGCGAACACTTCAAACTAATCAAACAGTTATTTCTTCGTGTTCGTTTTTTTTTTCATTATTAATATTTAGTTACAGTCTTACATTAGCTGCTAGCAATCATTTTATTTTGAGGGACGCTGGCTGGATAGAGCCCCAGTTTGATTGCAGCCCGGGGCTCCGTGCAGTCTTAATCCGCCCCTGGCTCCACCCAGCCCTTACCTTCTTGGAGTATAAAATAGCGTCGTCGTTCAAATTGATATTTTTTATTCTTCTGTTCGCGGGGTTTGTTTAAACTTGAAGCTGGTTAACACAGCAGTCCTAGCAGTTGAAAAGTGATATCAGTCTTAGCAGTTTAGTTGAATAATGATAACAGTCTTAGCAGTTGAATAACGATATCGCCCCACCAGTTTTTGTACACAGACAAGACACAACACGACACTTCTCAGCTCCACTCAAAGACTCAGGTATCCACATACATACAGCACTTATTACTTCCCACAATCCAGTTCGTCTTACAAGAAGCCAACAACACAAACCACTCGTCGTGATCAAAGGGAGTAATCGTAACCCCGAGCCTGATTGACTTAGTTTAGCAGGTCTGTTGATCTTTTCAAGTGCAGACGAAAAACCTGTCATCCCAGATCTTGGTCGACCTTGACCTGCATGCTGACACACAAACCTAGTTCGGTGGTGGCCTGAACTCGGTCAGCGTGGCATAAATGTCAGAAAAATGTGTGTCACACCTACAGGGTCCCCTGGCTTTCCGATAGAAGGGTCTTGTCAGTCTTGGCGACCATATTGAGGGGAGGCCTGCTATTGAGAGAGAGAGAGTGAAACATTGTACCGACACTGTTGGGGCGGGCCGTGCTAAACACAATTGTTGGAAACAAACAGCTAAATAATAAACTTCTGCTAACACCACACCGTGAATTTAATTTAATTGTTAAAATAGTTTTATCATTGTGGTCGTTGTAATGCGGGAAAAATGTCTTGTAAAAAACCAACGACCAACACTCCTTTAAAAAAATTTATAACTTTTTTAAAAGTCTCATTTCTTTCACTGATGACGTACACACGTGTCTATTTATCCGGGAATTTTCACTCAATTACACGATGTTTACTGGAGATGTTACTTCAGAGGAAAAGAATGTTTACATTACATGTTCCTTTAAAGGGAACATAATGTTTACATTACATTTCCTTTAAAGGGAACAGAATGTTTACATTACATGTTCCTTTAAAGGGAACAGAATGTTGACATTACATGTTCCTTTAAAAGGAACTGAATGTTTATATTTCATGCTCGTATACAGTCAAGACTTTGTTTTAAGTGAAATCTATTTTCTTGATCATTCGTGGCTTTTCAGCGCTAGGAAAATTAAATGTCCCTTTTGTGTGTGGAACATTGGTCAGAAAATGTTTGTGATAGATTGGTTTGGAATGGTTTGCTTGGGGGTGGGGTATGATTGGTTTGGAATGGTTTGCTTGTGGGTGGGGTATGATTGGTTGGGAATGGTTTGCTTGTGGGTGGGGTGTGATTGGTTTGGAATGGTTTCCTTGTGGGTGGGGTGTGATTGGTTTGGAATGATTTGCTTGTGGGTGGGGTATGATTGGCTTGGAATGATTTGCTTGTGGGTGGGGTGTAAGAGAAAATATCAGGTGAAGTGTACAATAACTTATACATCCACACACCACAATCACAATCCATCACACTGGCACCAAAAGGATTTGTTCCTATTAACGTAGGCGTGATGGGGTCAGTGCATGGGGATGGGGTCAGTGTATAGTGTATTGTGCATGGCGATGGGGTCAGTGCGTGGTGATTGTATCAGGAGAGAGAGAGAGAGAGAGAGAGAGAGAGAGAGAGAAAGAGAGAATGAAAGAGAAAGTGAGCGAAAGAGAAAGAGAGAGCAAGAGGGAAAGAGAAAGTGAGAAAACAGAGTGATTGATGTTACAAAATAAAAATGTTTTTCTACTGGCGAATTGTAAAGCTTCAAAAGTAAACTTTAATAAAATAAATAAACCTTTTTTTATCAGTGGAAAACATGAACGAATTTCACGTCATCAAGTTATGTACACAATGTAGACTGCTTTGAGAAAAATAAGCTCCAGACCCTTGTATGTTTCGTAATCAATATGCTTTAATCAAGATGAAGGCAAAAATCATCTTTAATCTTGTCTCCAGGTCACAGTTCCGCTTGTGTTCATGTCAAGTCTGTTTTTAATCTGAGACATCAAAGAATATTTCACGTTCTGGAGAAAATAAATCAGATGAAGAAATGTGTTTTATTTTATAGCCTTTTCATTTTTATTTTTTTTTACACCAGATACCATTAGCACCACCCCTTCCCAATTTCTACACCAGACACCGCCATCATCCCAACAAGTGATACACCAGATACCACCATCATCCCCACCCGAATGTTATCTATAATTGGCTTGTTTCTTTTCTAAGTATTTCTTTTTGTTTAAAATTCATTGTCATCCCCTGCATATATTATTTGATCAAATCTACATGGCATGGCACCCTTACCTCCTGACTAGCTCCCCCCCCCCCACCAGTTACTTGCCCTTACACATCGTTGGGTTAAGCCAAGAGCCTTTCCACAAAGAACTCCTAAAATCACTGTTCCTCCCTAAACAGAAATGTCGTCTAGCGAACGCACCAGTTGGAGGATCACTGCTCAATGGAGAATGCTAAATCAATTTTCCCTAACTACTAAAATAACATCATGGTACGTTTCACTGTGGGATTTATGACGTCATCTCATCTCACTAAGGGAGTCTCATCTCATTCCATCCTCTGTTTGCCCTGATGCCAATACCTACAGTACCACGCCCTGATGGCAATACCTAAAATACTACGCCCTGATGGCAATACCTACAATACCACGCCCTGATGGCAATACCTACAATACCACGCCCTGTTTGCAATACCATCAATACCACACCCTTATGGCAATACCAGCAATACCACGCCCTGCTGGCAATACCACGTCCTGGGGGCAATACCAGCAATACCATGCCCTGACGGCAATACCAGTACCACGCCCAGATGGCAATACCTGCAATACCACGCCCTGATGGCAATACCAGCCATACCGCGCGCAGTAATGTCTCAGCCATGCGACGTCCACTAATGTCTCAGCCATGACCCGCCCATTAATGTCTCAGCCATGACCCGCCCACTAATGTCTCAGCCATGACCCGCCCACTAATGTCTCAGCCATGCCTTGCTACTCTTTCTCAGAGTGATAAAATGGCTGACGTTAGGTTTAGATAAATGTCACAAGGACGTCATCTTCGACCACATCACAATATAAGCAGACAGCTTTTTTATTTACCTGTGGATACGGAGTTGTAAAAGCGGGTGTAATTGCCATCGGTTGTTGTTTTTTTTAATTCGTCATTTAAAGCATTGCTTCTCAAAGTGGTGGAATGAGGGCCATCCACCGCCAGCCCGCAGAAGTTGTCCATTAAGTAATGACAAGTATAATTATAATCTTCATTTGGCAGGCACCAATAATAACACCATATATTAGTTCAATATTTCGTAAATAAGCACACAAAATGAAACAAATATAATTAAAATATGTTACGTTTCGTGACCATGTCAGCACATGTAAAATAGTGCACCGGTACCTGGAGAAAATTTAAAAATTCCTACCGGTCCGCCATAATACTAAAAGTTTGGGAACCACTGATTTAATGTACAGCTACAGTGCTTTATTCCTTCCGTTTCCAACCAGTTCCGGCTCATTGTCCTTGATGCCGGAGGCTTTAAGTGGGAGATAATTCATCCGATGACGTCATCTCATCTATTCTGTCTATCTCTAATTACTTTTACATCCGAGAGAGGGTCAAGGTCGTTAGCTAAACTCTTTGTTTAACATTGATTCTTGAGGCTAGAAAGATCTTAAAGAAACGACAAGCTGTTCTATAGATCAAAAGCTGGGTCTTAACATTATAGTTATAGGTAACAATGCTCTTAATGTTATAGTTATAGTCAGTGGCGTAGCTAGGGTCATGTGCGCCCGGGGGCATGACACTAATTCTGCGCCCCTTTACGGACCTAAAAATTCTGGGGGCTCACTGAGCCCCCAAGAAAATTTTGAAATTTTACGGTGTATATGGTTCATTTTTGAAGCAAATGATATTTTAATGAAATACAATACAGACTAATAATTCTCTATACGATTAGATCTATACACAATTTATTTTTTAAAAAAATTCTCTACTAATTATACATGACTCGAATAAACATAATAAATAAATTGATCTTCCTTGATTTGAATGTCATCAATCTCGCTGTTAAAATTGATATTCTCAAGTGTTTCTCTTTCGATGCTAAGGAGTGCAAGATCATCCAGACGATCTTGATCCATTGAAGCACGTAATTTAGACAAAATAAGGTTTAGTTTGCTGAAGGACCGCTCACAGCTTTTAGTTGAAACAGCAATTTTTAGAAGTATTTGAAGTGAAATGCGCAGATTCGGAAATACGTAATCTCCATATGAAACAATAAAATCAAGAAGATCCTAAGTAGTTTCCGGTAGAACTTTAAGTCCGGGTACTGAGCATCAATTTTTAGTCTTTGATTTCTGTGCACAATTAGTAGAAATTATCAAAATCGAAGCAAATTTAACGAAGTGTATCGACTTTTGTTTCAGCAAGAAGAGATTTGACGTCTAGTAAAAATCCACATTTGTTGTTTAGGTTGTTTTAGACGTAAAATCCGTATTGATATCTCCTGTTGCAGTTTATCAATTTCGCTGTTCATAGCAGGTGCAATTTCTTCTTATGGAGAAAGTTCTGCATCTCTTTTTAATTCTCGAAGGCTTCCTCCGATTTCGTCTAATCTTCTGTCAACCTCGATTCTCCAAGTTGTGCATCTTCTTTCCAATGGTCTACCGCAATATGGCTCAAATTAACACGAATGTTGACAATTTCTTGCTCAAGCGATTCAAAATCAGATTAAGGTTCCTTGAAACTCACAGTAGAATTCCGGAACCGTTTCTGGACACTATCAATTTTTTCAAGTATGATGTTCCAGAAATGTTTAAAATCTAGGAAGTTAAAGTTTTATATACCTACCAGCAAAGCTTCTGACTCTCTTCTGGTGTCAGGCGTCATATGTGTACTGATAATTTTTCCAACAGCCCTGCCATGTCATCTAGTCCTTCATAAATTGCTATAACAGCTTCTGATCGTGCACTCCAACGTGTTTCAGACTCCCTCTTCATTGTGTTTGGCACAACTCTTTTTAATTTTTCCCAACGAGTTGTTGAAAGGGAGAAAACATAAATTTATACTTTCAACTGTTCCAAAAAACGTGATAACAACTGGATCATGTTTAGTTGAGTGTACTTTTGCTAAGTATAAGCTGTGGTTGCCACAGTTGATGAACAATGCTCTGTGATTTCTAGCACATTTTCGCTGTTGAAGGCCGGATACATTCTCGGTCATTACAGCAGCATTGTCATACCATCGTGACCGAGAGTCGGATAGTTGTATGTTATTAGATTCCAGTTTCTCTACGATAACTATTTCAAGGCTTGTTGCGTCTTTGGGATGTATCTGTGCAAAATCTGAAAATGATTCTTTGATAGTTACTTTTTAGTTTGTAAATCCACATCCACAAATCTGATGACCTGAGAAAGCTTTTCCGGTGTCCTAGATCGATTGGAGTCAAGTAAGATACCGTAGTACTTGTGTTTGCTGATTTCACTCAACAGCTGATTCCTTACAGTCGATGTAAGTAGCTGGATAATTTCATTTCGGATTTCCGGTGATAAATAAGATACTGAACCTGGATTTTCTCGGGCATTTTGTTGGTATTTTTTTTTCTAACAGTGGATCCTACTGAGCAACAAGTTTGATCACAGATGGACAGGAAAGAGAGGCGGTGTCTGATGTTTCATATGAAAGGAATCCAATTTGCTTTGACAAACCGATAAAAGCCCGTGAGAGGAGAGACCTTCCCTCCCCTCTCCCACTTTACTCTCTCCACATGAGGATTGAGGAAATACGATTTATCTTTTAAAAGAGTCACAGCATGCAGCAAAGGGGCGCGAATTAACCATGCTGTTAGCTAGTGGTTCTCAACCTTTTGAGATTACAGGACCACTTGAAAAATATGTGTCTTAGATACGGGCCACTACTAAAAATTGTGCTACTGCCGTGCTGAAAATTTAGACATAATTATGCTGTGTATATAGATAGCTATAAGTAGTAAACAAAACATGTTAGTTAGTAAAACGATACTAATATGCTACGATTTGCGTGCTCCTTAAACAATACTCTTTCTTTTGTAACAAACAAATGTCATTTATATTATTCTCATAGTCTTCTTATTTAAGTCTACTCGCTAACTATAAAAAAAAACAACTTTAAGTCATAAACAGTAGTTTATATTTAAAAGCCTGCTATATTACTATATTTAGTACGAACGATGTTTTTAGCGCATTTTCGAGAAGTCGAATGCGCTATTGCACCCGTTTTGTCCGTCCGTCCGTCCGTCCGTCATCACCCTTGATCTCAGCATCCATAAGTCCTAGACCCATGAGGTATATATGTTTTTTGTATGTCCTGACCTGCCATTTGTGCATCAACACTCAGTTACTCGATCCGTTAAAAAAACCCCGTTAAAACTACCAAAAAACTTTGCGAATCGAGAGGTAACACTGGCGCAGGGAACGGCCGCCATTGCCGGAAGTCGAATACATCATTTTTCAAGCATTCAAGAGTGGTGCGAAGGCGTGCAAAAGAATTAGTTTTTTTTTTTTTTTGTTGACGTCATTAGAATATGTGTAAAAGTTTAGAGAGTTTTACGTCATCATTTGTGGTGACTTGTAGTTAGATTAAAGAGAAAATAAAAATTTTTAAAATGTAAAGAAATGACTTTTAAATTTAAAAAATGTCAGGTATATTCATTACACAAGAAAATTCATAAAAATATGTCTAAAATCTAAACACAATTACTGATAACTACATAATGCTGATATCTAACATAAGTACTGATACATAATACGAAAATGCGCTAACACGTCCTGAGTTCCAAAAGGGACCAGGCTTAACATGATTTTTTTTATTGTAAGCACTGCAGACAAACATCTTTCACAAAGTTGCAAAGGGTAAAAGTATTTAAAAACTTTCTGAGACAGTTCGGAGTACTCCAAATTTCATGAACCCAACTTTCTGATGCAACATATTCGAAGTGTTATCACTAGTCAGTTCAATTAATTGGTTTAATTACGATGTTGGTAATTTCATCTTCATTGTGTTCGAGATTAGGACTGGAAACCCACGATAAATATCAAAATAGAAGAAATAAAATTGGCCCCGCATTTATTGAATATGACAAGAAATCAAATTAATCAACAGGGGTTTATTTATTTATTTCTGCATTTTCTGGTTTTTCGGTGATTTCGTACAATTTATCAAACATCTCAAGTTACCTTGAAATAATCTTCTTTTTCAAAGATCAAGCTTTTTCGTAGAAGCAGACATTTTGTCACTGAGAGTTATGTAATGTATCTGCTTTCCTTGCCGAGATGAATTAAGTTTATTGAGTTTTTCAAAAATTTCAGCCAAGTAAGCCAGAACAGCAGCCCATTAGCCATGGTTCAAATGATTAACAAGCTTTGAGTTATTTCTACATGAAACTCTCTTACGTCATCACGTAATTCAAACAGTCTGATAACCAGCGAACTTCGGTATACATTAGTAACTGTTAATGTTCAAGATTCATATTCGAGCATAAGAAATCAAAGAGACGAGAATTTAATTGACGAGCTTGATAAAATTAAAAACCATTATGGCCAGATCAGAAATATATTTAAGTCTGCGTTAATTCTTTTACTTGTTAGTCTTTCTCGATGAATCCTACAGTGCGTAAATTTCATGCTTTGCTCATGGACCACCTGGCAAATCTTCGCGGACCACTAGTGGTCCGTGGACCACAGGGTGAGAACCACTGCTTTAAGCCACTCCTTTTTCTTGTCTTGGTCATTTTGGTTGCTTTTAGTGTCGTCTCTGGTAGCTCTATTAAAAGAATCGTATTGGTCTCTTACTGCTCACTCCCATCAACTCACAGTTTTTTTAATTTAAAAAACCACATCAGCAATCCTACATTGTGGATGTGTCATTTATTTATGAATAGAATGGCGCCCCTTAACGCTCAATGGGGGCGCCAAAATCATGTTTACCAACTGTTTTCTAATAAAGATATTTTTTTGGAGCTCCAATATTAAATCTTGCAAACGTATTTGGGATACATTAGTTAACATAAAAATTAAATTAAATAATGAGTTTTAATACCAATTTTGGCGCCCCCTAACGTGGCGCCCAGGGACATTTGCCCCCCCTCGCTACGCCACTGGTTATAGTATTCTCATATTCACGCCTGTTGTGTTAGCAATAAAAGGATGTTAAACTTTTCTTCAAGAAAAAAACAGAACATCTAAGAAAATTGTTATCCATTACTTAAAACATTAAATCTTACCATCACCCTACGATTCCCCCACCCCTAAACCACACGCCAACCATTCTTCAAACTATTACAAGCACGTTGGCTGTAGGACTTTGTCACAGAGACGCTCTGTGAGTGCTATGAAAGTACACCGTGTTAGTGCTATGCGCATGCTCACTGTAAGTGTTATGTACTAGCATCCTATTAGTGCTATATTAATACTCTATGCAAGGAGAATATGCGCGCACCCTGTAAGTGCTATGCTTGTTCACCCTGTAAGCGCTATGTGCGTTAACTCTTTAAGTGCTATGTGCGTACGCCCTGTAAGTGCTATGTGCGAGCACCCTGTAAGTGCTTTGTGCGTTAACTCTTTAAGTGCTATGTGAGTACGCCCTGTAAGTGCTATGGGCGAACACCCTGTAAGTGATATGTGTGTGCACCATGCAAGTGCTCTGTGTTTGCACCATGCAAGTGCTCTGTGTGTACACCCTGTAAGTGCTGTGCGCGCACCCTGTGCTCTAGAACCTGACCGCTATAATGACCACCTGTGATAACATCCCGATTACTTCAAAGTATCTCCCCCCTCGCCTTGCACTCCGTCACTCATCGCTCTAACGTCTCTAGTCCTAGAGTGTTATCATTTCACATCATCTGTTGGCAGTCAACTGTAATTCTGTATGTTATCTGTTAGACGCGAACACGAACGGCATCGTTGGACAAAACCTGCCTTTGTCTGGCGTTTGTCTACACGAGCTAAGAATCCTTTAAACTCAAGGTTTTCGGCGGGGGGGGGGG
>MUZC01001244.1:0-46663 GCA_002072015.1 Radix auricularia | reverse complement strand
GGGGAGGGCGTGACTTTGTACTTTTCAAACCGTTTACAGAAGGAAAGGAAACTGATGCTATTTAGACAGGCGATGATGCTTATTAGAAGGCTCCTAATTGCCATGTGAAGGGAAGTATTACCAGCAATGAGAATTATCTGAGAGGGAGGTAATGTCTTAGAGACGAGAGGTAACGCTCAAGGGAAGAGAAGATGATGACACAGTGAAGGGAAGCAATAGAAGAGATGAGGAGTATATCTTGGAGAAAGGTAAAATCGTAGAGACGAGAGGTTAATTCAAAGAGAAGAGAAGATCATGTCCCAGTGAAGACAAGTGAATCAAGGCATGTGTGAAAAGATAAATTTTGGGCTAATCCGAAGAAACTCGACCTTGACGCCAAGACGCTACCGGTTGCTGGAAACGAGAGTTCTATAAATTCTATACGGATTTTCAAAAATTCAAGGTTTCAAGGTTTGGGTTAGGTATAGCTTTAGAATTTTCGGAAAATTGAAGGTTTTAAGGTTTGGGTTAGGTATAGCTATAGAATTTTAATTTTAGCTTTTTTTAAAGTTCGTGCCATAACAACTAAGATGGCCGCTGGTAATGACCGTGACGTCACGGTCGAGATTCTTCGAATTAACCTACACATTTTGTACTGGGCTTTATCATAGCGTCATACATTGGTCTGAAACACAAAAGTCGTGTAGCAATGTCCCGGAACAAACCTTCATCAATAAAAAAAAAAAAACCTCTAAGGGAGTCAACGTATAGCTGTGGGATCTTATAGCGTAATTATTCGTATGTGGAGGGGTGGCCAGGGGGAAATGTACGCCCCGGGTGGCACTCACCCCAGGCCACTCCACTGAGTACCATTCACCTGATGTTAAGCTTGTCAGAATACCCCCCCTAAACCCCACGGTTCAAAGTGCACCTCACCAAACATTTTACCCGAGCATGAGTTATGCCCCATATGTTTGCTGACATCAGTCCCGTGGAATGGGAGCGAGAACCCAGATAATTTATTTTATCGGGACCAACAGTATGTTTAATAATTCGTTTACTGCGCATGCGTTATTTCCAGAAGCTACAAAAATCTGTTCTTTATCTGGCCGGCGGTGAGGAGAGCAAGGCGCTAACGGGAATTTCTTCTTTGTTCCCCAGTTCATCTAGGATGCGTTAGGCGGAATAGCTTTGCGGTTCTCAAACAAAGTTGGAGGCATAGGTACCAAACATAAAATTCACGGTCGATTATAATGTGACTTTATAATCTTATTCAGCGAAATTGACAATGAACCTCATTTTGAATTATCATCAAATCACTTTCTCTAGGACTAGTTTGTATTACTTCCCTTGTTTTCTAGACATGCCATATTTAATAATTTATCATGTGTGTTTTTTGGTTGTTTTTTTTTCTCATTCATTGTTTGAATTCTCTGTATAATAAATTATATTTGCTACAATCACTGATCATATATCTGACCTTGGACTGGACATCATGCCACAATTACTGACCACGGAGAATAGAACCATGTGGAAAAATTAAAGCGACCGCCATTTAAAAAAAAAAAAAAAAACTTTAGGCCGTGAATTATTAGCTCGACATTATTTCACAACCCCACCCCCACCCACAACCCCATCCACAACCCCACCCACAACCCCACTCAAGCTTTTTTAAAACACACCTGGACTTGAACATTGAAACATCAGGCACGTGAATGCATTTCCTATAAAAAAATATCTTAAATCCCCTCCTAGAACCAAAAGTTTCACATCGTTACTCATCAAAGACACCCACCAACCCCTCCCCAACCCGTGTTCTTGGTACGTCTCAAAAACCTACATTGCTCATTTCCCACCGGAAGCTTCTCTAATGACAGACCAGACGACCTACTTAGACCTTACGATCCAAGCAGACAATACGTTGACAGGTAATTGCTCAATGCGCCACACTCACGAGTTATCAATGAAATAACCAAACCCCAATTATGCCCCCCCCCCCGCCAACACAAACACACATCGTTGTTAAGTGGTTGTCATTGATCGGGGATACAAGCACGTGGGGTGTCTTCTTTTCATTGACGCCAACGAGACAGAACCAAGGAAAGTATGAAGGAGTCTGGGAGTGGGTTTGTCTATGGAAGCTGGTTGAGAATGGGACAGTAGGTTGATGCTTTACAGTATGAGGGGTTGGCAGAAGGCTAACTGTTAGGAGACGTCTCAAGGTTGGTCGAACACGGGCAGAAAGTTGGCAGAAGATTTCGGATCATGCAGTTTGACATGAGATGGGGTTTATGAGATGTGGCTTCGTATTCACATAGTAACTGTATATTTTAAACAAAATCAAAATATATAACTCTAAACAAATTAAAAATACGGTTTTAGTAACAGTACTGGAGAACCTTATAACTCATGAAATAGTGTGACATTCTTGTTTTTTTTTTCTTTCCTTCACTTGCTATCACCTTTCTCCATTAAACACATAACATATGTTGGAGATGTTTGTCTAAACCCAGATTTTCACAAGGAAACTAGACCGTTCAGGAAACTGGGCCCTTAATGAAACTAGATTATTGACGGAACTAGACCGCTGAACCTCAGTGATTTCTTCTTTGCGGTAATACTAAAGTGATTGCTGAACAAAGAGAATCTTTGTTTAACATGTCCACAATTAATGACTCAATTCCTAAAGGATAAGAGCATGATAGATGGGGTACTTTTGTGGTCTTACGAATTTTAGAGACGTCAAGTAAATTAAATCAAATCCAACATATTTATTTCTTAGATAAGTCCTGATCTTCTGATTGAAATGTTCTTTCAACATCAATCAACCAGGTAAAAATAATAATTTAACCCTGTGAGAACCTATTGTGAACTTAAAAGGTGTGTGGGGAGGGGGGAGACTAGTTTACCTAAGGATTGTGAAAAGCTGTTATCTTTGAGTGCGCATGCGTCATTATCAGTCAAGACTTCCTCTGCCGAATACAAATACAAATATGTTGCGTAAACGACTCGCAAGCAGCTTCTTGTGATTACGATTATTGAAAAGAATACGACTCGATATTATCCCAGAACGAATGTGAGCATTACAAATACTTTCCTCGAATACATTACCACCAAGCTCCCCCCGTTCCTTGTTTACCTTGTATGAGGTTTTCATGCATGGTGCTCCTATCAGACGTGCCTTAGGGAGAGACAACTCTCACGGTTGGCAAGATGTTTCTTTAACTGTTCAATCCCATGGTAGAAAGATCACACAAATAACCTCATGATCCCAATCCTTGGCTTATAACTTCTACTTCTATTTTTATTTTTTTATTTTTGCAAACTCAGATAACAATGTACGCTATTTCGAGGTGTGCAAATGACCCATATACGCAATTGAAAAGTGTGACAAATGACCCATTTGCGCTATTTCGAGGTGTGCCAAATAACCCATGTACGCTATTGAAAAGTGTGCCAAATGACCCATGTACGCTATTTCGAGGTGTGCCAAATGACCCATGTGCGCTATTTCGGGGTGTGCCAAATGACCCATGTACGCTATTGAAAAGTGTGCCAAATGACCCATGTACGCTGTTTCGAGGTGTGTCAAATGACCCATGTACGCTATTGAAAAGTGTGCCACCCCTCAACGCCCCCCAAACATTTACCACACCCTATTGGGAAGGAGGACAAAATGAGATATTTTCTTAAGGTGACATCTGATCATTTCCATGGCTGTGTCATTGCTTTCCTTGAACAACTTTTACAAAAATCTCATACCACATTTGTTGCCCAACAAAAACGTTATTATATCATCTCACATGTCACAAACTTCCTGACTTACTACGTAGAATTTTCAAATGAAAATGAGCCGTAAGATCATGATGTGAACAATTAGCCAAGAGCTGATAGACAGGAGAGAAAGGCAGACAGATTGGCAAACAGACAGACCGACAGACAGGGAAAAGTGCAGACAGATGGACAGACTGACCGACAGACTTGCAGAAATATTCATCCTACAGTCAGGGAGAAAGGGAGACAGACAGACAGACAGGTAGGGAGATATACTGGGAGAAAGGCAGACAGCTTACGTGTATGCCTATGTACCAGACAGACGTCGACAACATCTAAGCTGTGGTGTGATTAGGTTGAAAGGATCGCGCCTCGACTTCAGCATGGCGTTGCCTTGGGGCAAGTCAGTGATTACTAAAACACCACATCTCTGGTTTGGTGGGGCTTTAGTGGGAGACCTGATCTCAAACTGGCACAGTGGTGATGTAACCAAGACATGAGTCTTGTGGACGAGAGCCACGTACTTTCAATTAAATTTTCCTTTTAAAGTATATTTCCACAGTCTGCATTGTGTGTTGCGCCTTCCGGCAGCAGTGTGTGTGTTTTTCGTCCTTTGTTTTTCGGTATTTGTATTTTCTATTCTATCTTTGGAGATATAATTTTTATACTAATATATCAGTGAAGGATTTTCCCAGATAGTGGTGTATTCTATTTTTGTGTTTAGTCTCACTATTTCATAATTATGAACCAAATACTTAATTAACTATCAAATACAACCAAGATCAGCCACACACTATAAACATTTACTGAGCTCTCGTCAAACGTAAACATTGCTATGGTCCACCTCTCCTATGTAAACAAAGACTGGTTTTCCGTTACGGCGCACATTACACCGAGTATTTTCTGTGTTTAACACACATGTCCTACTATTTAATAATATAAATGGAAAGAAACATTCTCTTACAAATAGGGTGTCTATGTCTGAACGCTTGGAAAAAACTCGATACCAAAGTGTTCAACATCATACGAAAACTTGGTATTGGGCATCGAACCGCAACAAAACGTGGAACTCGAGCTGGACGTCGATATCGTCTGTGTCATGGCTTGTCTCAGACACCCCACACAGATGCGGACCGTATACCCACCACACCGGCACAAACGCCGCCTCGAACGGCTTCTCGCTGGTCTGGGTTTATGAGATGTGGCTTCGTATTCACATAGTAACTGTATATTTTAAACAAAATCAAAATATATAACTCTAAACAAATTAAAAATACGGTTTTAGTAACAGTACNGGAAAAAACTCGATACCAAAGTGTTCAACATCATACGAAAACTTGGTATTGGGCATCGAACCGCAACAAAACGTGGAACTCGAGCTGGACGTCGATATCGTCTGTGTCATGGCTTGTCTCAGACACCCCACACAGATGCGGACCGTATACCCACCACACCGGCACAAACGCCGCCTCGAACGGCTTCTCGCTGGTCTCACGCTGCATCCCTTCTACCCAGCCATGTCCTTAAAAACTGCATCAAGATCATGCACCTAAACGCCCAGTCATGTGGTAACAAAACCCTGGAACTCGCAGACACAATTATTGATGGAAAGTTTGACATTGCATTTTTAAGCGAAACGTGGTTCAAGGAGGCTGGTGATGAGCCCAGGATTGCGGAGATGACGCCCAAAGGCTTTTTATCAACGAACATTCCCCGCCAGACAGGCAGAGGTGGTGGTCTAGCTATACTTTACAAAGAAAAACTAGCAAACTCGATCAAAATCCGTCCAGACTCGTCATCAACATCCACCTTCAGCATGTGTGAACTCCGCATTAAATACCGCCACCGAACTCTGACCATCGTGTTCATGTATCGCCCACCCCCAAGCAAAAAGAACAAACTCACACCCAAGTTATTTGTTCAGGAGTTTCAGGATCTTCTCGACCGTTACATTTCAACTAATGATCTTTTCGTCATCGGAGACTTCAACCTTCATTTTGAAAGTAACGGTGAGACATATGCAACGCAGGTGAAAAGGGCACTTAAAGAGCGCAGCTTGGACCAACTCATAAATGTGCCGACACATGTAAGAGGTCATACTATTGACTGGCTAGTCACTAACGCTCCGAATCTAGTAGCAAATCTGTTAATAGAAGATAAAGGTCTGTCAGACCATTTTTTGGTTTCCTTTGACTTAAAACTGTCGATACCTAGAAAAACAAGGAAGTCAGTGACCTCTCGTAAACTGAGAGACATAAACATTACCTCCTTTGGAACAGACGCGGCTGAAATGTTGAGGAGACCGAACGACACTGACCTATCGACCTACTATAATACCTGCTTAAGAACGCTGCTCGACAAATACGCCCCTCTTGTCACTCGTTCAGTTTCTGACCGGCCATCGGCACCCTGGATGACGGACGCCATCAAGACAGCAAAGCAGCTGCGCCGTCGTGCTGAGAGAAAGTACAGGAAAACCGGCCTGACAGTGCATCGACAAGTCTATTTAAATGAGAAAAACAAGGTCAACCGCGTAATCAGGGACGCAAAGACCTCTCACCTTTGTGAGAAGATTGATGGCGCGGATTCTCCCAGAGAATTGTTTAGAGTGACCTCTGAGCTGATGGGCGGAGCCAGTAAGACTGAGTTACCATCCTCAATTCCATTCGCTGATCTTCCTGACTATTTTAATCGTTTCTTTATAGACAAGATTGAGCTGATTAGGCAAAACATGCCGCACTGTACACCACAGGTTGGCACCGACCCCACCTTTCGGAATTCCCCCCTCAGTGAGTTCCAATGTGTGTCTGAAAATCACATCAAGGACGTTATTGTGAAAATGCCTAAAAAATCATGTGATCTTGACCCGATTCCTGCCTCCTTGTTCATGGACTGTCTTGATGCGCTTGTCCCAGCCATTACACAGATCATAAACATCTCGCTGACTACAGGTGTAGTACCCCAGTCATTCAAACATGCTCTTGTCAAGCCCCTACTGAAAAAGTCAAATCTTGACCCTGAGTGCCTGAAGAACTACCGACCAGTCTCAAACTTGCCCTTCCTGTCAAAAGTTCTTGAGCGTGTTGTACTGGCACAGTTGCTAGCCCACTTTGAGCAACACAACCTCTTGGAGCCGTTTCAGTCTGCATACAGGAAGTGTCGTAGCACGGAGACAGCACTGATCAGGGTATTGAACGATCTACTACGTGCGTCCGATTCCGGTCAGGTATCTTTGCTTTCAATGCTTGACCTGTCAGCAGCTTTTGACACACTCGACCATGAGATCCTGCTTACCAGATTCTCCACCACCTTTGGATGCCTGGGTACTGTCCTCAGTTGGCTCAGGTCTTACTTGACCGAACGTACCCAAAGTGTCGTGGTAAATGGAGCTGTCTCAGCACGCTCGGTCTTAAAGTATGGAGTACCACAGGGATCAGTCTTAGGCCCCGTGCTTTTTATCATGTATACATACCCACTCAGTGACATTATCAAACCGTTTGGCGTCTCCTACCACTTTTTCGCTGATGACTCGCAATTGTACGACTCTGCAGTTCCCGCAGAGGTTCCTCGTCTTGCAGTGAAAGTCAGTGGTGCTATTACCAGTGTCTACACATGGATGGCTGAAAACAAACTGAAAATGAATGAAGAAAAGACAGAGGTAATCCTCATCGGAACCAGACACAAATTGTTAAATGTTGGGGGTACCAACTCGCTAAATATCATGAATTGTCAGGTCCCTTTAGCCGACAAGGTGAGGAACCTCGGTGTGATCCTTGACTGTACACTGTCATTTGACTACCACATATCCAATCTATGCAGAGGTCTATACCTTCAATTACGTAGATTTGGCCAAATAAGACCTTACCTGTCCTTTGACTCTGCAAAAACATTGGCAGTTGCCCTAATACTATCGAGAATGGACTACTGCAACGCACTACTCGCCGGTCTGCCCGAAGACAAAATTGCCAGGCTCCAGCGTATTCAGAACAGTGCCGCACGCCTGGTTATGTGCAAATCGAAGCGGGTCTCAGCAACCGCCCTTCTTCGCTCCTTACATTGGCTACCTGTTAAGGCAAGAATCGAATACAAGATCGCATCAATTTGCCACCAGTGTTTAAACAACAAAAGAATGCCATTGTACCTGAGTGAGCTCATTTCACCATATGCGCCACAAAGAGACCTGCGTTCAGCGGATTCCTCATTACTTGCTGTGCCGCGTTCTTCCCTCCAGAAGTGCGGAATGAGAGCTTTCACATCATTTGGCCCGAAAGTGTGGAACTCACTTCCCCTCGGGCTTAGACAGACCGCCTGCTATGACAATTTTAAAAAGAACCTAAAAACTCACTATTTTAATACCTACCTCTAGAAATTGTAGAAATTGTTTATCTTGTAAATAGTCTGATTTTTCATACGTGTTATTACCTCAGCCATTTGTTTGAAGCGCATTGAGCCTACATTATGTTTGTTAAATGGCGCTATATAAGTGTTATCATTATTATTATTATTATTAGTCCGTCATTTGTTCACTTTAAATTTCGCCTAAGTGCCGCCCAATGGGCCCAAGGTAAATATTAAAATAAAACAACCCGTAAAAACTAAGTTTTTGACTATTAATCCCTGATATATGAGACATAACTAATGATCCTACATGTGAGAGAAAATCAGCAGTCCAGAGCCTGCGCTCTTCATGGGGCTTCCCGGAAAACCCCCTCAGCTCTCTGGCCCATAGGGGACGTCAATGCTGACAAGCCCCCCCCCCACCCGGAGCGGTCGGTTCTAGAAGCAACCACCTGGGCGTCCAGGACACTAGGTTGAAAACGCCTTCACCTAAGTTGACCTCCCGAAGGAGGGGTGGAATGTTCCCTACTTCGACTCGCAATTACTTCGGTGCCACCCCGGCAGAGCTTACGAGTCTCTATGGTTAGGACCGCCGCAATGCGGGGGATCATCAATGAGGGTGTAAACCCCACTGGAAGGTTTTTTTCAGAGCTGGGGTCCGCTGAGTTCTTAGCGGTTCCTTTTGCTAATCCGTAATGGCGCTCCTGGCCCTAAACCGGCACCGCTCAGTAGCGTTGCTAGTAAATAGAGGGGGACGAAACGGTCGCTTCGGAGTAACCCGACCCTCAACGGGTACTTTGGTTTTCATAATCAGCATATCATCTAAATGCTTTGCATACGATCCATACAGCGACTGTAATCACCTATCACCTAACATATCGGACTTTGGCATTGCCTGCCAGGAGTTGTCTGTTTCAGGTCGCGGTCAACTCCGCGACCCTACTCGGAGACTGACGGGTATTAGAGGGGACGCACGGATGATAACTGGACAGACACACTGACACAGAGACACACAATCAAACAGACACACACACGGACTGACGGAGAGAGGAATTACTTATCCTGAAATGTAAACAGAGTATTTTATAATTATAAATGCTCAAATCGTCTTGTTACACCGTTCCCTTTACCAAAATTAAAATATAACCTCAAACAATCACGTCATGAAATATTTTACCGCGAGAAACATCACACGCTTTTTTAACTGCTATGGACTGTTGTGCTATATCCCTTAGCGTTACGGAGACAGACTGACAGTGAGTGACATGGGTTTTTATATTATTTATGGATGAAACTATGATAAATTGCAAGATAAATAAATGACTTAGTGTGGCTTAATGTGACATACTAAATGTGTAATCTGTATGAAAAGTGGTGTTTTATGTAATGATTAAACGTGAAAAAGGAATAAAGATTGATATTAGATAGCATGTATAAATAAATTTTAAAAAAAAACAAAAAGAACATGAAAGATGATTAAAAATGTTGGATGATATTTCATGTAATGTACCGGTGGATAAACACAAGTGCCTTGCGCCTCGCTAAAATTAACTTTTACCATCATTGCATGGGTCCCTTCCCCAAAACTGTTATCCACATAACGTCACCGGGTATCAGGGCGGATTACATGCGCACCAGGTTTGTTGGGCCAAAGATAACAAACAACCGGTACATCATCGGTTCCCTCGGGTAACATCAAGGGTTCCCTCGGAGTACATCAGGGGCTCTCTTGGGGTACATCAGGGGCTCTCTCGGGGTACACCAGGGGTTCCCTCGGAGTACATCAGGTGCTCCCTCGGGGTACATCAGGGACTCCCTTGGGGTACATCGGGGGCTCTCTCGGGGTACATCAGGGGCTCCCTCTGGGTACATCAGGGGCTCCCTCTGGGTACATCAGGGGCTCCCTCTGGGTATATCAGGGGCTCCCTCTGGGTACATCAGGGGCTCCCTTTGGGTACATCAGGGGCTCTCTTGGGGTACATCAGGGGCTCTCTCTGGGTACATCAGGGGCTCCCTCTGGGTAGCTCAGGGGCTCCCTCTAAGTACATCAGGGGCTCCCTCTGGGTACATCAAGGGCTCTCTTGGGGTACATCAGGGGCTCTCTTGGGGTAAATCAGGGGCTCTCTCGGGGTACATCAGGGGCTCTCTCGGGGTACATCGGGGGTTCCCTCGGGGTACATCAGGGGCTCCCTCTGGGTACATCAGGGGCTCCCTCTGGGTACATCAGGGGCTTTTTTGGGTACATCAGGGGCTCTCTTGGGGTAAATCAGGGGCTCTCTTTGGGTAAATCAGGGGCTCTCTCGGGGTACATCAGGGGCTCTCTCGGGGTACAAGGGGGGCTCCCTCGGGGTACATCTTTTAGTGTGAACGTGAAGATCAAGGAAAATAGCAGTGGGTTGACGAGAGTTGAACGGTTCTTCACGGATGTTCGTAATAGCAGCGATCTTATTGAGCTGAAACTAAAGGAGTTTCAAAAACATTGTGTGGTCAGGTTTTTGGAGTTGGTCGGATTTGTGAAGTTGGTCAGGTTTGTGGAGTTGGACAGGCTTGTGGAGTTAGTCAGATTTGCAGGCTTGTCCATGGGACATATTTTTCTGTCCCATCCCATCCCATGAATATTTATGCCTGTCCCATCCCATCCCATGGGACGTTTGCCATGGGAATCCCATGGGAAAAACATTCCCATGGGAAAGCCTGCAGATTTGAGAAGTTGTCCAGGTTTGTGAAGTTGGTCAGATTTGTGAAGTTGGCCAGGCTTGTGGAGTATGTCAGATTTGTGAAGTTGGCAAGGCTTGTAGAGTTGGCCAGGCTTGTGGAGTTGGCCAGGCTTGTAGAGTTGGCCAGGCTTGTGGAGTTGGCCAGGCTTGTGGAGTTGGCCAGGCTTGTGGAGTTGGCCAGGCTTGTGGAGTTGGCCAGGCTTGTGGAGTTGGTCAGATTTGTGAAGTTGGCCAGGCTTGTGGAGTTGACCAGGCTTGTGGAGTTGGCCAGGCTTGTGGAGTTGGCCAGGCTTGTGGAGTTGGTCAGATTTGTGAAGTTGGCCAGGCTTGTGGAGTTGGCCAGGCTTGTGGAGTTGGCTATGCTTGTGGAGTTGGTCAGATTTGTGAAGTTGGCCAGGCTTGTGAAGTTGGCCAGGCTTGTGGAGTTGGCCAGGCTTGTGGAGTTGGCCAGGCTTGTGGAGTTGGTCAGATTTGTTAAGTTGGCCAGGCTTGTGGAGTTGGCCAGGCTTGTGGAGTTGGCCAGGCTTGTGAAGTTAGACTAGCTTGTGGAGTTGGCCAGGCTTGTGAAGTTGGCCAGGCTTGTGAAGTTGGACTAGCTTGTGGAGTTGGTTAGCTTTGTGCAGTTGGTCAGGTTTGTGGAGTTTGGTCAAATTTGTGGAGTTGGCGAGGCTTGTGTAGCTGGTCAGGTTTGTGAACCTGTTCATGTATGTGGCGTTTGAAATGAAAGTTTTTTGCGTACCATAAAAGGGCTTTCTTGTTTCTGTTTCTCCTGGCTGTCAGTAGTTGACGACACGAACCGTTTTAAGGCGTGTCTCAAGTATCCGAGTGGCTGCACTTGTTGGGTGATCTTGAATCATCAAAGGAAGGCCAACAGATCCGTTATTGCCCTCTGACCTGTCATTAGAGGGTTAGACACAGTGTCACTGTCATGTTGAAAGGAGCAGGAGCTAATTTGAGCACAGTAGAGGCAACCAGCGGGACAGAAATAGAATCTTGCCGTTGCGAGGCTATTGACAACCGGAAGTAGTCGTGCTCAGCCTCAAGCTTACCTTGGCCAAAAGAATCTATTTATAGAATTCACTGAGATCGTGTGATGTATCACGTGCTAACAAGTCAAAGTTTGTGAGGTAGTAGTTGAAATGGTTTTTTGACATCATTTATGCGGGGAATCTCAAGTAGAAGCTACGTATAAATTAATTTAGGTAATTGTTAAGTCAAATGAATTCGCCAAAAATCTCAATTTTCGCTCTACAATTATGACAATTATAAGTTCAAGTTTTATTTATAAGCACTGCAACACCAGTCTCTTTATGTTGAACAACTCATACTTTGAGTTTTATAATAATCGATGCAACAAAATTTATTTCTTGTGAAAAACATAATCTGACTTCAAATAAAAAATAATCTGGCATGCAGCAATTTTCATAATTTTTATTAAAATCCCTTAAATTAACTTCACTGTCTTGTCTGTCTCTGCCTGTCATAGTCCTGCGAAAGAACAACATTCAAAATTGACCAACTCCCCGTATTCTATCTAGCTGAAATTTTGAACAAAGACTTTTGTCACCTAGCAATGCATTGTATCAAATTTCAGATCTAACGAATGTACTGCAATTAAATTAATGAATTTTTGTTTATCTCTATGTAACATGCTAGCCTGTCACGCGGTGCGTATTATATTAATATACTTCGCACAGTGCATATTACATTGAACATACTTTTATAATATGTTCGCGATATGTAGATTTGTTTGCTAGTCTGTCGCGTTATGCGTATTAGAACATATCTAACACTTTTAGTTATGTCTCAATCTCATGTATAAGGGATTTATAGTCGAAAACTTTGTTTTTACGGGTTGATTAATTTTCCATTTATATTATACATTAATCATTCTTTGGATGTCCAGCTATACAATAAGTTTGTTTTTTTTAATTCTTAACATAAATATTCCACTGTTATTATAAAAACGTATACTAAAGATAATTGCAAACCTTTTTTTTTTTTTTATTAATAGAATTTCAGCCACCAAAAATCTTTGATATTTTATTTTAAAAAGGAAAAAGGGGGGAGAAAAGAAGTGAAAAAAAAGTGTTTTTTTATGAGAGTTACTCCAAAGTTACAGACTTGTCAAGACTTGAATAAATTTGTTGGACGTGGGAAGTGCTCCGTGATTTGAATTAGGCTACGGAGCCGTGCTTAATCTCTGTGTCTGGTACACAACAATGGCGGACGGGGGCAGAGACGCCGTCACAGATTTGCTCCCCTTGCGAGAACGTCTGCGTGGATCACTGGATACAATCATGTTATCCAAAAATAAAAATAAAAAAACTTGTTTATCAGTGGATACAATCATGTTATCCTAAAAACAATGTCTTGTTTAGCAGTGGATAAAAATCATGTTATCCTACAAACAAATTTGTGTAGCAGATGTTACATTGTGCAAATAAATTAACGTTGCTTTTTTATATAGGCCTATATACAAATGAATTTCATTCTCCTTACATTCACTTCACACAACTTCTCCTTTATTGATTACTGATTGAATAAAAAAAAAAAAAAATTAAGCCAAGGAATTGTATCCCCTCCCCGCTCCCATTATTCCTCAACGTCTAGACTCCGGTAAATTTATAACTGATAGACTACTTTGTCCTTGAATTTAAAATAACCATTCTCATTGGCCGTTGTCATGGCGACCAGACAATACCAGGCTCAGACTGCTCTTAAAATATTTTCAATTTATCCAACTGGCTGTCGCGCAATACCCTGCGCCGCCCGTACTTTAAGGTAATAAATCATATTGAGGCTGCTATACCGTACCCTACCATTTCACACCGTACCGTATTATACCATGCTTAGCTCGCTCATGTTATAATGTGTCGCAGTCCCCTGCTGGGAATCTGTTAGGTCTTCCTTTGTCTACGATGAACCTATTTTATGGTCAGTTCATCCTAGTGTCTTTTCTTCTGGGGTGGGGGGATCAACTCGTACAAAGACTGCACTAGAAATAGAAATGGTTCAGACATTATCTTTGCCTCCATTATGGTGGTTTTATCTTATACACTTTCACTAACTCTATTTTGGCTGAACTTACTGATAACATATAATTTTTTTAATGTAAAAAAAACAACAAAAAAAGTTTTTGACTATAAATCCTTAATATACGAGACATAACTATAAGGATGTTCATTATAATGCGCAGAGCAAACGTCCGACTACTGGTCTCTCCATTCACACTGGACACCGAAGTAGCAGCAAGTCGTGGCTTTATTTCCGACATGTCATAACTGAAAGTTACTGATTGAAAATTTATTTAATTTTAAGTAGCTAAAAGTTCCTAGCCCGGAGGTTTGACATTGTGTCCAATGACATCTAACGTGTGTCTTGACCAATGACATACCACGTGTGTGGTGACCGATGACATGTCACATGTCTTGTGATAGCCCCGTAACAGCAAACTAATCCAAAGAATTGGACCACAACTGAGAAGAACACCGGAAATAGCTTTAAAAATACAAATTAATTTTTAAAAATTAATCTAAATGGTAAATTTACTTTCTTACCAGGTGCATGAGACTCAGACTTGGACTTAGGTTTAGACTTAGAAAGCTAACTAGCGGGTAGCTGGAGTCTCCTTGCTCTAAATCTTGTTTGTATATTGTTTCGAGGAAAGATACAACACCAACACAGGGACGGTTTCGAGGAAAGATACAACACCAACACAGGGACGAAACTTTCTCCTGCTACTATCAAATGTTTACAAACAAAGGGGAGAGAGTTCATTTTAACTAAGATCCACGCCTTGCATTGTTTCCCTTAGAGACATCAGGAAGCGAATGTTAATAGCCTTGAACTGTCTTGCATTTGCCGATTACTAGTACTAGACAAAACCAACCTATTGCAGGCAGACAAAACCGACCTATTTCCAGGCAGACAAAACCAACCTATTTCCAGGCAGACAAAACCGACCTATTTCCAGGCAGACAAAACCAACCTATTTCTAAAACACTAAACTAACCTGTTTCGATGCATTGATGTGACCGTAAGGGGATTTGGGGAAGGGGGCGGGATTATAATGGCGCATTCAGTTTGTTTATCTTATATGTTACAGACGTTCCTTCTGTACAGAAGATTATGGTTTGTCGCCAGGTATTGTTTGGAAACTGCCAGTTAAGCAGATTTCTTTCCTTCTTTGTAAGTAAGGCAGAGTAGGGCTCCTGTTTCTTCTTCATTTTAGTTGTTTGTTTTTTAAACTATTTTTTTATAGTCATTAACTTGCAGACAATTGTTTTCTTTCGACCCTTGTATCATAGATCTCTATAGTCTGGCGCTGTTATTTACATTGACCTATAAACCCACTCTCTGCTCCATGACTATAAATGGTTTCAAGAAAATTGTTTGTAGATTTGTGTTATTTCAAATACGTTGTTTTTTTTTTTTTTGTGTTTCCGGCATTTTTGTGTGTCGGACTCGGACACGTGTGTGTGGCGGAGACGTTTCCGTGTCAGACACATCTGAGATTTCAAAAAGCTGTGTGCCAAACGAAACGTCTGTAAAAGTCAGAATGTTACTGTGACAGACATCCGTGTACGTGTCCGAGTCCTTCATGCATATATTAAATATGTATACGTTCTATAACATATTTATTTCTACTTCTGTATTCTGAAATGTTTCGCCTGAATGGCACGTGGACCCTACAAGAAAAAACTTAGTTTCACACAAACTTTTGGAAGCATTTCTTTTTAAACTTAGGACCAACAAGAGAGTAACACAATGTACGGTGAAATACATGTTTGTCTGTCAAGACTCAGAAATGGATTAACCTTGTGTAGTTATACAGTCAGAAATTTGATGCAAAGTACAACGAGTCTCACAATACAAAATTTTGGTCTTGTTGCCATCTTGACAATTGTTTGTGCTCACCACAGAGCGACAACAACGAGTCTCACAATACAAACTTTGGGTCTTGTTTCCATCTTGACAATTGTTTGTGCTCACCACAGAGCGACAACAACGAGTCTCACAATACAAACTTTGGGTCTTGTTGCCATCTTGACAATTGTTTGTGCTCACCACAGAGCGACCAGCGAATGTTGATCAGATGAAGACAAGTATCTGCAGGCTCCTTCCGAATGTACGTTACGCTTGACAAGAAAGTAAACGGTTTCACGACGATTAAGACCTGACCTTCTAAAAAAAAAAACCTTTCCCGTGCCTCGATCTTTCTTAACATTTCGATATCGTCCGCAGCCGCCATTATCTTCCCCAGCACGTGACGGCGGCTCATAGACGAGTACGGTCACGTCGATACCGCCCTCCACTGATTATTAAGGGGGTATCGCCTAACAGAACGGTCACATCGATGCTGACATTTATGACCTGAAAGTATTCGGTCGGGTGGTTTTAAACATACAGTAGATATTGCTTACCTTGCTTTCGTAGTTCAGGCGTGTGGAGACGAATTTAATAATTACATATTCGAGAAATGTCCCTCTATCTCAGAGCCGTCCATAAACAAGGCTGTTTAAAGATTCCCATCCTGAATTCTAAAATACCCTTGTTGTCAGAAGTTGTGAATACAATCCCCCAGCCCCAACCCCTCTACCACTCCCCCAACGTTTGTATCTGAACTACTGATGCCCTGTTAAGGCCCCCAACTCACCCCAAGCCATGGACCTGCTATGGAGTTTGATGCTTGCCGTTAAAAAGAAAAAAATGACGGAGTGTCTGTTTGGGGGTTCAGTGTCTTCAAGAGAAAATCTAAGTTCCCAAACAGTTCAATAATTTAGCTACATCATAACATTTTCATTATTTAGCTGATTGAGAACAGACGGCAGGTTCAGCTAACTCAAAATAGTTTACATATTTTAGGGATACAACAAAACCATAAGCGTATCTTCAACTATACCATTTCCTGTAAACCGTATTAACCTTGACCTTTTGTTTTCAGGCGTAGACTGCCAGGTTGGCGAATGGGAGGAGTGGACGACCTGCGACAACCCTTGTGGCTACGGCACCAGGAAGAGGAAGCGTGACGTCACCCAGTACCCTGACAACGGCGGCAACCACTGCCCGGTTCTCAAGCAGAGGCGTGCCTGTGTGGGATTCGAGGCAGAGGTGTGTAGCCAGAATCTCATTGGGGAACAGGCGGAAGAGAAGGCGGGTGAGTAATAAGTCATGCAATATTTCACCACTCCCTTCACATAACACATACAACATTTCACCACTCCCTTTACATAACACATACAACATTCCACCACTCCCTTTACATAACACATACAACATTCCACCACTCCCTTTACATAAAACATACAACATTTCACTACTCCCTTCACATAACACATACAACTCTCCCATTCCTCATCCATATACTATAATACTAAAATAGCTAAACGCAGCAACTAACGCGTTAAGGAGTGCACACGAAACAGAGACACTCGCTGAGGGACGCAAACAGACACCCATGAAGAGACAGAAAAAACACCGACAAGAACTGATAGACAGAAATAGACATATACAGACAACACACACATTGACAAATGCACAGAGAGTCGTATAATGTGACATAACACGACAGACACACACACAGACGTACAGACACACAGAAAAGCACGGTCACATGCGAAAATGTAAACATACACATAAACATACACACAGAGACAGTCATACAGAGAGACATACTCAAACACAGACAGACATACACAGAGACAGACACACACAGACAGTGACGACACTTCTCTGACAACAGCGGAGTGCACACCATTACTTGGCCGTGCTCCGTAGAACCTGCGTCCCATGATAACTATTGTGTGTTGATGGCGATGATTTCTGGCGTTATTACGGACAACACGTTGCCATAGACAACAACCGTGTGAGCAAGTTCAGAGTAGTCGAGCATGTCCTACGTGTCAAGATGTCGACCTGGATATGTCCTTGACCCTAAACCTGGCTGGCTCATATATATATTCTATACCTGATAGAGAAAATGTTGCTATGCTCTGCGAATTATTTCAACAAGTCCAATAGCTGGCTGGGAGATACCAAAAACTGGCTTAATGGCAGTAGTTATTGATACATGAGTCTATCATGGGAGCCATAATTCTGACGTCACAGTCAGAGAAATGAGACAGAGAACAATTTCAAGTAAAATTAAGTCACATCAGTGAGTTTCAGACACATCACGTGAGTTACAGACACATCACGTCAGTTACAGACACATCCCGTCAGTTAAAGTTATTACACGCCCAGAGCATCTGATGGCAATGTGAAAGAAGAACAAATTAGAACAAACTCAAAAGGAAATTGTTGCTAACCAATCACAATGAGGGCAACAGGGGAAGTTGATCAGTAAATAACATAGTTCAATGATCTTACCGAAGATTCGCCCCCTAAATAATTGTTGAATTAACCCAGGGGGAAGACTGTGTAACGATTACGATTATGGAATCGAATACAAGATAACATAATTGAGTCCACATAGACGGGGGGGGGGGGTATCTGACTAGATCTCGGATGATTTGAATTCGATTTCTGAGTGTCAACAGCTTCGACCTGCAGCTTTGTCTTGTGCTGCTGCTTGCCACAAGATAGCTAACGAGTATTCTACCAGTAAATAAACAACAAGTCTCTTGACGATCCGATTAATCTGCAAGTGGAACTAAATGTCTAGTTGAAAGTAGTAACACAAAATGTTTGTTTGGATACAAACTTAAAATGCCTGTTTCGATACAAACTCTAAATGCATATTTGGATACAAAATCAAAATGCGTGTGGATACAAACTCAGAAAGCCTGTTTGGATACAAACTCAGAAAGCCTGGTTGGATACAAACTCAGAAAGCCTGGTTGGATACAAACTCAGAAAGCCTGGTTGGATACAAACTCAGAAAGCTTTGTTGGATACTAAGGCATGATGCCTGGTTGGATAAAAAGACTGAATGCTTTGTGCAAGGACTATAAACTCTAGGATTAACTTTCTGACTTTTAAAAAAAATCAAGTTAAGCCTGGTCCCTATTGGAATTCAGGACGTGTTAGCGCATTTTCGTATTATGTATCAGTACTTATGTTAGATATCAGAATTATGTAGTTATCAGTAATTGTGTTTAGATTTTAGACATATTTTTATGAATTTTCTTGTGTAATGAATATACCTGACATTTTTTTTATTTAAAAGTCATTTCTTTACATTTAAAAAAAAATTATTTTCTTTAATCTAACTACAAGTCACCACAAATGATGACGTAAAACTCTCTAAACTTTTACACATATTCTAATGACGTCAACTAAAAAAAACAACTAATTCTTTTGCACGTTTTCGCACCACTCTTCAATGCCTGAAGGATTATGCATTCGACTTCCGGCAATGGCGGCCGTTCCCTGCGCTAGTGTTACCTCTCGATTCGAAATATTTTTTGGTAGTTTTAACGGGGTTTTTTAACGGATCGAGTAACTGAGTGTTGATGCACAAATGGCAGGTCAGGACATACAAAAAACATATATACCTCATGGGTCTAGGACTTATGGATGCTGAGATCAAGGGTGATGACGGACGGACGGACAAAACGGGTGCAATAGCGCATTCGACTTCTCGAAAATGCGCTAAAAATTTCCCTACCTTTTTTTCCGTGGTTGGTGGCCGAGATAAAAAGTACAATAAATACTTTTTTTAACATTTTATTTTTTATGCGCTTGATCTACTATTAAAATACTTTTTGTAGATGAAATAGTAGTCTACCCTTGAAATGTTTTTTTTTAAAAAAACAAAAAAAAACAAAAAAGAGTTTTTATTTTACAAGTTAAATCTTGCAAGCAGGGGATGAAGGTTGTATCATGGGCCATTGCCCACACGCCCAAACCCCACCCGCTTGTACCGCCCCTGAACGTTAACTGGTGTTTGATTGTGCCTGGTCATCAAATGGTGTTAAGTGGGGATCGTTGGGGCAGTCTGGCTAAGGTCCCACGGTTTGCGCGGGCGGGGGGTGAACAAGGGAGGTCATTGTCTTCGATCGATCTCTTCGACCCCCGTTTTCGTTAACAATAAGTCGAGTTATGTCCCCCTGAATGAGCCGCCATATCTCCAGGGAGTCCAGAGTTTGGAAACAGCAGACACTGGCCTAGGGATGGGGAGGGAGTGGGTGACGGTTTTCAGTACGGAGAACCAAGGCCCTTAAATGAGTTTCCTTGGAGTAGTATATGCCATGTTTCAGTACGGAGAACCAAGGCCCTTAAATGAGTTTCCTTGGAGTAGTATATGCCACGTTTCCGTACTGTGTGAAATAAAATACGATCATTAGTTTGACAATTAAACTCTTTTACCACTATTACAGCAAAGCGGAAATAGAAAGGTTAAGTCAAAAAGTCAGAAGGAATAGCTCAAAATTTCCTACTTCTTCCTGAAATTTTTTATCTCTATTGAAATAAACTAACTAAATACAAGTTATGCGTTCATTATAAATTATTTAGTTCCTCCTGAAATCGATATTACCTGTACCAAACAGACTAATGCCCTGTCTAAACGTCTCGATAACCGTCCTCTTTGGCCAAAGAACACAAAATACATGCGGTGCTTGGAGTCTAATTCACAGCCTTTGATTCATGTGTACAGCCATAGATTCATGTGTACAGCCATTGATTTATGTGTACAGCCATTGATTTATGTGTACAGCCATTGATTCATGTGTACAGCCATTGATTTATGTGTACAGCCTTTGATTCATGTGTACAGCCTTTGACTCATGTGTACAGCCATAGATTTATGTGTACAGCCATTGAGTCATGTGTACAGCCATTGATTTATGTGTACAGCCATTGATTCATGTGTACAGCCATTGATTTATGTGTACAGCCATTGAGTCATGTGTACAGCCATTGAGTCATGTGTACAGCCATAGATTTATGTGTACAGCCATTGGTTCATGTGTACAGCCTTTGATTCATGTGTACAGCCTTTGACTCATGTGTACATCCATTGATTTATGTGTAAAGCCATTGAGTCATGTGTACAGCCATGGATTTATGTGTACAGCCATTGAGTCATGTGTACAGCCATATATTTATGTGTACAGCCATTGACCCTGTGCGAGAGATGGGATGGATTAAAAATTAGTTCTACACAACAAACCATTTTTATAAAATATACCGCCCCCGCCCATCTCTCTTTTATAGACCCACAAACACAAACATGAACACAAACATCAAAGAGAAGTTTGGTTTGGTTTCCCGCCTCGTTGCATTGTGTCTTTGGGAGCTGACGTCATTTCTCAGAGTCGGAATCTTAGTCTTGGTGGTTTCATAACATCACACTCCTCTTTCGACTTGTAATTAGCTTAAAGTTTGTAACTGATAGAGAGTAGAAACTGATAAGAACGCGGAAGAAAGGTCTAGTCCAGGATTGTCCAAACATTTTAACAAGAGGGCCGTACTCCATGACGTAAAAATGCGAGCGGACAGGATTAAGATATTAACAAAAAAGGTCCTACTTTGAGACGAGTTATAGTTTTTTTTTAAAAATTCTGTGACAGTTTTTAATTTGAAAGATTAATATTTTGTGTGCAAAAAACTACTATCATGATTTTTTTAAATGTATTATAATGATCTCATCCCATCAACAGAAATTACTAAAATTGGCCATATTATCGAAAAAAGATGTTTTTTATACTAACTATTTTAATATAGTGCGGCTGGAATAGCGAAATCAATTAGTCTGCTCGCCTCACAAGATGAGGGGCGTGGGACCGAGCCCACTCAAAGCCACAATAAGAATGAATGACTAACGCTAAGAAAATCCACCGCTGACCTGGAAGGGAATCGGGGCACCCACCATGTCTACCAAGCCCCTAGTAAGTTCTAATGGAAACATTTAGGGACCCTCTCTACGACCATCGGTTATGGGACTTATTTACTTTCTTACTTAATTACTTACTTATTTACCGTAATATAAAATAAACGTGTTGAAATATAACTAGAGCTGAAACTGTTTTGTATAGAATTGAGATGTAAAATAATTCTTACAATTTTAAGTACACAAACGACACATTTATTTTATTTTTCGAGTAGGCAAAAGTAAATAAAATGAGGTCATCGGTTTTTTGTCTATTTTCGTACACATAATAGCAAATAACTTCATCGGCCATTTGTAATTAACATTCACGTTGGTAAACTTAAATATCGTCGATTTTTTGCTATCTTGTGATAGCACACGTTTTCAGGTTTTCTCATAAATTTAACTTCATCAAAGAAATAAATCCACCAGTCAAAAATTATTAAAGATAAGGCCGTGGTCCAGTTTAAAGTTTAGTGTGGGCAATATTTGGCCGCGGGTCGAACTTTGGACACCCCAGCTTAGTCCATGTCAAACCAAAAACAAAAAAAAAAAATAATAAAAAAATAAATAATAAATAAAAATAAAATAAAAATTAATTCCTGCAGAAGTTGCTTTCAAAACTCTTCAGTATAATGGTGTTTTATTGGTCATCGAAGGGCGCCAACTCAGGGGTTCAAGGATAACCCGGAAGTAGTATATCCACTTTTCGGCCAGACGTTAATCAGGCGGTGTCCCATCAATATTTGCTACCGCTGTCAATCTGTCCCAACTCAAGTGCTTTCATGCTGTGCATTGAACCAAGCCTCGGAGAATTCAGCTGCGCTTTCTCTACAGTCATCAACTGAAGTACAAAATCTTTTTTTTTCACCCTTTTTTCTTTAAGAAGACTTTTTTGTTTCGTGTGACTATTTTAATTGAGCCAATAGATGAGGGTGGGTGGTCCGTCACTGTAAATACAGGGTGAGACAATAAAAAAAATATATATTTAAAAAAAACGGGAAATTTGTAACGATCCAGTTAGACCAATGGTAGTTTAAACAAAAATAATAAAGTATAAATAGCAATCAAAACCTTAAAATGTGCCATTTAAGAAACATTGTTGGATATTTTTAAATTTTTTTTTTTTTAAATGTATGTCATTTTGATGCAGTTCTTCAGTTCTCCTATACGAATTCATTTATTTTTTAGCGCATTTTCGAGAAGTCGAATGCGCTATTGCACCCGTTGTGTCCGTCTGTCATCACCTTTGATCACAGCATCCATAAGTCCTAGACCCATGATGTATATATGTTTTTTGTATGTCCTGACCTGCCATTTGTGCATCAACACTCAGTTACTCGATCCGTTAAAAAACCCCGTTAAAACTACCAAAAAACTTTGCGAATCGAGAGGTAACACTGGCGCAGGGAACGGCCGCCATTGCCGGAAGTCGAATACATCATTTTTTCAAGCATTCAAGAGTGGTGCGAAGGCGTGCAAAAGAATTAGTTTGTTTTTTGTTTTTTTTTTGTTGACGTCATTAGAATATGTGTAAAAGTTTAGAGAGTTTTACGTCATCATTTGTGGTGACTTGTAGTTAGATTAAAGAGAAAATAATTTTTTTTTAAAATGTAAAGAAATGACTTTTAAATAAAAAAAAATGTCAGGTATATTCATTACACAAGAAAATTCATAAAAATATGTCTAAAATCTAAACACAATTACTGATAACTACATAATGCTGATATCTAACATAAGTACTGATACATAATACGAAAATGCGCTAACACGCCCTGAGTTCCAAAAGGGACCAGGCTTAACATGATTTTTTTTAATTCTCGTTGTTCTTTGTCATCCTGTATTTGTGGTCAATGAGCGCGACAGATGTCGGTTGTTTTTAGAAACTTTGATGTGTTGGGGATTCCTCGGACTGGCTAGTTTTGGTGGTGACTAAATCTTAGAGTTGGCCATACATGTGGACACAGATGATTAAATCTTAGAGTTGGCCAGGAATGTGGACCCAGATGACAAAATGTGACAAAAACATCACGAAGTTGTGCTGTCAATCTATATTAGATCTCCCCTCCTACCAGCCTACCAGGTGACACAGGTGGCAGACTGTGGGGAGTACCACCACAACAACAGGTAGAGGATATGAAGTCTGTGTGTTTTGCACTGCTGAGACTGCTCATGGAATGTTTTCAAGGAAAGACGTTGTCTTTTTTCGGTAGCATTTGGAGATTTTAAAAAATTGTCGCGCGTAGAAACTTTCCCGAAGTAATACATTCGCAATAGCGCCGATCTGTTTACATATAAAGTATGAGTGAATGTCATCAGTGTAGTTTAGTTTGATCAATTTTTTTTTTATATTGATCAAATAATGTCTCTAAGAAAATTAGCTTTGCAGTTTTCTTGGTCAGACATTTTGAGAAAATTTTATGTTTATTTTTAAAATTGAGTTAGTAAAAGTTTGTTGTTGAGTTTTCAATAAAGTTTTAAATCAATGGAGCATCCTTCGAGCTGAGCCTCTCTATGAATTGACATGCACTGAACATATACGCGTATGTACCGGAGATGCTAATTGTTCTTTGTTTAGACGTTCGCAGTTTGAGAACCTTATCAGCTGTCGGGTTTCTGTTATATATTCTCGTGTATTTGAAACGTCTTTCTGGCAACTGAAGTAAAAGTTTCACTTTGATTAAGCTGCCGTGTCACTGGCAATGAACAGATTTCTTAGTGGAAGTCCAAGTAGCAGACATTTGGAAAAGTGCATCAAATATTGCTTAGAGAACTTGCTCCATGTTGTTGAGGGCCAACATTCGTTGGAATGATCTAAAACTCGATGCAGTGGTCCTCAACATTTTTTTGTGTGGTGGAAAACACTTAGGCTCTCGTGTATTGTTTTCTTCTCTGCCTGTACATTATCACATTTTCCCACTAACAAAATGCTGTTTTTGAACCTCCCAATTGTTATGGTTTGTCAGATGTTGGGTCAGTTACGGCATGCTTGCTCCTATACGGTTTCATGTAAAGCCAAAAATGTTGCCACACTGGACTTAGTCTCTTTGAAGACCTCAAAAAAAATTGTGTGTACAACTCAGAAGAGTTTTCCATTACATCTATTTGGGCTTCAAATATACAACGTGGTGCAAAATGGTATGAGAAGCACTTGGTCGAAGTGGCGGAAACATACACCCCAAGCCATCCACAAACATACACCCCAAGCCATCAACAAACATACGTCCCAATCCATCCACAACCATACCTCCCAATCCATTCACAAACATACATCCCAATCCATCCACAAACATACATCCCAATCCATCCACAAACATACATCCCAATACATCCACAAACATACATCCCAATCCATCCACAAACATACATCCCAATCCATCCACAAACATACACCCCAAGCCACCCACGAACATACATCCCAATCCATACACATACATCCCAATCCATCCACAAACAACATCCCAATCCATCCACATACATCTCAATCCATTCACATACAACCCAAGCCATCCACAAACAACATCCCCAGCCATCCACAAACATACATCCCAATCCATCCACAAACATACATCCCAATCCCTCCACAAACATACATCCCAATCCATCCACAAACATACATCCCAATCCATCCACAAACATACATCCCAATCCACCCACAAACATACATCCTAAGCCATCCACATACACACATCCCAATCCACCCACATACACCCCAAGCCATCCACAAACAACATCCCCAGCCATCCACAAACATACCTCCCAATCCATCCACAATCATACATCCCAATCCACCCACAAACATACATCCCAAGCCATCCACAAACATACATCCCAATCCATCCACAAACAAACATCCCAATCCACCCACAAACATACATCCCAAACCATCCACAAACAAACATCCCAATCCACCCACAAACATACATCTCAAGCCATCCACAACATACATCCCAAGCCATCCACAAACATACATCCCAATCCATCCACAAACATACATCCCAATCCATCCACAACCATACCCCCCAATCCATTCACAAACATACATCCCAATCCATCCACAAACATACATCCCAAGCCATCCACAAACATACATCCCAATCCATCCACAAACATACATCCCAATCCATCCACAAACATACACCCCAAGCTACCCACGAACATACATCCCAATCCATCCACATACATCCCAATCCATCCACAAACATACATCCCAATCCATCCACAAACATACATTCCAATTTCTGCCTCAAACATACATCCCAAGCCATCCACAAACAACATCCCCAGCCATCCACAAACATACATCCCAATCCATCAACAAACATACATCCCAATCCACCCACAAACATACATCCCAAGCCATCCACAAACATACATGCCAATCCATCCACATACACCCCAAACCATCCACCAACAACATCCCCAGCCATCCACAAACATACCTCCCAATCCATCCACAATCATACATCCCAATCCATCCACAAACATACATCCCAAGCCATCCACAAACAAACATCCCAATCCACCCACAAACATACATCTCAAGCCATCCACAAACATACATCCCAAGCCATCCACAAACATACATCCCAATCCATCCACAAACATACATCCCAATCCATCCACAAACATACCTCCCAATCCATCCACAATCATGCATCCCAATCCACCCACAAACATACATCCCAATCCACCCACAAACATACATCTCATGCCATCCACAAACATACATCCCAAGCCATCCACAAACATACATCCCAATCCATCCACAAACATACATCCCAATCCATCCACAAACATACATCCCAATCCATCCACAAACATACATCTCAATCCAACCACATGCACTCCATGCCATCCACAAACAACATCCCAATCCATCCACATACATTCCAATCCATCCACAAACATGCATCCCAATCCATCCACAAACATACATCCCAATTCATCCACAAACATGCACCCAAACCTTCCACAAACATACATCCCAAGCCATCCACAAACATGTATCCCAATCCATCCACAAACATACACCCCAAGCCACCCACAAACATACATCCCAATCCATCCACATATATCCCAATCCATCCACAAATAACATCCCAATCCATCCACATACATCCCAATCCATGCACAAACATACACCCCAAGCCACCCACAAACATACATCCCAATCCATCCACATACATCCCAATCCATCCACAAACAACATCCCAATCCATCCACATACATCCCAAGCCACCCACAAACATACATCTCAATCCATCCACATACATCCCAATCCATCCACAAACATACATCTCAAGCCATTCACAATCGCACACACACACACACAATTACAAACAAAATCACACATTATATTATAAAAATCATTAATTGACTTTTAAAAAAAATATTTTTTAGTATAATTAAATCCGCTTTTTAAAATAATCCGTTATTTTAAATTTATTTAACAATAATATCGTGTTCACTCGTATAAATAGTCAGGAGATATCAGCCTTCTCCCCCCCCCCCACACCCCACCGTCCCATTTTTCAAACCTTTTGGGTCAACCATAAAATGGCCTACTCTCGAAAGAAGCACCCAGACAGATAGACACTATGACAAATTGTCTTTGGATCCACTTGCCCACTTCAGCGAAGTTGGGTCTCAAATGTTATTGCTTGCAACAATAACAAGTAAAGTTATAGCCCGCTGTATAGCCCACCTGGCACTCGACAAAGGTCACACCTTGGAGTAGCTCTGCCGTGTCTCCGCGATTTTAAAGACCCCACTTATGACAACACTCTGTAGAGTGTAGATCCAAGTCTCGCCCTACGACCAACGACTCGAGGTATTTCAAGATTCCGTCGGTATTTGATATCTCTATTCCAGCACTCGTTCGGGTTGTTGTTACTTGTTACTGCCGTTAACTTCACACAAGTTACTGCCTATCTGTCTTGCCGTCGTAAATTTAAAAACAGGTTCTGATTTCAGACTATTTTTTTAAAAATAGTTTTTACAAAATCATGTGACATCACTGTTATTTTTAGCTGTAAATTCAGTATATGAGTGTTGTCGCATTCCTGAAATAATATTACCCTCTAAACCCCTGATCACTTGATCTGAAACGGTTCAAATTATTTTGTATTGCTATGGCCCACAACATTCTAAAGTAGTACAAATATTATTGCACACATTTTTATTGGAGTCACATTGAAATAGGGAGCCGTCCATAAAGTACGTCACGTTCCAGAGGGGGGAGGGGGTGTAAGAAAGAGTGACATTTTGTGACAGGGTGGAGCGGGGTGTCCGGCCATGTGTGACGTCACGGTGTTTTATGTTAAATTCTAATTATTTTGTTAATAAAAAATATTTTTGTACGAAAGTGTGACGTACTTTGAGGGGGAGGGGTCCGAGATTTGTGACTTTTTACGACAGGGGAGAGGGGGGATTAAAAATGGTCAAAAATAGCGTGACGTACTTAATGGACGGCCCCTATAGACAACCTTTTTATAACACTGAACACCCTTTATGCACATACGTCTTTAGTACTCTTTGGTACTGGCGGCATCTTAATTGTACACAAATAAATCATCTTGTACTATGGGGATATTTTATATGGTAAAGGTCATTTCATATTTCCAATTATACAGTCGACTGTATATCAGAGCCGCTCCTTATGAATCAAACATTAGCAAATAAGAATCTATAAATTACTTGAATTCTCATCAAGGGCTGCATGAGGACCGCTACTATCGTTTTCGGTATCTATAGATAATTTGTCACTTTGCTGTAAAAGAACACGTCTTTTCTAATGTTTTTTTTTTAGCATTGTCCAAGGGTGGCCAAGACTAGGGTCGGATTTAGACTTGATGGGGCCCTAAGCTATATAAGATATCGTCATTTAAAAAAAAAATTCCGGTAACACTAGGTAATTGCTTGTTTAGCAAATAGGTAAATCCATCACTGCTCAAGACTAATGTCGTCGCAATGATTCAGTCCCATGACAGTTTGAGAACCGTTGCTCTATAATCTTAGCTGGAGCCTTGCCCTCGGGCTATCCTCATCTTATTCTGTCACTAACGATTTACAAAGACGCGAGAATGGTTTGTCTCGGGAATTCATCAACATGGTTAAACAGTCGAGACCACCTCGATCTCCCCTCCCCCACCCACAAACTTTTTTTTTCTTCATCCTCAATATTTTTTCGTCTGTCTCGTTCTCTGTCCTCTATTTTACATTCTCTCTCTCTCTCTCTCTGTCTCACTCTCCCCAAGACCTTGCATCAACGATTGTGAGCTTAATAGATGTTATTTATTTTAAAGTAAAGCACTCGTCAGCGCGTTATCCTCAATGCTTTCAATGCCTGTATCCAATCATTCGCTGTTATCTCTTGCTCAGGATCATACCTGAATATTGCCGTAGAATTACACAACCTCTATTTGACAGCTTTGAACTATTTAAGACTTAGAGATCATTTGTTTTGTTTGTATTTTTTTTAATATGCAGTTTATGTTTGAACTTTTGTCACCTTACTTGGTGTATTGTTGGCCTTCCATTGTTCTGTTCTTTACAAAAGGCGTCAACAACTCTACGACCGGTTACCGGCTGATAACTCAAAATTCGAGTCTTCCTTTAATACAGGGGTTTCTAAACTTTATCTACCGATGGGCCGTATTAACTGTCAAACAGCAGTTAAGGGTGCCGACTACTAACCCCCAACTACTAAGTTTTGTGGTAAACTACGGGTATTTAAACAACCCGTAAAAACAAAGTTTTTGACCATAAAACCCATACATGAGACAACTTAAAGTATTCATCATATTCGAAATAATATGCACCGCGCGACAACATTTTACAGACTGAATGTAACTGAACTCCCCTTGCTGTAAAATGGGGGTGGTGGTGGTCACCGATGGCTGGGACTTAACTCCAGCAAACACGTGGAGTTGAACTCAATAGCAGACAGCCGACATTGAGTTTTGAAGATATAAACTAAAAATGCACCAATTTTATTATGGTACATTCGATCCATCTGACATTTGGATACAATGCATTGTTAGGTGACACGAGTCTATATGCAAACTTTCAGCTCTAGGGCATCACGGGAAGTGGGTCATTTTTTTTTTTCACTTTTGTTTTTCCGCTCGCCCACGACAAACAAGACGGTGAAATTAATATAAGGGATTTAAAAATAGTATTTTTTTTAGATTAAAAGGTCTCCATGGGCCGGAAAAGAGGGCCTCGCGTGCCGCTTCTGGCCCGCGGGCCGTAGTTTGAATACTTCTAGTTTAATAAATCAAAAATGATTTCAGTTACCCCTGGCAACACCTACCCCCAATATCCCCACACCCCATCTGTTAAACACCAGTTATCATCCCAGTTATTTAGGACGCTTATCTCCCCTCAACATCTTCCTGTCCAAGTCATCTCCCTTGTCCATCTGAAGCCCCCGTCACACCTGCCGTGGCCCGTAATGACCAGGGCTTAATCCCGGCTATTATTTCCACCTGTTGGTATGCCGAACCAACTTTCGTTTTGGAGGATTCGCCTACTATCAGATATCTCTCCCTGGACAGATTGGCAAACACACACTCTAACCTAGGCTACCTGCCCCAAACCTATAAACGAATACTTCACATTCATTTTGTCACATGGCAGTGATGGTATATTTCACATTCACGTGGTATTGATGGTATCTGGTATACTTCACATTCACATGACAGTAGTGGTATACTTCACATTGACGTGACATTTGTGGTATACTTCACATTCGCGTGACATGGTGATATACTTCACATTCACATGACAGTGGTGGTATGTGGTATACTTCACATTCACATGACATTGGTGGTATACTTCACATTCACGTGACAGTGGTTGGTATACGTCAAGTAAAATTCCTCATGTCTCATGCGTTTACTTTAAAACGAATTCGTGACCACGTGCGTCATGAACATTTCACCAACCATCCGTGTACCAAAGACTGTAGTCTATTGTAAGATGGCGTAGCGACTGATTGGGGCGGGGCTCACACAAGTAAATCTAACAAATGTCAGTGCTTTCCCTGTCTGTTATCAGCAAATCTGTCAGAGCTGCTGACTGGTCGGACAAGCTATTTGAGGAATGTACTCATTGGACACGAGACTGACTTAAACAATCGCGACGATAATGTCTGGCTTTTAGCGTCTTAGAATCCGCTGGAAGTTTTGCTTCGTATGAAGACGTTTCAGAATGCGAGAGATTACCGTCAAGTGTACTTGACGCGGGTTCTCACATTATAAGATTAGGGATACAATGTATAGGCTGAATCTATGGCGGATTAAGGGGGGGGGCTGAACGGGGCCCCCGACGGTTTGGGGGCCCCCAAACTTTTAATATTTTATAATAAAAGTGTACAAATGTTTGCACGAACCCTTGAAAATATAATAAATTAATAAATACTACCTATACAACTTATCGCGTTCAGACATGATAGTATTGATAGTACCTAATAATCGAAAAACTTTAATTGATTCACTTCGCATGATATAAATATAGTTTATATTTTTAAAATTTCCCATTCACGAGAAGTTCCACTGGCCGTGTGGAGATAGTACAGGCTCCTGGTGCTACCGGTGTCGGGTACCATTCCCAGCAAGGGCATATATTTTTTTTTCTTTTCACGCTCAATTATAAATACCGCGAACACATCAAACAGTTATTTCTGCGTGTTCGGTTTTTTTTTTTTTTCATTATTAAAATTTAGTTACAGTCTTATATTAGCTGTTAACAATCATTTTATTTTAAGAATGCTGGCTGGATAGGGCCCCCGTTTGATTGCAGCCCGGGGCCCCGTGCAGTCTTAATCCGCCCCTGGGCTGAATTCACGGTGAAGTTCTACTCCAATGTTTTGGAAGCTCTAGAATATTTTTAAAAGTTGCATTGCTAATTTTAAAAATAAAAAAATAACAAATCCTTTTTTTTTTAAATATAAAAACTGGAAATTAGTATTTGAGCTAAACAATTTTCCATATTTACAGCAAAATAATAAGTATGTGGTATGAAACAGCTGGTTTTCTGCTGTTGAGCAAGCCAGACGTACAACGATTGTGTTGTTTATTCGTGGGCTATAAGTAGTATAAGAAGACATGATGGAGGTTTCATTTTTCATTCTTTCTGGAAACAGAAGAGCTCCCTCCGGCAAGCCACATGACAATACAAATAGTATACCATTAGAGTTACCACCCCCTGCGTTTCTGAAGTACGCTCCCTTCACTGTAACACTGAAACTCAATAATAATGTTGCTTGGTCTTTGTGCAAGAGTAGACACGGGGGGCAGGAGGGGGGGGCTACTCTAGTGCTTCGAGTGGTCATTCCGTAGGGTGGCCCAGGAGATAGGGACCGGAGAGGGTGAAGGGCCCTTATGCCCGCTAATGAAGCCGATTTGCGTCTCCCGGGCATGGTTATGTTGTGGCAACAGGATTGCTGAACACGTATTTTTACTGTAGGTAATTTGAAATGGAATTTGTCGCACCCTGTGACACGGGGGTGACAGCGTACGGAAATCCACCATCTCCAGATTTCATTTGTTAAAAGGGTCTAGAGAAATGTTTTTGTGCACGATTCATGGGTCTTATCATCACATGGCGGAGATATATTAATTGAAATATCCGGGGTATTCAGTGGGACCAATTTCATAAGGATAATAATCAAATTTCCGGGTATCATGTTAGCACTCAAATCAACAGATGTTTGTTGATCTACTTTAATGTGAGCCCAGATTCTTGGACTTGGCCGAGGCAAAATGTTGTTTACAACTTTATTTTACGATTGATCCAAATGGTACTGTCAGAAAACAGGGTTATTTTTGTAAATACTCCTGTTATTTGTAATAAAGATGGGTTCATCCCCCCCCCCGCCCACTTACTTAGTTACCAGGGGCGCAGATAGAGTTAAAATTAAAGTAAGGGTTAAGCTATGGTTAGGGTTTATATTGGGTTAAGGATCACGATAGGATTAAGTGTACCATTGATGTGGCGATGTTACACTCATCATTTTGGCTGAACATTAACCCCGTCCCTCACCCCAGGAGGAAAACATCCTGATTAATCCGTCCTCTCCCAGCCCCTACCCCCTGGTTATCATCACATACTAGTAGTTCAATAGGCCTCCGTTTTTTATTGATGTAATATATATATATATCTTCACAGAACAAGCTCGCATTCTACCCATTGAGTTTGGAATTTATAGAACCGAGAAGAAGTACGACCCCTGGAAAGGTATTCTCAAGAACTTGTACGCCAAATACTTCAACGAGATCTTCACCCGTGCCACGTGAGTACTGGGCCTATGTTTATACAACACAATAGACTATATTATTTAAAAATATATACATAGAGAGAGAGAGAGAGAGAGAGAGGATGAGATCTCCATATTTTTGTGTCGTAGGAGTTATGGGCAAGTTGTCTTTTCACCTCAAGACGATAGCTTGAACATAATTCCTTCCACATGTACTTGGATTCTGTAATTGGGATATGGACACAGTTATAACCATGGAAATTAGCATTTACATAATTTAACTCCATATTTACCACCCCACTCCCACGTATCGCAAATTTTAAAAAATATTTTAGATTTAATATAATTTTTAAAAATTTCCCTCCTCCTTCTTCAACCTACACTGTTCGTAACGTCATTGATGAGTGGTTTCTAATCTAATTACAATCATTTTTATTGTTACTACACAACACCACTTAAAATGCGCTTTTCAAATAAGGAAAGTAACTCAGGAAAGCAAATATGTTTTTAAATGGGAAAGTAGCCTCCCTTGATATAGCTACCTTACAATGATCGTTTTACATCAGTGGCCACACATCTCAAATGGTGTGGTTGTCTGTGTCCGTGGTTACTGAGAATAAGTGAAAGAAAATCAGGTTTATAGGCAGAAGCCATTTTTTATAGAAAAATCTTCAGTGCTGCCTTTATCTATTGGCTACACAAGCTACATGTTAGGGCCCCCACTTTCTTGGTGGCCCCCAAACAAATTGTCAGAGTGAGCAATTGTCATATTTGGCACTGACATAGAATTCTGGTCCAGGGCCCCATATCTCATAAACCTTAGGGCCTTATCAAGTTTACATCCCCCTAATATAGCGTATTATTATTTTTCTGGTCAGTTATTATTGAAAAAATGATTAACTACTACATTCTAATTTTTTTATTTTGTTTTTTTTTTAAATGAAAGTAGTGTGGAACTGCAAACATGTTAACAACTAGCAATCCTAGAAATACTGTTATCCTAATAGGAATCCTAGAATACTATTATCTTAATAGCAATCCTAAAATACTGTTATCCTAAAGCGATCCTAAAATACTGTTACCTTAATAGCAATCCTAAAATACTGTTATCCTAATAGCAATCCTAAAATACTGTTATCCTAATAGCAATCCTAAAATGCTATAATACCTACATATTTAGAATTCTCTTACAACTATATAAACATTGTAATTTAATTACACAGATACCGAGGTAAGTTCAAAATAACCTCAACCCACCACGGATGTGAAAACTCTGAATGGGCCAACATCCTCAAAGCCAACACCTCAGTGTGTGTAGAGTGCCAGCCTGTGGCCATGAACCGTGAGATCGGCATGCGTTGTCTGGGACACGGGGTCTTCAATGCAGAGACGGCCTGGAAAGCAGTGGACGTGCCTCACTGCCACGGAAAGTGGATTATGACTGAAGGCCACCAGCCAGAAACTTGCAACATCGATGTTGAGGATGACAACAAGAGAAATTTTATCTTCCTTTGAGAAGAGCTCAGTATGTAGAATGTAAGAGTAGCAGTTGAAGATGGGACTAAAAGTCACAGAGTTGGAAAGTTATTACGGTTTCTTTTTTGTTCTCGTCAAGTTCATGCTATTTTTCTTCTTAACCTGAAAGGTATATTTGAAACATAACAGTAAATGTGTTTTTGATAGATTCATTCTCTGAGAGAGCAAGAGGGTAAATGGTTCATGCAATAGTTTTCATATCCAATATTTTTAGCAGTCATTTAATGTTAAACTAGCTGTTAGTTTGAATTAACCTGCATTATCAAACATGCCCTGTAAAACTTTGACATTGGAAATTTTATTTAAATTTAAAATTAATGTCAGTGCCGTTGTCAATACTATTTGATTTTTGTTTGCAAATTGTCTTATTTTTTAACTAACCATTCTAAGAGCAAGTCAATCAGATAAATGTGTTTCTTTATCTAGGTCAAATTCTTTTGATAAGTACACAAAGCAGATGATTAATTCATCAACTCAAGTGTTTGAAAACAATTCTTTAAGAAAAACCATTGCAAATTTTTTTTAATGTAAATTATTTCTATATTTATACAAGACTTTGTAATTTTTATTGTACTCTATTTTATTCTAAATGATAAATTTTGGCCAAACTGTTAGAGCCAGCAATTGTAAGTAAATTTAAACTGATGAAAGTAATATCAGCAAATTTTTAAATAAAAAATGAATCAATTCCTTTTTTCAATATTTGAAAGAAGCTTAAACTTGGATCATATATTTTTGTCAATTTTAAGTTTATGTTAAGATTTCATTAGTTTGCGAGTGAGAGAGTGAGAGAACGTATGAAGGAATGAGGTCATGATTTTGGTACTCCTTAATGGTTCATGAAATAAATGCCATTAATAAAACAAATCATTTTTAATTTTTCAATTTGTGTCCAGAATAAAAAATGATTAATATTTAACATTTAAAAATTTTCTGACGATTTTTATGTTCCAATAAATATTATCTGAAAATATTTAAATTAGTAATGATCTTTTAAATATGTTTGCATGACTAAATTTGAAACCTGTATAAATTTGTATAAAAAAAAATTTTTTTTTAAAGATTCACATTTGTTATTATACATAAATTTCACCATATTACTTTTCAGCTTAATTTTTTTCTCTCAACCTCTTATTCAGTATTTGTGAATTAACCGCGTACACATTTTAATCACTTATATTCTATTCATGCTCTCATGAAACTAGCAAATTTATTATTTTCTTTTCGTGTTTTCTTTATTATTGTGTATACTCACAGAAAATAGCAGCACTGTGAACAGACAATTCTGTTTATGCACATATGAGATTTTAAGGAAATCATTTTTCAGCTTATCATATAGACCTTGTAATTTCAGAAATCTTATAAAAAAAGCTCTTTGTAAATTGATTATTTGAACAAAGCATTGCCTGTTCTTTTTAAAACTCAATCTAAAGAAATATTTTTAAAAAGTCAACTAATGAAAACTTTTTTTTTTGTAAGTGACATGAAAAAATTCTTTTTTGTAAAAAAATTATTATAAACATCAATTTTTTTTATATATTTGAAAAGAACAAAGTAAAAAAAACAACTCTTTAAAGATTTAATCCAAAAACTGTCTTAAGCCATGATTTGTGTGTAATAATAACATGATAAATTTCTACATACCCATGTCCTTTCGCAGTCCATATTCTGAGTAACACTAAATCTTTTTGCTTTTCAGTTGAAATTTACAAGTTTCTTTAATGTTAACTGTTATTTAAAATAAAACCATGATAAAAATATTTGTAAATTTCATTAGAAAAGATCATTAACTACTTACTCCATGCAATATACACCTCAGACAGCCTAATGCTAGCTGTCCTTTCATATACAAATTAATTATCTTTCATCCTGTTAACAAAATTAAACATGGCTAACTCACTCATGGCAGTACAAGTGGCAAAGTTAAGATTGCATCCTTCTACAATGAGCCATAATACAATACAACCAACATTGATAATGTAATCACAGTGTTTACTTTCAAAGAAATGTTCTTGTTGCTAAAAAAAAGATAATTCTTATTGTGAGCATATATTTGTGTCACTAACATGGCTTAAATTCTTCAACAAAAAAACTGTTATTTTTTACATTATGTCATCTTGTGCTACTTTATTAGGATAAAACTAAATAAGCTATTTAAAAAATAATAATTTTACTTGGCCCAAATGTGTAAGAAAAGTTCTAAGACATTAGTATCTTCTGGACATTTTGGAACACTCTTATTATTACTAAATAATTTAGAGCTAGATCTGGTGTCTAAATTTCCCGTAATGATGTTTGTTCATATTTTTAAAGCTTTGCTGTAATTGTAATCATGAAATAAACTTCAGTAAAATTAATCACTGGAAGGCAGTTGGTTTTCTTTCTTTGTTTTTTCTGTCTCTCTCCACTTTAAAAAAAAACATGTATGTTGTATCCCATATATGCCCAAATCTTGGGGTAGTCGAAAAACAGCTAGATGACATGACATGATAGCGGCATGTGAATAAAATCTTAGTGAATGTTTAAGGACATATTAAACAATAAATTATAATAGTTGTCACAGAAATTCTTCATTCCCCTACCTATTGTAGTATTGCACACCAGCACTATTTTGCTTCGCACTGAGACGCACGAGAATAAGAGGAAGGAAGTGTCAGAGTGTGACAGTTTAGTGTGATGTCAACAAGAAGGATATATAGGGTTTGGTTAATTTGTTGTTAAATAAAATACTGATATAAAATGGACTGCTGTGGTTCTAATCTTCTTTTTGTTTTACTGTTCCTATTTAAGCCAATCCCTCCTCTGCACGATATTAAACTGCACAGTAATACCACAAATAATCTTTCAACACTTCATTTCATTGCCAAAAACATAATATAAAGTAACACTCAGTCCTGTTACTGTTACTCTAGTTAACATCATTACTAACACGAGGCTTCTGAAGTAGCCATTACATTTAATTAGGGCTGTTAATGATTAATTTAAATTTAATCCTTAACTTTTGAAAAATCGTTAATTTCGATTAAAGCCAAAATTTGAAATATAAGTAACAGTTATTACAGGCAGATATACTTGTTGAAAATCGAAATAAAACTGGAATGTCTCCTTTATTTGACATCTTTTAACCAACATAACAAAAAGACAAGTATATGGGCATTATTTGGTTGAAGTGATGAGCAGGTCTTAGATACTTATTGACACTATAAACAGCCGAGCTGAAAAATCGTTCACATAGCTTTAGATCATCTCAGCTGAAGTTTCTGATACTGTAGGGGATGTTTGGTTTGTAGATGATATGTAAGTGAAGTGTTAGATCCGTTGAAACTATGTTCTCTTTAATTAACTTTAAACAGCGAGCTACGCAGATATTTTACTGACTCCACGCAGGCGTTTAGATCTCCGCGCAGCAAATTTTATAAAATATTGCACAAAAAATGGACAATGTGCAGCTTTGCACACAAGTTTATATTGTTTTTTGTTTTTTTTTTAATCTTTGCACACGAACCAACGAAGCTTAGATTTGGAGGTAACATGACATTGCATGGTAGGCAAACGATCTCTATCAAGGGACACAGTAAGTCAATAACCTTTATCAACATTTTGCAATTTCGCGTCAGTTCTTGGTTTAAAACCAAAATGTTCGTGTAATCGTCCGGAAATTAGTTTATATTAATCGGCTGAAATATTTTACTTTTTGACTTAATGTACATTTAGGACTGGAGGGTAAATTTATCGTTAAAAAAAGTTTAACGATTAATAGAGAAATCGTTACATTTAATCACAAGTAATTTTTATGTGTTATTATTAGGTCTGCGTAAATCTACGATAAATTACTATTAATATATTAATCTTTTTAAAAAATGTAAGCGATTAAAATTAGGGCGGCTGGAATTAACTATTAAATTAATTGATTAATCTTAAAACATTTTAATCGATTCAAATTAATTTGATCGATTAAAATTTAAGAAAATATTTCTCTTTTTTTTTCCATTTTATTAAAAATTGTTTTTTTTTTGTTTTTTTTTTTACTTTCATACTTTTGCTTTATATTATATAATTATTATTTATTTAATCTTGCATAAACGTAAACAAAAGGGTTTTTCCCCTTATAGTAAGTTATTTCTTACATAGCAGAATGAATTTGTTGTGGAACGTCACAAAATTCGGGAGCCATGGAATAAATATGACTTAACCGGTTTTGCGAAATAATGAATCGAAACTTAACCGGATCTATATATACGTTAAATGGAATTAAAACAAAAGTAATTGATTAATCGTTTAAATTTTTTCCGATTAATCAAACAATTTTTATTGAGTACCAGCCCTAATTAAAATTAATTTGATCGATTAAAAGATAAGAAAATATTTATATTTTTTTCTCGAATTATTAATCATTTATATTTTTTGATTCTTATTTACATTCTTTTCCCTCCTATTATTATTTATTTATTTAGTCTTGCATACATAAACAAAGAAGTTTTTTCTCTCCAGTGGCGTAGCTATGGGAGGTGGTCCAAATTCGAAAGCCATCCGGGCCCCCACTTGATCCCCAAAATTAATGTAAGAATTTTTTACATTAAAAATTACGCAACCACCATGTATCTGGGGCCCCAAAATGACTTTAAGCCCCCCGGGCCCCCAAACCCCTATAAATTCCTAATTACGCCACTATTTCTTCCTTATTTCTTGCAAAGCAGCAGAACAAATTTGCTTTGTTACTGTTACTACTGTTACGTCACAAAATTTGGGAGCCATGGGATTACCGAGGCCTAACCAATTTTGTGAAAGAATGAATCGTGAATTAAACGATCTATATAATCGTTATGTTTTTTTTTTATATATAATCAATCGAAATTAATCGAATAAATTTGTTCGTGATTTATCTAACAAGAAATATTTATTAGTACTAGCCCTAATTATAATCATATAATTTTTTCCACAATTGCATATTACAGAATAAATCAAAAGGAATTCAATTAGACAAATGTTAATTCTTTTAAATTGTAAAACAGCACAGAGTATAAAAGAAATGTACGGTGCCATCAGAATTGTATCTTAGTATGGACTGGTCTGTTTGCACAAAATGCATTTAACCGGACAAGAGCTCCACTTAGACTATAACTGCATTTCAAATTTCAATTTTTTAATATTAATGTTGTTTACTTTTATCAAGAAATAAATTATTGCGTAAGTAACTCAGTACATCTTTTTAAACAATCTTTTTTTTTTTTTTTTAAATTTGGGGCCGTCCGTAAAGTACGTCACGCTATTTTTGACAATTTTTAACTCCACACTATTATAACCACAAATTGTTACAATTCTCGTATTCCCCAACCCCCTTCCTAAAGTATGTTAAACTTTCGAATACAAATATAAAAAAATATTAACAAAATAATTAAAATTTAATATAAAACACCATGACGTCACACATGGTCGAACACCCCCTGCCCATGTCACACTTTCTTGCACCTCTCCTCCACCCCTCTCTCTGGAGCGTGACGTACTTTATGGACGGCCCCTTTGGTGATTTGTAATTATTTTTTCAAATTGTAATTTTTTTAAAAAAATATGCCTTGCACTTTCAGTAGATAAGAAAGATTTTTGAAGAATTCACTTAATTACATAAAGGTCTTCTAAATTGATTAGTTGGTACATGATTTTTTTTTATCCCGGTCATACCTTCCAAAGTTTGAGGAGAACTGGTACCAGAAACTACTTTTTTAAGTTTTCAGAATAGTGTTACCCTCCATGAATCAGAATGACATAAATAATATATATTTCAAGAGCAAACCTGGATGGTGCAACGACACATAATTACCTTGATCGAGACGAAAAGTAGTGGGTTTGTTTTCTTCTAAAATATATGATTCAGGGAAGACAATAACAATTTAAAATACATTATTTACATTTTTAAAACTTACTTCCCTTATACTTATATTTAGAAATAAAAAATTTTAAAAAACGAAAGTTATTTTTTAAATATTTATTTGTTAAATCTTGTCTTATTTATACAGACACTCCTTTAAAACAGAATATTACTGCGTTCACGGGCAATACGGTCTGTTGGCAAGTGACACAGCGTTCACAGGCCACGGCAATGAGGATTCCACACAATTCCCAGCCCCTTTCGTTTTCCTAACTAGTGTTAGGTATCCATTAGGAGCCTGTTAGACTCAGGGACACCCGTGGCCTGATAACAAATCTCTCCTTTACTGAGATTCGAAAATGTGATTGTCAGTACGCCAGCCGAGCGCGCATGCCACTTGAAGTAGCATAAAACGAGTGAAATTTCTGGAAGGAGCCAGGGGCTAACAATAGGACACTGACTGAAATGGAGATAAATTTCCACTGGCATTTGATCTTTCTTTTATAATATGGTTGCTTGCGTGGATGCAGAGCAATCGGGTTCTGGTTAGGGTAGGTAGACAGTCCCAAACGTAGCTCTTTAAGTATTCGGCATCCTTCCGTCTCGCGAGACGATGGTGCATCACTGTTGGGTTGGGTTGCATTTTCTCGAGTGGCTGTGCAGTCCTATCCTTGAGTGACAGTCTTTGCCACAGTTTTTACACACGAGTTCTGTGCTTCCAAATGTTTTGGCCTTTCTCCTAGCTCTTCTGTCTGCAGCCTCCTCCATTCTTCGCTCCTCGGCTACTATGACGCCCTCTTTGACAACTGTGCGCCACGTAGATCGGTCTTCTGCCTTACACTCCCAGTCACTTGTATGTATTTTGGCTGCTTTCATGTCCCTTTGACAGACATCTTTAAATCGCAAGCGTGGGCGACCTGTTTTCCTCTTTCCTGAAGCAAGTTCACCATATAGGCAAAAATTGGCTGTCCCCCTCACCTACTTGCCATCATCAGACAGTTCCATGAAAATATGCTTGGCACAGTGCAGTTCGATGGAGCTAAGTCAGAGGCCTTCCCTGTCAGCAGCGGAGTTAAACAAGGTTGTGTACTCGCACCAACACTCTTCGCAATATTCTTCTCTGTACTTCTTCGATACGCATTCAAGGATAGCAGTGAGGGAATCTGGTTACATACCAGAGCTGATGGAGGACTTTTCAACACTGCCCGCCTCCGAGCCAAGACCAAAACGACGGATGTCCTAATTCGAGAGCTACTATTTGCGGATGATGCGGCACTAACAGCACATACAGAATCTGGTTTGCAACAACTCGTGTCAAGCTTCTCCAATGCCTGCAAAGAATTTGGTCTGCAAATCAGCTTGAAAAAGACAAACATCATGGCCCAAGACACTCGACCTCCTCCTACCATATATATCGATAATGAAAACTTGGAGGTTGTGGACAGCTTCACCTACTTGGGATCCAAGGTCTCCAATACACTGTCCATTGAAGAAGAAATAAACAGCAGAATTGGCAAGGCAGCCGCAACAATGGCTAAACTAAATAAGCGGGTCTGGCAAAACACCAAGCTAACGGAGAAAACCAAACTGTGCGTCTATCGAGCCTGTGTCATCAGTACACTACTATATGGGAGCGAGACATGGACCACTTATACATCACAAGAGCGTAAGCTTAACAGCTTCCATTTGAGATGCTTGCGCCGCATCCTTGGTATTAAATGGCAAGAAAAAGTGCCTAATAGTGAGGTCCTAACGCGTGCCAATACCCAAAGCATGTTCTCAATTCTTAGTGAAAGACGCCTGAGGTGGCTAGGACATGTCAAAAGAATGAGCCCCGGCCGCATCCCGAAGCTCTTTACGTAGATAGACCAGAAGATGAGAACATCGGACTCATCATCAGACACAGGCTGTAACGTTAAGGTTAATTCAGGCGTGCGAAATGAAATTCCCAGATGTTAGAACCAACGAATAATTTTTAAGTGTGTTATAAATATACATACATACACACACATACGCACGCACGCACACAATTAACATTTTTATATAAAATTCTGAACTTTTTCTGTGAACACGGAAAAATAGTAAAGTACCATTTCCGGTTACCGGAAATCGCTCAATAGTTACTTATTAGTACATCACGAATGCCATTAATCATTAATAAAACAAAATCATTATTAATTGCTCAGTTAGTGTCCAGGATGTTTTTAGTAAAAGGTATTCATAAATTAACTGTTATCTGAAGGTTATCGGGATATATTTAGGACTTAATATTAATTTATTATTTGCATTTGAAATTTCGTCCACCTGCAATCTTACTCAAGCTATCGTATGTGCGCGAGCACACACACACTACACATACTTATATTATATATACACAGACAAGATTTGGAAACGGATTTTTTCAAACTCGGGAAAATATTTTCTGAAAAACGTAATATGGGCCGTCCATAAATGACGTCACAACCCCGCAATATTATTTTGGAATTTCAGGCTCAGTTCTGGCTTGGTTTCCATCATACTTATGTAACAGATCACGGTTGGTATCAGTAGATGGTTGTATCTCTCACAGAGCTTTCTTTGTTTATGCTGGGCTTCAGGGCTCCGTTTTGGGTTCGGTACTTTTTACTAGGCCACTACTGTGTAGCGAAGTCAATAGTGCGCTCGCCTCACAAGCTGAGGGGCGTGGGATCGAGCCCACGAAAAGCCACTATAAAAATGTTGAGAAATGACTAACGCTAAGAAAGTCCTCCGCTGAACTGGAGAGGGATGGGCGCCGCCAGTGTCTATTAAGCCCGAGAATGTTCTAATGGAAACATTAAGATCCCCTACGACCTCGAAAAAAGAGGTTATGGGACTTTAATTAAAAACCAAAAAAATAACCTATTTCTACTGCTTGAACAGCTTTCAGTCAAAAGCCAATCATTTGCAGATGATACTCAGCTATGTACTCACATTTATCCCTCTGATATTGACTCCTCTGTTTAATTGATGCAGGTCTGCATTGGTGAGGTTAAGTCTCGGATGACGTTCAGCAAACTCAAGCTGAATGATGACAAGGCTGAAGCACTTTTATTTTGCAACAATAAATCTCACAATACTTTGACTCTTCCGAATTCTATTCGGGTAGCCATGCCAGTTCGGACATACTGTTCACGACATCGACAAGGAATCTTGGCTACATTATTTCTGACAACAACTTCATCAATCACATCTGTCGCTTTACCTTACACTGTCATCCGTCATTTCAGCTCAATCCGTCATTACTTAATACTTAATAGTTATTCTGTTCTCTTGTTCTAGCTCGTATTGATTATTGCAATTCTCAGTCTCTTCTGTCAACTACGACTAAAAATGCACTGAAAACCTACAGAAAGTTCAAATTTCCCCTGCTAGATTAGTTCTTAAAGGGAAAAAAACAACAAAACATGACCATGTTACTATTATTGTGACTCCCCTACTTTACTCACTTCATTGGCTACCTATAAAAGCCCGAATTGATTATAAACTACTTGCCGTTCTCTGACACAACTTCTTTTCTGACTCATGCCCTTCCTGTCTTACTGAACTTTTGTCGGTCTACTCACCCACCCATCAGCTACGCTCTTCTGCAGACACAATCATTATCTCTGTTTTTAAGAGAGACGCGCTAAAACATTAATTGGCGAAAGGCCGTCGCTTTTTGTGCGACCAAACAATGGTATACTCTACCATTACACATTCGTAATAAGTATTCAAACAAGCAGGTCCTTCAAGACTGCACTTCAGAAAAATATGTTCAAATTGTATCGTAAAAAACCAATGGAACACCATTTCTTTCAAGGATTATTGTAGCTTTTTGTGTACTGTATTTAATGTGGTTTTTATGGTATGAATGCTAATTTATTACTTATATTTATAGGTATGTTACTACCTTCATGTAAAGCGCTGTGAACCTAGTTCCTTACTGGGATACAGCGCTATATAATTTATCAATTTATTATTATTATTAATTACTATTATTAGCATTATATTATTATAAGTATAAGTAATTAAGGATAATAAGTGAAAATGATTTCAGGCGGGGCCTATGAAAGTTGGGGCCCACTGCGGCCACATAGGTTGCAGTGGCCTATGACCGGTCCTGCCGTCAGGGCATGGAGTTTAATTATTTTTACAACTAATTTCCCTCAGGACAAGAACTCAGCCCCCCCCTACCCTCTCCAACTCCAGTGACCCTTGACACGGGGACGCTGTCGACACAGGTTTGGCACACTTTCTGCTGACAAAGACACCGCAGGTAAATGTCCACAGCGACGCCTGTCCTGGGCCACAGTTAGTTTGTACGGTACTAAACTAATTCTGGTTGTAACCTAGTGGATAGGTCGGGTATAGGATTTTTTTTTTAAAAAGAGGGGAGGGGGGAGGGATTTCCCTAGTAGGAATTTTGGAAATTTCCGGGACATCCAACGCTTTAGCTTAACACCGGGTGTATCTCATGTCACTCGTGGGAAGAAAATTATCTGTGATAAAATTATCTGCTGTATGTTGGTGGTTAGTAACGTAAAGTATCTGTCATTTTATTGTGTTATTGTCTCTTGTATTTTGGCGGTTAGGCTATTGTCTCTGTTTTCATTATCTGCTATAACTTGTGGCCAAGAGAATAGTGAGTCATTTTCCAATTCATGACGTCATACTGGAAGCAGACGACACCAGTGTGGCCAGCTTGTACATTGTGAGTTCACTTGTTTCAATATCAAACCTTGAGAACAGAATCTCACCTGCTAACACTCGGATATATATACACCTACAGGGGCCGTCTATAAATGACGATTTTTTAAAGACAACTTTTACACCCTCCCTCCCCAACTAATCACAAAAATTAAAAAAAAAAAAAAAAATTAGACATCCCACCAATATGACGTCAAAAAGCTTTGCCCCCCCCCCCTTAAAAGCAGCATTTTGTATTTGCAAATTGGCATGATGTAAATTACTTTTTGTTATTTAAATATGTATTTAATGTATGTCTGCAATCTAATATCGTAACATGTGTGAAGCCATTCAAAACGTCATTACATACATTCCACGCTATCAAATATTTAAGTTTAACTTTTATTTAAAGTTGCGGGTTTCATGTGACGTCACATTTCTTAAACACCCCTCCCCTCGTCACAATGTGTCACAAATGCGTGACCCACCCCTCAATATATGTAACGAGTGTGTCAGTGTGAGGATGTACGTGTGTCAGTGTGGGGGTGTAGGTGTACATGTGTGAGAAAATCCTACATGTGGAAGAAAATCAGCAGTCCCGAGCCTGCGCTCTTCATGGGGCTTCCCGGAAAACCCCCTCAGCCCTCCCTCTGGCCCCCTAAGGGACGTAAAGGCTGAGAAGCCCCCCTCCCCCCGGAGCGGTCGCTGCTACAAGCAGCCGCCTGGGCGTCCAGGACACTAGGTCGAAAACGCCTCCCATTAAAGTGTGCCTCCCGAGGGAGGTGTGGAATTTCCTACTGTGACTCGCTATCAACATAGTATCACTTTGGCGCCACCACGGCAAAGCTTACGAGTCTCTATAGGTTAGATCGCCGCAAAGTGTGGGATCATCACTGACCTACCCAGGGTTTAACCCCCACCGGAAGGTTTCCTCAGAGCTGGTGACCAAAAGCGTTTCCTAGCGGTACCTTTTGCTATTCCGTACTGGCGCTCCTGGCCCTAAACCGGCACCGCTCAACAGCGTTGCTAGTTAATTCAGGGGGACGAAACGGTCGCTTCGGAGTAACCCGACCCTCAACGGGTACTTTGGTTTTCATCATCGGCATTGCATCTAAATGTTTTGCCTAAGATCCGTACAGCGACTGTAATCATATATGACTAGCACCTAACTCCTAACAACGGTCTTCGGCTGTCCAAGCCTGGGGTTTGTCAGTTTCAGGTCGCATTGTACTCATCGACCCTACTCGTCTGTCGAACCACGTAGAGGTCACCCCATCTCGACAGTACATGTGTGAGTGAATGTATCAGTACTATGAGTCTTAAGCGTCCCTCCCCAATGTCACCCCTTCCCAGGTAAGCCAATGTTTAATGATGACGTTCTTCACCTGGTTGGGGCGTGCACCCCGAGTCAAAGAAAACAAAAGATAGAGAACTCTACTACTGCTGCGCCACAGTCACACCTTATGTCTTATGTCCTGGGATAGCTGGCAAACGTGGGGGCGGGAGTGGTTAAGAAAGGTGTGCATTACACAAGACACACCTACCTAGCATCATTGTGTATTTCCCGGTGTGAGCTTTTACACGTGCACAAAACACCTTGTTTCAATGTGTTACTAACTACCTTCTGACACACATGGCACACCCCAGTGGCGTAGCTAGGGGGGGCGGAGGGGCGGTCCGCCCCGGGC
>MUZC01001243.1:75381-96193 GCA_002072015.1 Radix auricularia | reverse complement strand
ATCCCTTTTATTTAAAGCTCTGAGGGGCGATCCCTTTTATTTAAAGCTCTGAGGGACTATCCCTTTTATTCAAAGCTCTGAGGGGCGATCCCTTTGATTTAAAGCTCTGAGGGGCTATCCCTTTTATTTAAAGCTCTGAGGGGCTATCCCTTTTATTTAAAGCTCTGAGGGGCTATCCCTTTTATTTAAAGCTCTGAGGGGCTATTTCTTTTATTTAAAGCTCTGAGGGGCTATCCCTTTTATTTAAAGCTCTGAGGGGCTATTCCTTTTATTTAAAGCTCTGAGGGGCTATCCCTTTTATTTAAAGCATGTTTGATTTAATTGAAATGATAAAAATGAAAAACTATTCATCTATTAAAATACGTCAAGAAAAATAAAAATATGTTATATTTCTTTCTTAATTCACGTTTTTACTTTCAAACGAATATTTTAAAAATATATATCAGTATTAAAGAATAATGATATCACCTACATTTTGGNATATACCACAGTCTATACCTGGGCTCAAAGCGCTTTAATTTTAACTTTCTTTAGTAAAAGATTTATATTAAATAAACATAAAAGTTTGAAATACGTTTTTTAAATATTTTAATACCGTTTACTTTCTTGGTATCCATCAATTTAAAAAACAAAAATATTTAATGTGTGAACTAATGTAGACTAACTTTTATTTCTCACTAACAATCTTTAATGCATACTCTTTCCTATCAGTAGACATTTAGTGTTATATATAAAGTGATATTTGCTAGTTTACATTTTATAACGTATTAATATACGTGTGTCTCTTATTTTGTGTGTTTAGTTAAGTGTTTGCTGAGAAGTAAGTGTTTGATGTGAAGTAAGTTTTTGATGTGAAGTAAGTGTTTGATGTGAAGTAAGTGTTTGATGTGAAGTAAGTGTTTGATGTGAAGTAAGTGTTTGATGTGAAGTAAGTTTTTGATGTGAAGTAAGTGTTTGATGTGAAGTAAGTGTTTGCTGAGAAGTAAGTGTTTGATGTGAAGTAAGTGTTTGATGTGAAGTAAGCCATCCCAATCTTGTGTGGTCACTAGTATTATAAGAAGCAACCAATAAGATAAGCCATCCCAATCTTGTCTGGTCACTAGTATTATAAGAAGCAATCAATAAGATAAGCCATCCCAATCTTGTGTGGTCACTAGTATTATAAAGAGCAATCAATAAGATAAGCCATCCCAATCTTTGTTTGGTTGCGGTTGAAAAGAGTTTCTTACAATGTCGGTTGTCGATAGTTTCAGTCAATCACTGTTTATGATTGGCAAACAAGTCTGGTATATGGTTTGTAGCAGGTAAAACTAACCATAGTGCGCATGTCTCTAGAACAACATTGATTCAAGTGTTCCTCCCATTCCCAACGTTGACTCGCGTTCTTTTCATTTCTACGTGCTGCATTTAGTTCCGTTATTTCCCCCGGTTATTTGCTGTATTCTTGAACACTATGTTACCCCGCGGCTCGAATCTAGTTAGAAATAATTTTTAAAAGTTAAATCTCCTGGACTATACTGAACCCTATGGACATTTTGTGTCTATCTGGTAGGCCCGCATAAACACTGTATAGATCAGAGAATTTAGTTCTTCTTTTAAAGCGAATCCAATAATTATTGATGTCCCAAACATTTAAAGTAAACGCCTACAACATATAAAATACATACAGTTATATAATGTACAAAAAGTATTTATATAAAGAAAAACGTCAAGGCTTTACTCATCACACAGTATATGACTTTATCCGTTGTTAAAAATATCTAAAATCTCCACTCTCTTGTTGTTAACACAAAGTTTATAAAATGTTAAGAATCAAATTTCTTCCTTACTAACACAGTTGTTATAAATGATTGTGTCCACTTTCCTGGTATTAACAGAACGATTATAAATGTGTAGATTCAACAGCTGTTATAAAATAAATGTCTACAGTCTTTACTTTAATATTTGATGTTATTTTCTTTCTAGAACAATAGTTGACGTTAGTCTTTATCAATGAAAAAATTGATGAGATTTTAATAAATATTTTAGCTTGGTCATGTGCAGTTATTGATTTTATTAAAGTCGAGGTAGCTTAGATTTTAAACTAAGCATAAAATCATTATTAAAGTTTGAGTCAAGCGTGCAACAAAAACAAATTAAATTGATTCAATTTCATTACTCAGATCAATTAACTATTGTAAATAAAATATCGGAAATATAAAATAATTGACTAGGTTCATAAGATAGTTTTAATCTAACTCAGTCAATAACATGGGTTATGAAAAGAGAATAATTTATTGGCATTATGTCCCCATTTAAATGGGGCGAAGTCAAGTGGCGTGCCACTTTAAGAAAAGAATAAACAACATGTAAATGAAATACAATAAGCATACGTGGATTCGTCAGAAAGACATCAATTTATATGAAATTAATAACTAAGATCTTATAGTTTTTATTTTTTTAACAACAAAATTTAAAACGAATATTATCTTTTTCAAAAAATATTTCTATATATCCATTTAGTAAACTTAACATTGAACATTTTAGTAACTAATGTCCTTAATACTAGATCTCATTAATTAAAAATAAGAACTTAATTTTAAGTTGCAACTTAAAGTTAACATTTAACTTCTAGTCACCTAAGATGTTTTAATTATACATAAAACCGGAGTCTTTTAGTGCGGCGCTAAAATAAGATAAGTTTACACCAGATACAAAACTAGTAATCTTTTAAAATCTTTTATTTTAACTTGTTGTGTCTAAAAACTTTGGATCGATTTTTTAAACATTTTCTCGTAAGCTAGCGATCTGAAATTTTGCTGGCACACTCATGCCAATAATAAAAAGGATGTATTAAAATATCAGATCGATCGAATAGACAGTAATTGAATAATTGAATTTTAAAATTATCATATTTATCTCAATATATCAATTTAAATTTTTAGTTAGAGTGTTGTGGTGCGTAATATGTTCTACAAACTTTCATGTCACGCAATGAGGTTCGCATTACATTGACAATACTTTTTAAAAATCATGTTAAGCCTGGTCCCTTTTTGGACTCAGGACGTGTTAGCGCATTTTCGTATTGTGTATCAGTACTTATGTTAGATATCAGCATTATGTAGTTATCACTAATTGTGTTTAGATTTTAGACATATATTTATGAATTTTCTTGTGTAATGAATATACCTGAAAAAAATTTATTTAAAAGTCATTTCTTTACATTTTATAATTTTTTATTTTCTCTTTAATCTAACTACAAGTGGTTTGTGGTCACTGAAATAGGACTCATAAATGAAACATTCTAAATTGTAATTAGCCAATCGCCCAAATACTCCGTCAATTGTTGTTTGATAGATCGTGGTTGCCAATCTTGGTGAAAGTAGCTGCATGTTGAAGCTTGTTTCGAAAAAGTTTTCAATTTCTGCCCCTGGGCCGCTAAGATCTTGATTGAAGTCACCACAAATGATGACGTTTGGTTGATTGAGTTGTGCTGCAAAGTTTTCATTGATGAAATCTTTGAAAAACCGATTGTTTGTTGCTGGATTTTTGTATATGTTGATAACGACAATGTCATCAACCATACACGATGTTGCTTCGATGTGTTGATGTTGACCAGACTCTTGTTTTATCGATTTTTGTTGTGATGTCATCAATGACGAATTGATATTTGTGTAGATGATGGTTCCCTCTGCTTTTCTGATTGTGCTAGGATTTCTGACGACTTCAACCATATTTGGAATTTCGGCATCATCGGTGTTGTTCATCCAAATTTCTTGAAAGCATAAAACGTTGCTGACTGTGTACACTTGGTCTGCTTTCCCAACGTTGACTCGCGTTCTTTTCATTTCTNCTGGATTTTTGTATATGTTGATAACGACAATGTCATCAACCATACACGATGTTGCTTCGATGTGTTGATGTTGACCAGACTCTTGTTTTATCGATTTTTGTTGTGATGTCATCAATCCCGAATTGATATTTGTGTAGATGATGGTTCCCTCTGCTTTTCTGATTGTGCTAGGATTTCTGACGACTTCAACCATATTTGGAATTTCGGCATCATCGGTGTTGTTCATCCAAATTTCTTGAAAGCATAAAACGTTGCTGACTGTGTACACTTGGTCTGCTCTTATACTGATTGCGTGTTTGTGTAGAGACTGTACGTTGAATGACACAAGTTGTATGTCTGCTGATTGATCTCTGAGCATCTTGAACCGTGGTGTAAGTAAACAACTTGTTTTCAAACGCTGAATTTCAGTATCCACCTGGAAGTCTTTTCTGGTTGGTGGTTTCGGGTCTCTTAATTCTCCAATGAGATAGAGACCGTTCAGGGAGGTTGCACGAGAACAGGCAACATACACCAGTTTGCGTTGCAAGCTTCTAGCACCTAAGTGAACTGCTACACGCTCCATGGACTGACCTTGACTCTTGTGACAAGTAATTCCTTCGGCGACCACTAGGGGGTACTGCTCTCTGCAAACTTGTACACTTCCACTTTGAAGGACGTTAAAAACTTTTTTTGTCCTTGCAATTGGAGTCCAATTCTGGGAAATATTGTGTGCATCCATGAATGCTTTTCGTGCTGCTCGAGCTTTCAATCCAATCTTTAGATCGTCAAACTCTATGTAGACAGAGTTTACTTTTCGTTGAAAAACTTCTGCCATTCTTAAAATTCCGGATGCGCCGTTGAACAACCCATCACTGACGTCAATGTTTGTGGACACCATGTAACGAATACCCACGACTAATTCGAGTGATTTTGGTAAGCCAGCTGTGTCATTTGTTTTCTTGTTCTCCAGCGAGTGAAGTGCTTGATTGGATTGTCTTGGTGTGACTCTACCAATCAACGTGTCCATAGCTGTAAATTTGATTGCAAGTACATCTGGATTTGTAGCTTTGTGTCTTCGAATTCGTTCCTCGTTGAAAGCATCCACTTCAGCGTTATATGGGAAAAGACGGATCGCTTGTTTTCCTTCTGGAGGTAGCAACTTAATCGCTCCATTTGATCTCTCAACTTCAATTGGATCTTCGGAAAATTGTCGATCTCGGAACATTTGCTTGTCTTCTTCTGTCATTTGTCCAACTGCCAAACGGTTTAGTACTTCAGCAAAGAGCTTGTCGTCTTTTTGTCGCATCACTTCATCTAGTTCAAAGTATTTGAAGCGTGGCCAAATTTGATTTCCCACTATTCGTGCAATTGGATCTGATCTCGCTTCGAAAACGTAACTACCAATTGGTGCTAATTGATTGAAGTCGCCAACAACGATAACTGAAACACCTCCGAAGATTTTGTCTGTGTTGTGAGTTCGGAAAACTTTTGTCAATGTGCGATGAATTTGGTCAAATAGGTTGGATGATAGCATTGAAATTTCATCAATGATGATGAGTTTCAATTTGTAAAGTTGTGCAGCAAGTGTGTTTAAATTGTCTGCAGAGAGTTCTGTCACTCTTGATTGACCTGCACCTGCATTTAATGCAAAAGCACCATGTGCTGTCATTCCTCCAATGTTGTGTGCAGCTTTTCCTGTGTAAGCTACCAAAAGTACTTCAACACCTTCGGCATTTCCTGCATCCTTCCTCAAAATTCTGAGTACATCTTGATAAATTGTTTTTATCAGATGACTTTTTCCAACACCTGCTTTACCACTTACAAAGTGATAAAATGGTAAATCTTTGTTGAGGAAATGATGTCGTATTTCCATTTGGTAGTCACGCTGTTTTTCATTGCATCTGTCACACAATGTCAAAAATTCATCAGTCAGCATTTGGTCTGGAACAACATACTTTCGAACTTGCTCTGCTGTCCACTCTTGCTCACCGAACTCAAATACGATGTTTGGTTGAATAACTGTGTCATCATAATCGAAGACGTTGACAAATTCTTCGATTTCTTCGTCAGGCCTTCCTTCTTCGTCAGCTTGTTCGTTTTGTTCACCTTCTTCTTGTTCATTATTTTGCACTCTTCTCTCTTTCTCCAATTCGTTGCAAATTTCATTGAAATCGAGGTCTGACTCATTATATTTTTTGTAGTTTCTCTCGATGACCTCTCTATTTGCAAGGAACACTTCCTCTTTATTGACATCTTCAACTTCAGCCTTTTCATCTCGGAATGGAAGAAACAGTAATATCATCTCTCGAAAATAATTGTCAGGGTCGTTTTCTTTGTTGTATCTTCTGTACCGGATGACTTTTGACTCTCTTCTTTCACTTATTTCTGTCCCGTCTAGAAGCTTCAGTTTTGTTGTTCTTCGTCGATCTACATTTTCTTGTTCTACAGCGTCTGCTTCTTCCTCATCTTGCAAAGGATCTACTGCACCTTTTCCTTTTATAGTCCAGTTTGCAACGAAATCAGCTAGACACAAGTCATTTAACTGATTTGGTCTTTCTGTATACCTTTCAACTTGACCTTTTGTCAGGATGTCGGTGCTGTTTGGATTTTCTGCGTAAATTCTTTCTAATTCGGCTTTGGACTTAAGCATGTGTTGTCGATTTTCAATTGGCGATGTATTAATGAACTCGACCGTTGATGTGCCATATGACATTGGCAATCGAAGTCGAGCCCAGACAGCTTCTTGTGCACAAATTTCAGACGAATTATACATTATGTTTGCTAATTTGTTGAGCTTTTCTCGAAGAGAATGATTTCCTCGATTATAATCTTCAACACATTGACGGAGCAAACGTGATAATCCTCGACTTGATTTGTTGATGTAATCGACGATGTAGCCAACACATGCATAGGCTTCAGTTACGAATTGGATGTCCATGTTACTTCGCATCAAAGACAGAATCTTTTTGTTATACCCAGTCACAAGGCAATCTTTTGGTAACCGCTTCAAAAAGAATTTTGTTCTGTTGATCGTACTTCTGATTGCTGTGATGTATTCGTCTCTTGTACACTCTAGTTTTGTAAGCAGATCTTCAAAACTTCCATTCGTCCTGGCACTAGTCGTCAAAAGGTTTTGCAGCTTCGTGTTGATTCCAAATATCTTATCCTTTTGAACATTCGTCATATTTCTGAAGTGGTTTTTTGGAAGAGGTTCCAGAATGACAGTCTGATCCATTGGAGGGAATGGTGATCCAAAACGGCAAATTTGCTGTCCATTTACCATTCTCTTGCAGGTAAATGAACATTTATGCATTTGATATTTGACTAGATCTGCCATTTCTTCATTGTCTTCTGTGGTCATCAATTGATCGATGAACTCAATGATCATTGAGGTATTTCCTTCTTCGTATGGATTGTACCTTGGTGCATCTTTCAACCACACAACCATGTGAATATGTGGTGAGCCACGATGCTGAAACTCTACTCGGTAGTAGTAATGAGCGATTTTATAAATTCCAAAAGGCCCATCTCTTGCTTTCCAAGTTGCCATCAATGACTTGACTCGATGATCAAAGTACAATGCACACGTAACTGGGTCTGAACTAATCAAACGCGATTTCTCTTCAAATGCCATGTCGTTCAGCTCTTCGTCTGAAGGCTCTTGTTTGTCGACAACAATTTTCAAAATTTTGAGCAATTCCTTCCAATGCGTCTCTGCTGCTGTCAGTGTGATGAAAAGTGAAAAAATTCCAAATTGTCTCACCATTCCAAGCACGTTCTTTTTTTGTTGCTCCCAATAGGCAGGTGAACCAGTAATCGAGTTCATGAAACGGTAAACGTTGTCCTTCGCAACAGCATCGTTTATGAAATCTCGATTGATTGCTTGCTGTGCTGTTACATTCATATATACCGCTGCTTTACGGAAGACGATGTTCACTTTACTCAAAAGCTGTTTAATCATTGCTTTTTTGTAAAGAAACAAAAGATGCTCTGGTTTAACAGCACGACGATCAAAACGACGAATTTCTGAAGAAACGTGATCTTCAAATGACAGCTTGACGTTTTCATTGCATCGTCTTGGCTCTCCTCCCCAAATTGTTGGGAAAGCCATCTCTTCACAGTACTTATCCATAAGGATAGGTAGTGGAGTTTGGTCTTCACCTAAAGCTAATTGAATGCCTTCAGCTGAATCTAGCATTGTCTCTTCTGGAATGTAGTTCTCGTTCTGTGCACGAATCTCCAACAACTCTGTGTCCTTTTCGTCAATTTGTGGAACATTCGCTTCGTCTACATCCATTTGTTCTTCTTGTCCTTCAGCCGAATCAATTTCAATCTCTTCTGGATTGTTGGCATTAAAATTGTTGTCAAGCACTACTCCTTCAGCTTTGTAGAGTGTTTTTTGGCACAAAGCTACTGCAGCATTCCAAATTGATGCACGGTTTACTCGCGCTTTCATGTAGTAGTTCTTAAATCGCATACTTCTCATCCACGTCACTTCAATAACACCGCTTGCATTTGGATGTGCTGGTATTGCTTGGATTGTTTTTCTCACATCTATTGGAACATTGACAACACCTGATTTTATGCCATATTGACGATCACAGCCTAATGTGATGATCTTCATAAACGGAATACGAAGAGCCACACACCTTTCTGCTAAACTTGTCAAATTCTTGACTACATCAGGTACATCGGGAAATTTCATTTCCGAATTCTGAATGTTCAGACGAGGAAACGATTTTTTTCGAACACTGACAATGCATGTGTTGCAAAACCAGTACTCTAAATTTGTGTGCAGTTCTTCAAGTACAAGTACATTAATGTACTCATCTGTACATTTTGAAGTTTTTAGTTGCGCTCTTGTCCTCTTGTGGAGTTGTTTTTTGAACCATAAACGATCACAACTGTAGCAACGATGCATTGGGCCGTCTTGAATTTGTTGCTCATATTCAGCAACTGCTCGTTCCCATTCGGTTGGTTCTTGACGTGTTGCCCTACGTGCCGCAGTATTTTGTTGTTGTTCTGCAGCTCTTACTTGTAGATCCTGTCGAGTTATTCGACGTGCTGTTGTATCTCGGTTTTGTTCTCTCATACGAATGAGTAGGTTTTGACGACGAATTTGTTGAGCGATTCGATTTGCTTCTCTTCGTGCTTCAATTTGACCTGCTTTTTTACGATTTTCAGCGTTTAATGTAAGTGAATTTTTTGGTGGCATTTCTATATATTTTTTTTGTTTTTTTTTAGCTACCTGTAGATTGCGTAATGGAAAAAATTTATCATCCCTAACTTACAAAATTTCCAAAATGAATAATCGAAATTACATCAGATACTTTGTTGGATGCTGAGATCTAGGGTGATGACAGACGGACGGACGGACAGATTTACAACATATGTTTTAGATAATTGTATCTGAACCGCTTGTTCCAAGATTCATAAAATTCCTATTACACAAGAAATTTCGACACTGCTTTAAAAAACAAACCTAATGGCGTCCCACTTTGCCACAACAACCGTCTACACAAAAACTCTCTAAACTTTTACACATATTCTAATGACGTCAACAACAAAAAAAAAAACCTAATACTTTTGTTTAATTTAAAAGTCATTTCTTTACATTTAAAAAAAAAAATTATTTTCTCTTTAACCTAACTACAAGTCACCACAAATGATGAAGTAAAACTCTCTAAACTTTTACACATATTTTAATGACGTCAACTAAAAAAACACTAATTAATTCTTTTGCACGATTTCACACCACTCTTGAATGCTTGAAAAACTATGTATTCGACTTCCGGCAATGGCGCCCGTTCCTTGTGCCAGTGTTAACTCTCGATTCGCAAAGTTTTTTGGTAGTTTTAACGGGGTTTTTTAACGGATCGAGTAACTGAGTGTTGATGCACCAATGGCAGGTCAGGACATACAAAAAACATATATACATCATGGGTCTAGGACTTATGGATCCTGTGATCATGGTGATGACAGACAGACGGACAAAACGGGGGCAATAGCGATTTCGACATCTCGAAAATGCGCTAAAAATATATTCACGATCGGTGCGCATTATATTAAGGGAGGCGTTATCCCCAGAATACTGCGGATAACGTTGAGCGTTGTCCCCAGAATTCTATTAATAGGTCGATGGGGAAGGGAGAATTCATTGAAATATTTTCCAGTCTCAGTGCCAGCCTTATTGTTTTTCATGTCGATTGCTGCCATTTTGTTAAAATCTTGTTAATTTCATCGCTAAACCTAATCCTCACTCTAAAACCTATCACTAAATCTAACGCACACCTTAAAAGCTATCACTAAAATTAAAAACTTGACCCACACCCTAAGACCTATCCCTAAACCTAAATCATGAACAAAATATTTGAAATTAATTAATTTAAAAAAAAAAAAATATTCCGCAACGGAGAAACGAACCTTAGATATAACTACCAGCTATCCTACGCACTAACGATGTGACGAGGAAGACTCGAATGGTCTTTTAAAATTGATAAAGTCAATGTTATACAATTATAGTTTACTAAGCCTAGCGGATCTGAATAGCGGTCATGTGACCGAGATTTCTATCTCACCACTCAGAAGATTCATTTAGAATTCTGCGGATAACGTTTAGCTTTATCCCCAGACTTCTGCGGATAACCACTTCGTTATATTAAACACGTTTTACGAGAGTTTTTTTTCCGATTGCTTTGCCCTTCGAATTATGATAGTTATGTATCGTATATAAAGGACTTATAGTGACAGACTTGGGTTTTTTTAAGGGTTTTAAAAAATTAATTCCTTTTTTTTAAACCGACGTCTTGAAACAGAATCTATTTGCTCTAACTAGAAATATATATTCCAAGAGTAAATCTAAGTACAAGTATCATCCGTTACTCACACAAGTGTTCGTATTCTACTCCTGGAAATGTCTATAAATCACAGTGTTCACACGATGTGAAATACGAGCTGATTTATCTCGGTATAACAGAGGCTTGTGTGTTTGTCCCTGTACCTTGCTGGTTGGTTCTGGGCCTTACAGTAGAGATGATCACTATATCTTCATCGTCACTTTCGCTTTCCGAGGGTAATTCTTAGGGGACTACAACTTATTTTATAAAAGATCCTAAGGATGCGTCTCAGTAAAAAAGCAGACTTTTGTACATTTGTACTTGTCTCTACGCCTTCCACAGGGGGAACCAATCTGTCTAAGTGTCTGTCTGTAGGTGAACTGTGACACAGAATAGATACTGGAATTAGTTCGTCCTTGAACCCTATTTCAGATGTTCCGAACTTATAGAATCAAATGATTCAACAGTCAACGTATAAACATTTAATAGAAAGAATATTCTAAAGTTATTACTGAAAGAACAAGGTCAAGGTATTAATCATCACACGATATATATATCAAGAATTGTTTTAAAAATATAACGTCTTCATTTTCTTTTTACCAAAACTATTTCTATAATATAAATAATGTCTACTCTCCTTTTTATTGTTACATAATCTAAAGTATCAACTTTCTTTCTGATTAACACAAATGTTTTAAAAATTGATGTTTCCTTTTAATGAACACTATTGTTATAAAATGTTATTTGTTTACTTTCCATTTAACCCATTTGGGTATAAAACATGATGCGTTAACTTTCTTTTATTGACAACACATTAACTATTAAACATGACGTGCTAACTTTATTTTATTAGAAATACATTAGCTATAAAACATGGCGTGTTAACTTTCATTTTTAATTAACACATTGTTACTAACACATCAGCTATAAAATGTTATATGACAAATGTTACTGTTATTTTAACACAGTGTCCAATTTTCTTGTAATTAACAAGTTAGTTTTTTTTTAAAAAAAAATATCATGTTTCCCCTTTACTTTTAAGATATTTCTATAAAATTATAATCTCATGTTTCAATATAAAAATTGATGATATTTTAATAAAAAAAATTATCATGGTCTCACACAGTTTTTAAAAATATTTTTATTTCCAGCTTAGTGTTTAAACTAATGATAAGATCATCCGTAAGTGTTTAGTCAGTGTGCAACAAAGATGGTGTGAATTAAATATATTTAATTTTTAATATTGAAAGACATTTTTAATGAAATATTTCTGATATAAAAATGAACCATTTACATCAACTTCTTTTAATCTAACTCAGTTTTTAACTGCGATAAAAGAAACGAAACCGTTAATTTGCATATTATACCCCAGTAAAGGGGGCGAAATGAAGTGGTTTGCCACGTACACTAAGTAGAAAAGATGTAACAACCATAGCAGGCCTGTTAAAACACGTGGGTCTTAAATAGTCATCAATATATAGGAATGTAAAAATAGCAACTTCATAGTTTTTGCTTTATTTATAAAACTTTTATTGCAAAAAAATTATTGCTGAATAATATTTTTAGGTGACATAAAAAATTACAATTTGGCAAAATATTTCAATAGTACAAGCCAATATTGGCTTGAAATTCACATCTTAATGGAACGTTTTTTTAAACGATATCACTACTCTTTCTATCATCTTGCCGCCTAAGTTGTCTGTCATTGAAAATGATGTCAAAGGAATTTAGGCTTGGTGATTTTTAATGCGTTTTTAATGCATTGTCAATCTATTCTAACTTATATATTATGTATGTATCTTATTGTTCTTTTAGCTTTACTACATCATTGAGGAGATATGCCATTTTTGAAAAAATTACACCCCATTGTAGGCCGGGTGCCCAAGATGTCATTTGAATGATAAAAGCTGTATAAACATAAGTTGAAAAGTTGAATACTTTGTAATCCAAGTTTCTTAAACTAGTATGGTACATAAAAACTTGATCGTTGTATTACAAATACATTTTGGATTTAAACCTCGAATTTAAATTAAATTTGAGACGTGTGCAAACATAGTACATTATGAAAATTGTAATCCACTATCTGTTTAAACAATGACAACAAATATGTACACATAAGAAAATGATAACAAACATGTACACATATCTCCATCATAACGAAAGTGTACACATATCTTAATCATAACAAGTATGTACATATCTCAATCATTACAAATATGTACTCATATTTCATAGGAATCCAAATTTAAATCCTCTACGTATTTTGTCATTACATCTTTCAAAGCTTACAATAAAACCCGAAACATCGAACATGACAGTTTACTTAATATTATGGAAAGGAAAAGAATCCCAACAATCAAAATGTATAAGAAATGAACTGTCAATGTAAGTGTAAAGCTATAAAAACACTGTCAATATTAGGCTTTAAAATAAAATACTGTCAATGTGAGTCTATAACAAAAAACTCTGTCAATGTGAGTCTAAAACAAACACACTGTCAATGTGAGTCTATAACAAAAACACTGTCAATGAAAGTCTATACAAAAAACTCTGTCAATTTGAGTCTAAAACAAAAACACTGTCAATGTGAGGCTATAACAAAATCACTTCTATACAACATATATAAAAAGGAAATGTATTCGTCCCATAAACAAAAGAAGATTAAGACCTTTTACCTACCAAACAATATATGAAAGGACGCACAAGTCTTTGCCTCACTTTTGTCAAGGTTTTATATTAGTTTAATGTTATGAACGTTCAAGAGATCTTGAACAATCATGACAGACAAATAAAATAAAGGTGTATGGAGACTGCCACTTGAACTACATATTAAATGAAAGTGGATGGAGACTGCCACTTGACATACATGTGAAATGAAATTGGATGGAGACTGCCACTTGACATCACATACATATTAAATGAAAGTGGATGGAGACTGCCCCTTGACATCACATACATATAAAATGAAAGTGGATGGAGACTGCCACTTGAGATCACATACATATAAAATGAAAGTTTATGGAGACTGCCACTTGACATAACATACATATAAAATGAAAGTGGATGGAGACTGCCACTTGATATATATATAAAATAAAAGTGGATGGAGACTGCCACTTGACATCACACACATGTAAAATGAATGTTTATGAAGACTGCCACATGAGATCACATACAAAGAAAATGAAAGTGGATGGAGACTGCCACCTGACATCACATACATGTAAAATGAAAGTGGATGGAGACTGCCACCTGACATCACATAAATGTATAATGAAAGTGTATGGAGACTGCCACTTGACATCACATACATGTAAAATGAAAGTGGATGGAGACTGCCACTTGACACCACAAACATGTAAAATGAAAGTGGATGGAGACTGCCACCTGACATCACATACATATAAAATGAAAGTTGATGGAGACTTCTACTTGATATACAGTTAAAATGAAAGTGGTTGAAGACGGCCACTTAACATCACATACATATAAAATGATAGTAGAAGGAAATTACGTCTTTTCCATGTAATCTATACATAGCGCATAATTACAACATTTTGCTTAACTGTTATTTTTACTGGTGTAGAACTTGAAATTGTTTTTAATTTTACTAGACAGAAGCTACAAAATAATTTAAGCAATGATATTCTATTGTCGATGTGCGTTTATTCTCTGCTAAAAAATATTCAGATGAAAATGGTCATTAAATAATTTTGAAATACTAAAAATACATTTAAAAAAATACGTTTAAATTATTTTAAGATTGAAGATAATTATTAAAATGGTGTATCAATAAAATTTTTAAAATTAACTCTTGCAACGAACAATTCGATGTTACGTAAATTATCGTAAGTTATTTACGATAGAAAATCTTTTTATAAAATGTTTTGTCCTGTCAAATGCTTATCCACGTTTTAAGTCATAATTTGATCATTATTATATTATGAAATGTTTATGAACTTTTTTTTTTAATTCTTTTTTTAGAAACCCATTCCAAGCCTAATTCTAGTCGGACAATCAATGTTTTACAGGCATTCAGAAAAAAAATGTTTTTATACATGACTATCCTGCGATCGCTCACCAAAAAAGCACCACTCGTAATTTACTTTACTATAATAAATTTATAATAATAAGTAAAATAAGTTTATAAATAGAATAAATTTTCTATTTTTAATGGACACTCTTTTCGATTTTGTTCTCCAAAACTTAGATAATGTGTCAAGATAGAAGAATGAGTCTGTTGGCATTGGATATTTAAGTAGTTTAAATAATTTGAATTAAATTACAAAACTCAAGTCATTTTTGGCAGCTATAAGTAGTAAACTGAAAATTATCAACATTAAAGCAAGCTAGGAAAATATAATATACAAACACACACACGCATAAACACACGCACGCACGCACTTACGCACGTGGGCACGCACGCACGCACACACACACACAATTAGAATGAAAATAGTGATTTAAACTCGTATAATAGACTCATGGTATTTGTAATTCAAAAGCTATTACTTCGACTAACGTCTCGTCAGTGAAAATAAATAGATATTTAATTTATATGTTATTACCTACTTCAGCTAGGGAAAATAATTAGGGAAAAAATACACCCGAAAAAGCGAGAAATGTTATTTATTTTTAAATTTATAACTAATGGTATCTTTAGAAAATAACATGTGAAAATTTGAAAAGCAGGCTGATTACATAAAAAGCTACATATATTTTTAAGTTTTAGCAAAAAGTTAAATTATTTTGGATGACTTTTTTATACTACGGAGTATTTTCACTAGATGAGGAATATGTATGTAACTTACGAATTTTTGTCTTACACTTTAATATTGTATGTTCTAAATAAATTTTTTTGCTTACTATAATAAAACAAAAATAATGAAACAAGTAAATATATGTATATATATTTAAAACGAGCCAAATATAAATAAGCGTGTATTGTTTTATCTGGTATTAGGTACACGAATAATCATATAACAATTATTTGCTTACATAAAATTATTTTCTCACAGATATGTATAATGTTAGATAATTACATATTTATTTTTAATGTTCAAATATAATTTTACTGAAAGTTACATTTCATGTTTTTTAAACATTGAGTTTAAAACTCAAGTGCTCAGTTCGCTCCTTGTGGAACATTATTTTATTTATTTATTTATTCAAATGTGTGTTTTGGTATTAATATCCTTGTACCACAAAATATATTGTATTTTTTAAAGAATTTTAAATGCAAAAATATTTTATGCAATTAAAAATATAAATTAATAATTAAATATTTTCATTTGATCATTACATTTTTAAAAACACAAATCTGATTTTTGCTTCTTGCTCTAAGCAAAACGTGCTTCAAAATACATGAGAATTTACTTATTTTCATATTTGCATTTAATTAAATTTAAACAAGTTGATTTAAATTTGGAGCTTAAGGCAACATAAATAAAGAAATTCATTGTAGCGTTTATTTGTACAAGAAGTTGTGTGAATGCTGTAATTAAAACAGTTGTGTCTTCTGGTAAATGTTCCCCTACAACAGCTATCCAAGCATCAAAGCAAGCATTGGGTATTAATATTGTAAAAGCCATACAACAACAAATAATCAGTGATATTTTAATAGATCTGACTTCATTGATTCGCTTTGTTCTTGATGTTGACAGATTGCCAATATTCTTAGTTGACTTCATCAGTTGAGTTATTGTAATAGATGTGGAAACAATTAAAACTATCATCGGGACAATAGAGCCAATGACAGGTAAAATATGATGATATATAACCCAGATCCACACTCTGTTGTCATCATAGTCGCTTCTTTTGAAAAATGTTAATATTGTTGCGTTAAACAAGGGATTATAAGACCAGTTCAAATAATATATGTACCATGATGGACTATACAAACATGCAAAAAGTACAAATACAAATATAACCATAAATGACATTCTTCTTGGAGTCATAAGTCTTGAAGCCTGAAATGGGAAACATACGGCAATCATTTTCTCGAATGATATTAGAGATACCAAGGAAACGCTGGTTACCATAGAATACGAGCCAAGGAACATAAAAAATACTACGTAGAAAGGTGAAAGAATGTAGGCCCAAATTAAATAAGCTTTTGAAAATATTATAATAATTCGGGCGTAAGTTTTAGAGATTGACAAACACAAATCAGATACTGACAAAGCAAATAGAAGAATGTTTGTAGAGTCATCCATTCCATGATGTAACAGTACCAACACGTTGATAACGTTAGTAACCATTCCAACTATACTTAGAATGAAACTAACGATACAGTCTAAAGAAAGCTCAGCTGCTAATGCAATGTCAAGCAAGGATAGATCACTTTTGCTACCAGAAGCCGTTATATTATCATGAGTACTGTCATTGAAGTCTCCAAAACGTGTGTTAGTCATCACTTTTGGAAGGGGGCTGTTATTGCATTAAAAAATATTACAAATTAGTTGGTGAAAAGATGGTAATTGTATATATAAAGTATAATAATTATCAAATGTTTCATACAAAAATGTTTAAAATCGTTTATTGTTTTAAAGTTGCATGACATTTTTTTTATGAAGTTTTAACGATACTGATCGTCAAGAACAAGTAATGTAAAAGTTCAATAACAATTACACTTATTGAAGTCCTAGGCATACAATTTTGTTTAAATCCATTTATGAAACTGCTTTTATTATTATCTTATGTTAACATTGATTAATTGTAACTGAAATCGTTACCATAAAATTGATGACTTATTTAAACTGAATACAAAACAATAATATGACCAAAAGTACATTGTGAAATACTCAGTGTTCTAATTATTGTATATACTTTTAAAATAAATATAATTCACACATTTAAAATAATACTGTGAAGCACCCTCGTACTTCTTGATTCTTCATCTCACATACTGTAAACTAAGGCATTTTAAATGCTGACAATTCTTCTCTTTAGTAGGAAACAACTTCTGGTTACTACACTCTCTTTCTCTCTTTCTCTCTCTCTCTCTCTCTCTCTCTCTCTCTCTCTCTCTCTATGACCCTCTCACTTCCTGTCCTATTCCCTGTGGTGGGGTCAGCCTCTCGTTATCCGTCATCTTAACCATGGGATGACTGACTCTATTCAGTCTTTGACCGCTCTCTCTTTATTTTCCTGGCCCAATATATGTGGTATACATAAGAGAATGCTTCCTGGGCGCGAGCTATGAAATTTTTAGTCTTTCATTCCCTAAGCAGTGTACAATGATCCAAAAATAATCCCGTCACTAAAAATATCGCTTCCTATTTCTAACTATGATGTCATTGTTCTACATAATCTTACCACCCCACCCACTACCCCGACATTCCGTGGCTGGGTGGATGGAGGAAGGCCGGTCATTGAGATAACTATGATGTCATTGTTCTACATAATCTTACCACCCCACCCACTACCCCGACATTCCGTGGCTGGGTGGATGGAGGAAGGCCGGTCATTGAGATAACTATATTGTCCGGTTCCTTACAACACTAATCGATCAACTGTACGCAGTTCACATTCCAGGAACGGCCCTATAGCTCTACCTACCGTCAGCACCCCTCTCATTTTTTAAAACCCAGGTCCTCGACAATACAGCAAAATCTCTTGTACTTATGTAGAAAAAGCCGACTATGAAAAGTTTTCCCATTGATGGCCATTGTTCTTTCAAAGCTGACAGGCTCGCTGACAACAATATTATATTTGTATTTTCTGTTGTCAATATTTGTCAAAAAAGTTTAAAATAAAAGACAGGACATACCATACAGCTGACTAAAACGCCATAACCTACAGCTGACAAAGATTAATTAAGTACAACCACTTTAGGCAGTAGCCAACGGTAAAAAATAAAAAAAATTAAATATAGTTTTTTAAATGGAAGATACGGTTTTGTTACCTTACAGTTCTAGAAGAACATTGTAATATTGCAGAATAAGCAACATTTCTTCTCTCTTAAACATCTATGTCATCTCCAAAAAAAAATATTTAGGGTTGAGGTAATTTAAAACAAACAAAAAAATAATTAAAAAATACCTGTTTTTGTGTTTACAAAACCTGTTTTAAGCTGTTAAACCTGAGCTTGATTGGAAACCATCGAACTGCAGTCTGAATAGTCCGTGTAAAGTTTTTTTTAAAACAAAAAAGACTTTTCCCGTTTTTAACAATTAAAATCTGAAACGTAACATAAGAAGAAAATATTGTAAATATCGGGGGGGGGGGGGACATTTAATGCGGTGAGTCTTGTAACAACTCTTAGTAAGGTTGCCTATGTATTATTATCGCTTTGCTCATTGTCTTTCTACTCTCTATGTTTTCTATGTGTAATGATTGAAAAAGACCATTGGTTTAATTAAACAGTCCGCATCTTATTCATTAGATAAAAAATTGAGGTAGTCAAGAATATTAAATAAGTGATGAGTTTGTTGTTGTCAACTTAGTTTCAATGCTGTATACCGGGATTTTTTAACAGAGAAATAATGCGCCCCAATGGAAACATCGCAGTTACAGTTTTGTACATCAAATATCGATTTTTGATTGTTGTAAATTTTAATGCAAATATCATCGTTTCAAATTATTTCACAACATATCAGTGAGATAGGCTAATATAAACTTTTGATTAACATGATTATTGCTGATGAATTTGTTGAAGAAACGAAGGGTATTTAAGATTTTTTTTCCTACAATAACATTTATTTATTCTATAGCAGTTACAACAAATCTCCCGCAGCCACATGACTTAATAATGAATTATAAATTTTACATGTTATATGTTTATTCACATTTAATTTTTGTTTTAGCCACAAAAACTCTTGGTAATCAAATGACAATTATTAAATGACTTTAATTAATTATGAAAAATTAGCAAATAAAAGTTTTATTTAAAAAAAAAAATCACAAATAAATGTTTTTGTTTTTTTTTAAATTCACAAATAAATGTTTTATTTTTTAAAAAAAAAATCTGTGTTGATACATTTGGGCTGTGATAGTTACTTAAATATTTTAAAGTTAAATCGAACTTTACTTGATTCAACTCTACGAAATTAAATAACTATTTTAATGGAAATAATTCATGTTTTTACTTTACAGAAATAATTATCCGTTAAATATAATTATTAAAGAATATTTTTTTTTACATATATGTTTTCAAATCTAGTATAATTTAAATAAAAAGGCCTAATTACGTTATACAACTTCGAAATTTAATAAATTTCGTAATTTTAGAGTTTCCAAAAAAAAACAACAAAACCAGCACTTGCTCATTGAAAGACATACTAAAATGCATTAAACTTGATTTCACCAAGTCAGGGGCGTCGCTAGCGTTGGTGTCACCCGGTGCGGTAGCTCATGGTGTCACCCCTTCATAATTTAAGGGGGACGTCCATAAATGACGTCACGTGAGGTTACCAATTTTCAGCCCCCCCCCTTTTCATCCGCGTCATACTTTGTCACAAAAACGTAAACCCCCACCCCTTGTTCCGCTATGACGTCACAAAGCTTAGACACCCCTCTCCAAAGCCATAATTTTCTCAATAAAAATTAGCATGTTGCAAATAAGTATTTTGTCATTTAAATATGTATTTAGTGTAAGTATGCACTCTAGTAGCGTAACACGCGGGGAGCTATTGAAAACGTCATTAAATAAATTGTAAACAATCAAATATTTAAGGGGACTTTTATTTAAAGTTGCGGGGGTGTGTTTTGATGTGACGTCACATTTTTAAACACACCCACCCCCTAGTCACACATCTTCACAGATCCGTGACCCCTCCCCCTATGGTTGATTAAATGGAGGGGGCTGAGCGGACTAAAGCCAGTGGCCCCCAATAATTTAAATGTTATCATAATGTATAATAAAGATGGGCAAATGTTGTATGAATCCCTGAAAATGCCTTAGACAGTCATAAGTCAATGCTGCAGTTATAAGTAGGAAGTATAACAGAGTCTGGGCTAATCTTTGTAAGAAGTGCAGTGCTGCTCATTTTGTGCCCTGTACAGCTCATTCCCTTCACTTGGTTGGGAAACGTGGAGCAGTTGACTTCTGCAAAATCTTTATACCTGGCTTGTTGCATCTACTCATCGTCGACAGATACTTCCAAAACACATAAAAGTGATACAAGTTAATAAAGCCTTGTTTGACACAAGATGGTCAGCCCGA
>MUZC01001243.1:62846-73696 GCA_002072015.1 Radix auricularia | reverse complement strand
CCCTCACGACGCCACTGCACCAAGTATCCATTAGTTTTCCTGTTTCCCAACAAAGCCAGATGATTATATTAACATCGATTGTTAATTCATTTTCTTTGTTTTAATATTTTTCAAAAGACTAATTTTAAGATGGAAAATGTTTTGAGACGACGTCTAACAATTATTCTCATTAACAATTATTTCTTCTATGAATACTAGCTGCTTTCTTTTGACGACAGCAGTCGTAATGAATAAATTGAATCTACTTATCTATTTCAATGGCTGACTGAAAACTCAAATCGATTCACACAATGTGTCTTATTAGAATCATTTACTTAATTCTGTAAAATTTACATAATTTTTTAAATGATTATTATTTCATTCTGAGATATGTTTGTTAAAATGATGCAATAGTTTGGTTGATTTAATGTCGTTATGCAGCTCGTAAACAATAATTATGATTGAAATGATAATTATATATATCTTTTTTTATAGTTTGTTGCACCCAGATATATTGGATGCCCAAACGCTCCAAAAACTTTTAAACTGAAACAAACAAGCACTAAGATACAATGGTACGTCGTAATATGAAATTAATCCCCTCCGGGTTGCTTTCATGTATTGGATTTATCTTATGTTGCAATATGTTTAACTTAAAAGACCTAATCGATTCCAAGGGACACAGAAACAGCACTAACAATTGAAAATAACATTGACCACCAGACAAAAATTAATCAGGATTCGTTAATTCCTCAAATTACATATTATAAATCTAGTGAATAGTACAAGGTAAATTAAAGCATAATAAATTCAAAAGAATAAGACAAATGACAAATAATATGTACATACAATGTTTTCTTTGTCTAAGCATTTTCTTATCGGTAATCTCGATTGTCTTATGTCGCCAAACATTAATATCTCCAGAACAAAAGAGAAGCAAATTTGCAACCTAAAGTTGTTTATCTCGATTATAAACTGTTGTCAAGTCAGTTGGTTTTTTCGGACCGGTAAATCGTTAAAATAAAATCCCGTTTTACTGTCCGGTTCGTATTTTCCCTTAAATGTTTTAGAACCAACAACGGGAACGCATCGAATTTCAACCTGTCGAGGATTGCTGCTGACGTCACATCCCGCTTGTGTTCAGCTCTCATGGCTGTGTTACTTCTGGTACTATGTTTCGTTTACTATGCGAATACATTTTTAAAATAAAAATTATTCACTAGCGAACTCAACAAACAGTGATAACGTATATTTTCATTTTATTTATAAATATGATGCTATTATAAAGATTCAGCTTTGATCTTTTGGGTGCACGCGTTTTCGCTCTGGTCATCTGACGTAACACAATAAAAACGTAACTCCAGCTAATAAGCTAAAATACCGACTAAACGAAGTTAATATAACCGGTACTGATGTAACGGACAAATAGTTGGAATACATAAGATTTTTGTTGTTAGCAAAAATAGATCTTTATTTGTATAGCATACCGATCACTTCCTGAAAAAAATAACGGTAACGCTGTTGTGTAAAACAAAACAAGGAAAAAAAAGAAAAAATAGTGCATGTACATTGTCATTTATTAATGTACATCATATACATAAAGAAATTTCACGCAGATTTTTATATATATTGTCGCCATATTGGTTTGTTTATTTTTTTTCGATCATAGGTTCTTTCAACGCTTTTTGGCAAACCCGTAGACCGTCGAGATAACAGGGTTCAACTGTAGTTGGAAAGCAATTCACTGAATGAATTTAAAGCAAACGTTAAAATTTTTTAATCCCTGATGTTGTTTGATTTTAAAACTGAAATGAATAATCTATAAAAAAAAAAAACAACAACAACAAACAAATCAAAACTGAATGATCATTTCAAAATTAAAATTAGTATTGTAAAAAGCAATACACTTTTCAGTAAAAATAAACCACTCATAGGCATATCAATTGATACACTACAAAAACAATTACAAAATATGTTTGCCAACCGAATTATACTCATTTTAAAACTACGATACATACTTAAGCCATATAATGAAAATATTTAAACTATCTGCACTTGATTTAATTTTAGATAAAGTGTCAACGTTTAAATGTATTTAGGAATTTTAAATTCCTTACTAAGACTTTAGGTAAGGGCAATTCTTGTCACACAATCTTCTGATAAAATTCAATTCATTATTTTCATTTTGAAAAATGTATATTAACATGTGTTTTTAATGATGTTAGTCATTTTTAACCTATTGGAACAATCGTATGGAAGTGTCAACCAATGGAATGAAAAAATGAACAAAATTATTTAGTTAAAAATGTATTTTCTTTGCTCATAAGCACAAAAATTATATATTGAGTTTTTAAAATATGACTTAGAAGGACATGTTCGTTTTTGCAAAAACATATAACTAACAACAAAAGAACTATGCGACATATTGTTTCCATTCTGTTAGTGCTAACGACTATTGAACATATATTTTTTTTTAAAAATCAAATACAAATTATCACTATGCTTTTCGCTCATTTAATATGATATGTTTTAATATTAAAATTTGTAAAGTTTACAATTATTTTAAATACAATATATGAAATGTAACAAACCTATTTAATTCAAATAATAATTGCAAACATTTTTGTTCATGAGAATATGTTAACACAGTGATGAAGAGCATTTAAATATATTTTAGTGAGGCTGGTAACGATTAATTTAAAGTTAATCTTTAACTTTTTAAAAATTAACGATTAACTTTAAAAAAAAAAAAAAAATTAATTTCCATTGAAACAAAACATTTCAAGGGATGTAACAAAAACGTGAAATTTACTTTTCAATTGAGTTATTTCCTTGTCTCGTAGACATAGAAAAGTAATATTTAGATTTTGTTTTTTTCAAAAATGCTATGGACTGTTGTACAATGTTCCTCAGCAGTACAGATCACATCCTGTGATCTGTGCTTTAATATGGGGGGGGGGGGGTGTTGTTGTTTTTTTTAGTTAAGATATATTATAGATAATTACTTAAATTCTAAGGAAATTAGCATCGATTATTTAATGATTTTAAAAAATTAACTATTAATCGAAAGATTAAACGTTAGCTTCCACATCCCTATATTTTAGCACTTAAATGTTTAACAAACATACATTTCTTTAACGTACAAAACAATGCAATAAATGCATGCTACATGACTAACGTAATTAATCTGAAAGCGATATATTTATCCATCTATCCCCTTTTCTACTTATCTATATTTCTATACATCCATCTATCCATCCATTTATCTTTTAAATCGCTATTTATAAATCAATCATTCTATCTATCTATCTATCTATCTATCTATCTATCTATCTATCTATCTATCTATCTATCTATCTATCTATCTATCTATCTATATATTTATCTATCTATCTATCTATCTATCTATCTATCTATCTTTACGTCTATCCGTCTGTTCAATAGGCAGTCTATATTTTTCTAACAATTTCTGATTACATTGTAGATTCGTATGTGCTTTTTTTTTATAGATAATATGAATGTGAATAATTTAAATTAAAAAATAAAGTAATTAAAATAGAAAAGAGGAAATTTACATGGATTTATGGTAAAAGTTCAGTGCACTTATGTATTTTAATAAGGGCTACAAAGTTGTAGTATATAAAGTATCGTTAAGATTCATTCATCTTTCATTGATTATGTAATTCATAAATTAATAAATTAATATTTATGAAGCTCATATACACACAAAAATAACATTAAGGGCCCCAGGGCCAATTCAGTGCAATATGTAAAATAAAAAAAAACAAACAACTATGCATTTCAATATTGATAATAATGAATACATTTATAAATTAATTGTTAAGATTTTTTATAATTCAAGTAGGGAATAGAATCTTCAATGTTTAATAAAAGGGTATATTTTGTCCCAAGCTCTGAAGTAGTGCCAATTTGGAGTAAAGTGCACTATACTGTTTTTAATTATTTTTTGCTTTCAAGTTACATATAAATATTTGTGTTAAGATCCACAATGTAGCTATCACTTAAACTAATTTCTTATATCTCAGAGAAGCAAAAATTGATATCGTTGGCACAGGGCGCTCTGTTGAGTCCCTCAATAATAGGTTGAGAAGCTTACATATTTGAGAACCGTTGGGGATATGTGTTAGACCCAACCAACGTAGTTTTAATTCTGTTAGGGACGCTAAGTTAACTTTGTAGGGACAAAGAGTAAAGTTTGAGATGCTGGTGAAAGGTCGCATACAGTTTATCAGGACGAAATGTGATACTTAGGCTAGACATTTTTGTAGGGATGCTACATTGTTTTTGCTCAGACAAAGTCTGATAGTCGATGTTGAAGGGGGTCACCAAAAAGTTACTGAGACTTAGGGTCTGACCAACCAGAAGAAAGTTGGCACAGGTACCACCCAGAACTATTAAAATTCTACCAATAGAATTGCTAGAAATGTAGGACAGACGCAGTCATGGCATGGCCAGGGGTCCTTATATACTCTACCCAAACCTTAAGGCGTTCTCTCGCTCTCAGAAGAACACAGATCACTCTTAGATCTAAGGTGATAGGACTGTGAGGAGTTGTGAGCCTAGCTGAGAAGTCTGTTTTCAGGTTTGAGTAGTTATAGTTAGAATAGTTAAATAGTTCAAATGTATAGGTTAGGGTTAAATGCTTATCAGTCTTGTATATGTATTGATGTATTTATAGTCAGTTCAGGCTTGCCGATATTATTGTTTTCAGCTAGTAAAGTTAGTACTTAGTAGGTTAGAACTACTAAGTAACACTACAGAGGAGCAGACCAGGCAGAAGACGTTCTGGTCCTGGTGTTGAGAGAAAGGGACAAGGTGGCCTTGCCTCACGTGTAAGAAACATTGAAAGAGGATCATCGCGCTGACCAACCCTAGCTGTCACTCAGTGCAAGTGGCAATTGCGTTACCACGGACGGACGTCAGGGGAAGACATCGCCCGATCCAACTGGGAGACGATACGCTTTACAGCGGAGCGGTTGAAGCAGCGACAATAGGCGACCCGTCAATCATCTACTCGACCCACTCCACTGACCAGGGAAGTCGGGTCATGTTCATAGATTGTCCATAGTAATCTTTGTTGAATGTTCATAGATTTGTCTTAGTTAATTAGTTTATCAAAGTACATATTGAGTATCTTTTTTTTTTATTTGTTGTTAATTCTTTAGTATTAAATGACATTATTCTCTGTTATATTCACAGAGGCGTTTTTGAGTTATTATTCGTATAGTCTCATAGTTAATCTTTGCTATTGTAAGTTATAGACCCAGTAGAGCATTACTTATTTACTATTACTCCTACTCAGTAGGACAGGATGCAACAAGGAAATATTTGCTAACTATAAGTACAATCTAACCCTAGACAACTAGTCATCTAGGTGCTGGTGCCTATACCCCCATAGACCCAGTACTCAACAGTTAAGTGCACACTTTCCAGGGCCCTGTGAATAGCTTCAAGCTCCGCATCGTAGTTCGATGCTGTGGTCCCACAAGGTCCTGAAAGTTCCTCTTTTGGTGGCCCTCCTAATGTGTATAGGATGAGCGCACCATATCCTGCAGTTCTGTCACTCCGGCTGGCAGACCCATCCGTCAACACTTCACTGGGGTTTCCGCGAACCCTTCGATTGTTTCAAGGGCAGCCGCTTTCTGTACAAATTCAGGGCTGCGTTTCGTTACTGCCGTGTCAGTCATCGACAAATGTATTGTGGGACGTGTCATTTCCGCATGAGGCGATTTTATCGGGACGTTAATTGTTCTGTATCTATTTCGTGGGAGTTGAACAGTCCTATCAAGCTCTAGTACTTGATGCATGAACGAGGACCGTTTCAACTTCCAACGTCCGTCCCAATTATGCTGCATTAGGTAGCAAGGGTCCTTCGTGTCCAGCCTGCGATACCTTTCTGCAGTGGTAATGATCGCCTTGTCCCGACGTATCTCAAATGCTTCTACATTTGCAATGACCTCCACGGCAGCTGTGGGTGTAGTTCTGTACGCGCCACAGATGAACCTCAGAGCCTGGTTCTGGATACGGCCCAGTTTTTCCAATGCCGTTTTGCTGGCAAAGGCTTGGACCGGCATGCTATAATCCATCACCGACCTCACACTTCCCAGGTAAAGAGCTCTGAGAGTGCTTGCTCCAGCGCCCCAGTTTGTGCAGGCTAACTTTTTCACCAGGTTGAGCTTGGCGGTTGCCTTGGAGCACAGGTCTTTTACAAAATTATGCATTTGTACTTTCTGATCCAGTTGGACTCCCAGGTAAACCGGTTGTTTGTCCCCTTTGAGCGCTACATCGTTCATTTTGAGCACTATCTCCTGTTTAAGAACGGTTCGGCAATTTGTGAATAGCGAATAGACCGTCTTCTCGGTGTTTACTTCCATATGCCACCTCTGCATGTATCTACTGATAGCAAAAAGGTCGTGCTGTAGTAGCTGTTGCAGTCCGGTGGATATCCTTACCGGTACTCCAGATTACCAAATCGTCTGCATACATGGAAGTGCTGGTTTGCAACATACCAGTTAGGTCGTTGATGTAAGCCAAGAACAGTGTGCAGCTGAGCGCTGACCCTTGGGGCAGGCCCTGCTGCAGCGTTCTCTTATTTGAGGTTTTACTGCCGAAAGTTGTTGCGATCGTCCGGTTTGTAAGAAAACCTTAAATCCACCTGTACATGTTCGCAGTTACGCCTAGGGCTTGTAGTTTCAACAACAGACCAGACCTCCAGACCTTATTATAGGCCTGTCGGAGGTCGAAAAATACTGCCACACTATGCATTTGTTTCTGGAGCCCATCTGTTATGAACTGGAGAAGACGGAGCACTTGGTCGACCGGCTGCCTTCCTTTTCGGAAACCCGCCTGGTTGATGTTCAGACTATTCGTATTCTCCAAATACCAATAGAGTGTGACATTAACCATTCTTTTAGCTACCTTTGGGCGTGTATGGGGTGCTAAGGAGGGGTAGTACCTCTGGTGGGGGGACACGTCGTACTCTCTAGGGGGTAGTTCTCCCACTCTTGGTCCCCACTTGACACTCAGCTCTCACCAGTGGCTCCTAGAAACTGTAGCGTGCGCAGTGGCCACACCCCGGACAACAGCTTCGACTGGCTGGCTAAACCTGGTGAGGGTAGCCGTGGGTCTCAAACCCTCGGTGACCTAGGTATGTCTACCTGTGCACGTGAAGACTGGACTCGGTGGACTGAGCGGAGGAAACACTAGATGGTCAACGGTCAAGAAGGCGAGTCTCAGCAAAGTGTGGTGGAACGCTAAGGGCATGACAAGACAGACATGACATCATGGCCATCCACTGCACCCGTCTCCATCACCAGCCGTCTCGACTCTGTCGTGCCTCTGGATCATGATGGTCTCGGGCGAGAGAGTGAGATCGACGAACTGCGCAACTCTTTCTCACTTAAATCCAAGTCACCGCGCAAGTCACTTTTTTCATTCATCCCATCCCATAACTAAAGTGGTCCTCGTCGATTCGACGGACGAACGAATAGAATAGCTACCTTCCCTAAACACGATTTTAGGGAGATCGGACTTTAGCTGTTCAGGAGATCTCGATGTTTCCCCTCTTTGGGAATTGGGACGATGTTTGCGCTCAACCAAGCTCCAGGCAGGGCACCCGTGGCCCACGTTCTGTTTATGATATTAAATAGCGAGGACATTGCTATCGTGCCAAGCTTTTTGATCATCTCGTTATTGACTCTGTCTTCGCCTGGTGCCTTGGTGGTTTTGCACTTACTGCTTGCTGTCTGCAATTCGGTTATATTGAAAGGAGTGGTGAAGGCCTCAGCATGCGGTCCCCACTTCTGGGCATTTTTTCCATGTTTCCTGAGATTGTTCAGGGTACGGCTTTGTTTGGTCTCTTTCTGTTTCAAGCTCTACTTTGCAAAATGCTTGTTTAGAGCATCGGCACACTTAGCATCTGTGGAAGCCGTGCCTGTAGTCCTTTTCAAGGGGCTTGGATTTTTAGTTTCTCCAATGCCAGAAAGAGAGTCAATCAGCTGCCATACCTTTCTGCCATCTGCCAGGTTGAGTTTCCCGCACGAACTAACCCATTCTTCCTTTTTTGCCTTGAGAGTTTCTTCCCGGACTTCGGCAGTCAGTCTGTCATATGTGGCACGAGCAGCCACAGGTTTGAGTCTGGCCGCCTTTTCCGGGCTTTCTTTCGTTCACGGACAAGTTCTGCCAGCTTTTTGTTCCAGAAAGGTCGGAGCTGTCGATTCCTACACGTTCTCGGGATGGCCTTCCTTGCCATCGAAAAAGTCACACCCACAAAGTCTTTGTAAGCGTTCTCGATTGACTTGGGGCTCTCTGAGCTCTCTGGTTATCCCGCGAAATTTCGTTTGATCCCTTCCCTGAATCTACTCCAGTCGGCTTTGCCCAACAGCCAGTGTCTCCTGGCAAAGCGAGCCTTCACCATCTCGATACTTATTTCAATGAGTATTGGTCTATGGTCGCTACCAACCTCAGGCAACACTTTCCACTCCGTTTTTTGTCTCCAGTTCCGTAGAGACTAGGGTCAAATCGGGTCGTGATAGAGCACTGTTGCCTGTATGTAATAGTGTGGGTACACTATTTTTGTCCTGTAGTATAATAAAGTTGGTAGTGAGCTCCCACTCCTTTAAGTAACGCCCAGATGCATTTTTGTCGGGGTATCCCAATGCTTCTGTATGAGCATTGAAATCCCCTGCAATAATGTGATTTTTAAACATCGTTGTGCTGTGTGTTGGGAGGCACAACGTGTTCCTTGGGGTATTGTATATATTCGATATGGCAAATGTTTTACCAGCTTTAGTAATGCGGAGTGTCAGGTTATCTGTACCTGCAAGTACATTGCTCTCTACAATCTCAGCTGTGAGGCTGTTCTTCACCAAAGTGACCAGACCTCTGCAGTTCTTGCATGTACAGCGATATACTGAAAAGCCCGTAACGTGCAATGGGTTCTTTTTCAGTCGAGTTTCTTGCAAAAGAGCAACATCCACCATCTGGTCGTGGAGAAACTTGGTTATTTCTACAATTTTGCCCCTGACACCACAGCAGTTTAATTGCATAATAATAATAATAAAATAATAAAATTATAATTTATATAGCGCTGTATCCCAGCAAGGAGCCAGGCTCACAGCGCTTTACATGTTAACAACAATACATATATAAATAAAAAGAAATATTCATAGCATATTAAATACATAGTTAGGTTTTTGGGAGCTGAACCTTGGCAGCTAGCCTCTGAGGGCTTACAGTAGCATATATGCCTTGTGTCGTCCTGATCCCCGTCACCGACACACAGGGGAGGGGAGGGTTCGAAGTCCTCTCGCTTAGACAGTTATCAAGTAATTAAGTCATAATAATGAGTGAACTGGGCGCTTTGTATTACCTTTTCCCAGTGTGTGTGTGTGTGCTTCCACACACCCACCTTTGCCCTGGGAACTAGACATTTGAGTCCACTCCTTTTCACGACGCCACTCATACATGGTTTAGTGTGTCCGTTGCGTTAAGCAAGGAATCCTTACAGACATTTTTGGCGTACTGCGCCAGGGTGATAGTTTTGGGTTCCACACCTTACTCATAGTTCGAACCACGTAGAGGCCGACCCTTTCCAAAGCACCTGCAGCTAAAGCAGGCTAATGAATTTCGAGAAATATGTATTTATATATAAAGAAGGCAAAAAAAAAAAAAATAATAATAAAACAATGCACAATGTTTGTGATACGAAAATAAATATTTAATAAAATATTTTTTAGCTATTTATATCTCAAAATATTAACCATTTTCAAGAAAAAGATTATCTTAATAAGAAGGTATTCTTTTAAAAATTCAATGTTTTTTGTCAATAAGAATATTGCAACAGGCCCATTGCACATTTAAATACGTTGTAACAAAAGTAATATAATTATATATACTAGATTAGTGTAAATGATTTATTTTATAGTGCTCAAAATTGTATAGATAACTAGCAGACCCGGTCGTGCGTTGCAAGGATCTCAGTAAAAATGACAATTGAAGAATCCTATGAGTGATATGTTTTAAAAACAATTATGCCAGAAAACTACACTGAAGTGCGAAAAAAAGTCCAAAGATCATGGCAAACAGATAAATAAAATAATAATTTTAAAGCTTTTAAAAAACGACATTAAAGGGCTAGGCTCTAAAATAAGTGTTACTTTGTACTCCAGCTATGTTTCTCAATATAGTGTAAAATTGCTTTGAAGAATTAAATTATTAACGTGCATTACAAAAACATTTGGGGCCGCCTACCCGAAGGAAAAGGACATAAAGAGTTCAGTTTCCTAGAGTAATTATTTATAGACTCTTGAATTTTTATAAGACCAAAAAAAAACGACATTAAGAGCCCCAGGGCCCATTCAAGACAAGATATAAAGCTTAAAACGATCTCAGTAAAAATGACTATTTAAGAATCCAATGCGTGATCTGTTTTAAAAACTACTATGCCAAAAACCTACACGGAAGTGTGCAAAAAAGTCCAAGTTTCCCAGCAAATGGATAAATCAATCTATATATATATAAACAGCTTTGAAAAAAAAAAAGGAAAAAAAAAACGAAATTAAGGGGCCGGGCTCTAAAATAAGTGATGATTTATTATTTTTTAATCGCCATTGTACTCAAGCTTTGTTTCTCTATATCGTGTAAAATTGATTGGGGAATTAAATTATTAACGCGCATTACAAAAACATTTCGGTATGCCTGCCCAAGGGAATGGACATTAAGAGTTCAGTTACTTTTAGAAAATATTTATAAACTCTTAAGTTTTTATGTACTAAAATTGGCAAGATCCGTTATTTTCTTAGTAACTTAAACTAACACTAATTTTTGTAAAAGTAATACAAAGGAAAAAA
>MUZC01001243.1:14216-33462 GCA_002072015.1 Radix auricularia | reverse complement strand
TTTTTTTTTTTTTTAAATTTATTTTATTTTGTTTTTTGGGGTTTTTCAAATTGTTTTTGTTCTTGTTGTTGTTGTTTGTCTACTAACTAAAACTAATCACATGACTTTTTAATGGAAAAAAAAAAGATTTATTTTGAAATTTTGAGAGTCTAAAATTGTTTGGCTTATGTTTTGGTCATAAGTAGGGCTGAGGAAATAATCGATAAATTTCTCGATTAATCGGTAAATTGATTATTTTCATCGATAAAATTTCTTAAATAATGGTTTTGTGCTATTAATGAATAATTAACTATTAATAATAAACAATAGTTTACTTATCTTTCATTACAAACATTTCTAATGAAAAGAAATTAAAGTGTAAACTTAAAAATAAGGCGCCATTTATAAATTATTTCACGCTAGTTTTGACAATTTTAACCCCCCCCCCGCCTCTCCCCCATGTAACAAATCTTGGACCTCCCACCCCTTCCCTCTTTCGTACAAAAATATATTTTTAAAAATAACAAAATAGTTAACATTAAACATAAAACACCGTGACGTCACACAGGGCTGGACACCCCCCTTTACCCCTAACTCAAACTGTCCCACTTTCTTACCCCCTTCCACCATTTGGAGCGTGACGTACTATGACAAACCCTAAGATGTTTTATAAGGAAAATTAAACTTAGTTTTTACTTAATTAACACTTTAAAATTGAAACTCATTGACATTATATTAATTACTTATAAAAAAAAATTAAAATGTCATTTGCCTTTTTTTTGGTACTTTCTGAAAATTTCAGTTTAATGACGTCATACATCTTATTTTTACTTATAATAAAATTATCGATTAATTATAATTTCATTTTTCAAAGATTAACGATTAATTTTAAATAAATCTATAACAGCCCTAATCATAAGGTATAAAGTCAGTTCTACCAAACCCTAAGAAAGTTCTAATGGAAACATTACAACTCCTAACGACCAAGAATTTATTAGAAAAACAAAAGCCAGAAAAGAAATAATACGGATTTGACATATTGTATGACATGGAAGTTTAATTTTGATCTTAAAGTTTCAAATTAAATCATTTCTGAATGATAAATCGTTAAAAAAATTATTTGTGAATTTTTAAGGCCTACGCGATTCAGAGAAAATGTACTTTAAAATTTAAACTAAATGGAATAATGTAGTTTACATCTCAAATTACGTCGATCTCACGATATAATAAAATATGTGTAATAAGATGACCTGCTGCGAATGCCCGCGGCGCATACGCTACACTTGCTCATCAGTGATAGTGCAAAGATCAGGTCGGAGGGGGGAGCAGTTAAGAGAGAGGAAACAAACATCAGCAAAAAGTAAAAAAGAAAAGCGAGTAAATGAGGAGACACGTGCCTAGTGGCTGTAGCTATCTGCCCCCCACCCCAAACATTAACATAAAGTAAAAAAGAAAAGTGAGTAAATGTGGAGACACGTGCCTAGTGGCTGTAGCTATCTGCCCCCCACCCCAAACATTAACATGAAGTAAAAAAGAAAAGTGAGTAAATGTGGAGACACGTGCCTAGTGGTTGTAGATACCTGCCCCCGTCCCACTCTGTAGTACCGTCCCTTGCCAACCATAAACTTTGATTTTCCGACTCTAGGGTGAAGTATGTTCGTAAAGATGGGGAAAAGTACAGGCAGAGAAAAAAAATGTTTTAATATCTTTCGGTCTGGCCATTGAACCTAGGACTTTCCGCCTGGAAGGGGGACGTGATAACCACTACAATAAGAATCATATGTTTTTCTGTAAAGGAACAACGCAAGTGAACGCACAAAGCATTGTTGCCAAAATCTCCGCTCCGCCCCCTCCCCCCTTCCCCAAACTCTATCTTAGTTTCATCCCGCTAAATCGGTCATTACAAAGTTCGTCACTCAGAAAAAAAAACAGGCCAACAGCAGCCACATCAGTAACAACAACAGCAACAACAACAACAAGATACGGGAGACAGATGAAGTCACCAACGAGTTACCCAGATAAAGAGACATAAATGTATGCAGTGCCTTGAAGAAACATTTGAGGATTCAGTGTTAGAATTCATGTACTGACTTGTTCTATGTTTTATTTGTATTATTTTTCTTGTTGATAAGGATATACAAAGGGGACGAACTGTCCGGCGTCCGATCACCTGGAATCGAATCGTCCGGGGTCGAAACGACCAGGGTGAAACATCGTGGGGTCGAAATGTTTTGTCGTCGAACTTGCAGGGTCGAAGTGTCAGGCGTCGAAGTGTCAGGGGTCAACGTGTCAGGGATTGGATCGTCTAGGGTCGAACCGTCAGGGGATTAATCGTCCGGCGTCAAAATGTCTGGGGTTAAATCGTCCGGGGTCAAAATGTCTGGGGTTGAATCGTCCGGGGTCAAGGTGTCAGGGGTTGAATCGGCCGGGTTCGAACCATCAGGGTCAGAGTTCAGTCATCAGCAATGAAAATTTGATGAGATTTAAAAATTGTTTTATTTTGATCTCGTGCCTCTTTTAGCTTTGTTTATTTTTTTTTACAATGTAGCTTAGAGTTTAAACCAATAATGCGATAATGTTTAAGTTTTTAGTTAAGTGTATAAGCAGAATGAATTGAAGTAATTTAATTGTTCGAAACAAATTAATATTTTTAATGAAATATAAAATATAGATCTGATTTATATAAGCTTGTTTTAATCTAACTCAGTTTATAAACTGGGTATGAGGGGAAAACAACAATACTTAATTGGCATAATATCCCCCAAGTAAAGGGGATGAATTAAAGTGGCTTGCTACTTCATGAAAATGAAAGGTGTACAAAAAGATGCCATCAGCCAGTGTTGTGCGTTTAAACACATAGTCGTACATTAATATAAAATAATAACTAAACGTTCTTAGTTTTCAGTTTTCTTTTGAAAATTCAATTGAAACAAATTTCCTTCTCTTTAAAAAGTGTTTCTAGGAAAATATCTAGTAAACATAATATTGAAAATTTCAGCAAGTAATTTCAATAGTACTAGATCTATAACTTTTAAATAAAAATAAAGATCTATAACTTAATTTAAGTTGAAAAAATTACTAACTTTAATCTAGACATCCTTTAATGTCTCGTAAAAAAATCGTACATAAAATTCAGTGCTTTTTAGTGCGGCGATAAAGGAGTTTTAATGCGATAGGTGCGCATTATATTAAACATGTTTTACGAGACATAACTAAAATTTTGTATTAATTTTGTATATTATAATGAAAATCATTATAAGATCTAATTATGTCTCGAATATAAAGGATTTATAGTAATTTTTTTTTTAGTTTTTCTTTAAACTGTTTTTTTTTAAAAAGAGACCCAAAAAATCTGTAATTGAAACTAAATTAATGAACACATAATTGTATGTTCTACAATCATATGTTCATAATTCTATGATACTAATCCCTTAATTTCCACTGAACAATCTTAAACGCAAAAAATAACATTTTGTGAATACAAATACCAACTTTTATTTTTATAAAAATTAAGTCAATCGTGACAAGTGAAAAGGTATTTTACAAGTTTAATATATTTATAAAAACTCATTTTAAACAACAAGGAAAAAAAAACATCAAAAGCTATTTACAAACACATATCCACACATATAAAGATAGAAAGATTGACAGGCAGACAGACAGAATGACAGACAGATAGGCACAAGGCAGACGGACTGTCGGGCAGATGTATGGACAGGTAGATTAATGATAGGATTGATAGATGAATAGGTGAATGTATGGATGGGAGTTTAGAAGAATGGACAGATTGATGGATATGTGAATAGATAGATATATAGATAGATAGTTGGATGGATGGATGGATGGATGGATAAATAAACAGACATACAAAAATACAGAGAGACATACAGATAGATAGATAGATAGATAGATAGATAGATAGATAGATAGATAGATGGATAGATAGATGGATAGATAGATAGATCAATGGATAATGTAAGACTGAGAGAGTCAAAACAAACTTAACCCTAACAGTTAGTTAATAATGTTAGACTGAGATAGTCAAAAGAATCTTAACCCTAACAGTTAGTTAATAATGTTAGACTGAGATAGTCAAAAGAAGCTTAACCCTAACAGTTAGTTAATAATGTTAGACTGAGATAGTCAAAAGAAGCTTAACCCTAACAGTTAGTTACTAATGTTAGACTGAGATAGTCAAAAGAAGCTTAACCCAAAAAAGTGAGTTAATAATATTAGACTGAGATAATCAAAAGGAACTTAACCCTAACAGTGAGTTAATAATGTTAGACTGAGATAGTCAAAAGAAACTTAACCCTAACAGTGAGTTAATAATGTTAGACTGAGATAGTCAAAAGGAACTTAACCCTAACAGTGAGTTAATAATGTTAGACTGAGATAATCAAAAGAAGCTTAACCCTAACAGTGAGTTAATAATGTTAGACTGAGATAGTCAAAAGAAACTTAACCCTAACAGTGAGTTAATAATGTTAGACTGAGATAGTCAAAAGGACACGAAGAAATCAAATGTTATTCAATAGAACAGAAAGATAAAGAAAGGCTTGAGTAATGTAGACATGTGTTTACTTCGGCTTTTAAAAAAATGAAGACAAAATTTCAATCAATCAAATAATAGGACGTTAAGCTGTAAGTAATTTGATCAAATCAACTTTCTCACGTAATAGTGAGTTAACAGTGTATGGACCAATTGTTTGTTGGGATGACGTAGTTAAGTTCAATGTGGTTTTATATCCCACTTGAATCTATAAAGAAATTCAATTTGTATCAATATTTTAAAGTTCATGTTTCCTAGTTATTTTTGCAGGTTTGTTACTCGAATATTATTTTTTTTTAATCTTTTATTTCCCAGACTTCAACAAAAAACAAAATAACTTTCATCAGAGACGTCACTATGGAGTTGTTTGGGTGCGGACCGAACCTTGTGATAACTTCATGAGAGGTGATACAACCACAAGATGTAATACATCCACGTGAGGTAATATATTCATGAGAGGTGATACAACCACGAGGCGTAATACCATCACGATGGATGATACAACCACTTTAGATGTCCCAAATACGAGAGATCTTACAACCACGAGATATCATACAACCTGGCGGGATGATATAACAACGAGGGTTGATGTAACCACGAGGGATCATAGAACCTCGAGGGATGTTACAACAACCAGGGATCATACAACCACGAAGGATGACGAAACCATGAGTCATGATACAACCACTTTGGATGATACAACCACGGCTGATGATACAATCTCGAGGAATGATAAAAAAACGTGGGATGATACAACAACGAAATATAAATATAGGGGATTCGGTAAACACGACAGGTGTTAACATTCGGATGAATTATAACACCAGGATGGAATGATAACACCAGGATGGAGTGATAACACCACGAGGGATGATACTATCTCCAGGAATGATAACACCATGAAAGATAATTCAACCTCCAGTAATTATAGTATTAGGAAAGATGAAACAGCAACGACGAATGACAAAATCTTAAGGGATGATACAACCACAAGAGGTAATACCATTACGAGTTATGATGCAACCTCAAAGGATGATACAGTTTCAATAAGTGATACAACCTCAAATATGATGCAACCAAGAGGGATGATAAAATCTTAAGGGATAATACAACCACAAGAGGTGATACCATTCCGAGTTATGATGCAACCTCAAAGGATGATACAGTTTCAATAAATGATAGAACCTCAAATATGATGCAACCAAGAGGGATGATACAACTATTTGGGATGATACAACTATTTGGGATTATATTATTTCACGCTTCAAGTTGAGGAAAGAAGGGTGTAAGAAAGTGGGACAGTTTATGACATGAGGCAGGTGTGATGTCTCACATTTTTTTTTTAAATTTATTTTATTATTTTTTAATTTTTTTGTTTGTATTTAAATAGCGTCAAAAATAATTTCGTATTATAATTAGTTTTTGTCAAAATAGCAGGAAATGCGTATCTCTTGAATGCATGTGTTGTGTATAAATCTGATCTGAACGCAACACGACTAATAATAATAATAATAATAATAAAATGATGATTTATATAGCGCTGTATCCCAGCAAGGAGCCAGGCTCAATGCGCTTTACATGGAAACAAAAATACATATATAAATAAAAAGAAACATTCATAGCATATTAACTACATAAATAACAATACGGTATACTCAATACATCAGCTACGCTAATCAATTACAGAAATGTGGTTTTATTATTTTTGATCAGGAATTGTTTGACAATCATGTTCACACCGACCAAATGTTTACTCTAATTTGAAATATCAGGACATAAAATGTACGATGCTCATATTTCAAAGTTTTACATTCCAGATTCTTTGCTCCTCTAATCACAATAACCAAACAACTGATAGACTCAGAGATTCAGAAAGAACAGATGCAGAGTCTCATAAATTTCCTTCCTTGTTTGTGATACAAACTCTCAAATTTGATGACATATTGCCGAGGTCAACAAGTTTTCAAAGTACAATGTGTGATCTTTATTGTCAATCGAATTAGCAAAGTATGTCACTTATATTTTGCCTAACAAACAATGTTGAAGAAACATGCAGGACAACACAGAGCTTGGGCTCAGTAGAATGTGCACCCCAAATTTTTCAAGAATCATCTCAGTTAAAACGCATCCTTCCTTTGAGAATCGCTGTTAAAAGGCACACAAAAAAAAAACCCTGGCAGTTATTGCCATAAAAGAAAATAAACATTCAGAGGCGTCTAAGTGGCCGAGTGACCTGTCTGTAATTATCCTTCAAATTCGATCTAGATCAAGTTACTGTTTCATTGAAAACTGTCACGACTATTGACAATTAACTATTCTACTATTAAAGTCCTTTTAATAATCTGATAGTTCTTTTAAGTAGGGGTTTACCGTATTTCTGCTGCAACTCCGGCAAATCAATAATTTGGCTATTTAAACAAATTTGGCCCCGAATTCGGCAGTATTTCACATCATAAATTTGGCATGCCAGTTGAGCCATAATTTTTTATTTTCATTCATAATGGCTTCGGCATCTCCGTAATCCGGTTACTTAAAAAAAATCTCACTCCGGCTCCGGCCGTATTTCAAAATTTTGAAGCTCGTACATCCCTATCCTTAAGTGGAAATTTTATATTAAAATACTGTTTAATAGTGAAATTTATTTAAGTATTAAAGTGTCAGGGGATGAATCGTCCGGGGTCGAAGTGTCAAGGTTTGAGTTCAGTCCTTAGCATTGAACATTGGATGATATTTTAAGAATTGTTTTATTTTGATCTCTTTTAGCTAAAATTATATGTTTCCAAATGTAGCTTAGAGTTTAAACCAATAATACTATCATATTTAAGTTTTTAGTCAAGTGTACAAGCAGAGTGAATTGAATCAATTTCATTGCTCAGATCAAATTAATATTTTTAATGAAATATAAAATAATGAACTGACTTTATCAACCTGTTTTAAGTTAACTCAGTCTATAAACTGGGTATAAAGATAAAAACAATTATAATGTCCCCCAATTGAAGGGGGCGAAGTAAAGTGTTGATCCACTTTAAGAAGATAAAAGATGGCTTCTTTACGCACCGGAGCACACTCACAACGTATGAATAACTAGACTTCAAATTATATAAAAATAATAACTAAACCTTCATAATTTTCATTGTTCTTTTGAAAATTCAAGTTAAAAATAAAATATTTTCTTTAAATAAAAGTTTCTAGAAATATTTTTTAGTAAATAATTTATTTAACAATTTAGCAAGTAATTTCTATAATACTATAATATATAGGTTTTTAAAAAAAAATTAACTTAATTGAAAATGAAGAAAATTACTAACTCTTTAATGTAGCCACCTAAAGTGTCTATCGTTTAAAAAAATCATGAATATGGGACCAGTGCTTTTTAGTGCGAGCTAGTTGAATTTTAATGAACTATCGGTGCACCTTATATTAAACATGTTTTACGAGACATAACTAAAATTTTGTATTCTCGGATTGTCTTGCGCTGCGTATTATAATGAACATTATCATAGTTATGTCTCGTATATAAATACTTTATAGTAAAACAAATGGGTTTTTTTTTTTTTTTTTTTTTTTTTTTTTTTTAAATATTTGACCAACATTATCTATAATTGAAAATAACATAGTGAACACATAATTATGTGTTCCACATTTATATGTTGAAAATTCTATGATGCTAAACCCTTAATTTCACTAAAAGATTTTTAACGCATAAAAAAATAAATCTTAGTAATAACAAATTCCAGTTGTTAGTATAAAGACAATAAGTCAATCGTGTCTGATATATGCAGTTTTCCTTTTGAATATATTTTTTTAATTTATAAAAACACTTATTTGAAACAACAAAACAAAACAACATAAAAAGTATTTACAAACACATACACACACATCAAGATAGATAGACAGACAGGCAGACAGACAGGCAGGCTAACAGACAGGCAGGCAGCCAGACAGGCAGACAGACAGGCAGGCTGACAGACAAGCAGACAGACAGACAGGCAGACAGACAGGCAGATAGATAGACGCACCGCTGGATTGAAGGTCGGAAGAATTGACTGATGAATGGATGGACGGATAAATGGATGAATGGACGGATGGATGAATGATTAAAAAATGGATGAATGGATAAATCGATGGATAAATAGATGGATGTATGGATAGATGGATGGATTGATGAATAAATGGATGGATGAATGGATGGAAGGATGGATGGGTGGATTGATTTATGGATGGATAGATGGATAGATGGATGGATAGATGGATGGATAGATGGATGGATAGATGGATGGATAGATGGATGGATAGATGGATGGATAGATGGATCGATAGATGGATGGATAGATGGATGGATAGATTGATGGATAGATGGAAGGAAGGATGGATGGATGGATGTATAGATGGATGTATAGATGGAAGGATAGATGGATGTATAGATGGTTGGATAGATGGATGTATATATGCAGTGGTGTAGCTAGAACATTTGCCGCCCGGGGGAGTCTCTAATTTTCCGCCATATTTAGAGGCCAACAATAAAGGACGCCAAGAGCTGGGGGGGGGGGGGAATTCTTACATTTGTGACGAGGGGGGTGTTTAATTTATCTGACGTCACATCAAAAACGCGTAACTTTAAATAAAAGTTCAACTTAAATATTTGATTAATGACGCTCTATTTAATGACGTTGTACAATTCCTTACGTGAGTTAGATATTATAGTGCAGGCCTACACTAAAACATACTCAATTGATAAAAAATTAATTTGAAACATGCTCATTTTAATATAGAAAATACGTTTTTATGGGAGCGTGGTGGCCAAAGTTTTGGGGCGTATTATGGAAAAACGGGTTTAAGTTTTTATGACGTCGTGTGACGAGGGAAAGGGGGTTTAAAATATGTCAAAATAGCGTGAAGTCATTTATTGGCGGTCCTTAGGTCGATTACAAAATGGATGTTTATAAATGTATAATTATAAAGAAATAATTGTAATCGAAACGAAGAAAAGGCGGAATCCATTTGTCTAATAGCAATAACATGCCATATTTATGTAAGCCGTAATAAAAGAAGCTGCATGAAATGATATACCAATAAATAGACAATTATAAATATACAAGATACTTTTTTAAAGGCCTCAAGAAATTTACTGAGGTCTCAGGTCCGCCCCCGAAAAACATCACCAATTAACATGGTTTTATTTTGTATTCATAGATAAATGTTTTTTACAAGGAAATTTTATACATTAGAATTTCAACATATCTATACATTTACATTTCTAACTTTCAAATTAGTAGTAGAAAAATCGCGTATTATGCTATCAAATTTTCAGATTATTTGTAATATCTTGTTTCATGGTCAATATTGCATGATTTTATTGTCTTAAATCACTCATTGTGGAAGGAAGATATATTTTTAATCAACTTCGGTTAGCAGAAGCTCCTTTCACAACTACCAACACTGATAGCAATTGTTGAGAAAAAATTTAGCAAAATTACACGTTTTCTGTTGGGTGCATAATTTTCCTATCTATAGATCTACTGTTGAAAAATTTTAATTAATAAAAAAGGTCTTTCCCATCGTTTTTCCAACGTAATGCCTCTTCTAGTAATGTAGGTTCAGTTATAAAGCTAGAATAATCGGGATTCTTTTCTTTCACTATTGAAATTTTCTTTATCAATGTTAAAATTGTAATTTATTTTATGTGCAAATTCTTCATTTAGTAGGTTACATGGTATTATATGGTTTTATATACGAATATTTTCTTGCAAGGATATGCACCTGATCAAAGCTTTAGTTTATTTTCTTTGAAATTCTATCCATTGATAAAAACAATTCTCGTTGCATTTCTTGTCTAAAGAAATAACCACGTCTTCTGAATTTTTACCACATACATTTCTTCACAAATTGTTTTGGCAGATATAACAGTGTTTTGTATTAGCATATCACTTTGTTCCATGAAATGAGTTTGCATTAATATATAAAAACAAAAGAAAACAATCAACAACAACAACAACAAAATAAACAAAACATAATAATAATAATATATAAATTTTTAAAAAACCACTAGTTTCCATAAATTGAGATAACATAAGACATACAAAAGAAAAAGATTGCATTAAATTAGGTAGAGTTCAAGCATTTGATCTCGTTTTACTAGTTACTTCTTCAGAAGTCAAATCAATTTTAATTATTTATACCTATTTTGGCTTGGATTACCCGAGAAATTTGAATATTTTCATATTCTTGACATAATTGAAATTATTTGCTTATTCTTTAATTGTATATGCGTAAAGTTTTAATAAAACCGTCTTTAAATTATTTCTACTTTAATTTAATGCAATAAAAAGAATAAAAATTTAATTATTTTATAATTCCCTTACAATACTTTTATAAAAACTGAAACAGTAACATAGATTACTACTTTCAATTTAAACACAATACTTGAACCACCGTGTCATATAGGTACTTGTTCACGAATCATTCTGCACATGTCGAAATTCCACACATAGTAATTATAAGTAATAGCACTCATTTTTTCGGCCTAGTGGTGATGTGCTTGCGCTAGTAAGGGTGGGTGGGTGGCTGGACGGTTCGATGTATGGATGGATGGATGAATGAATTGATGGATGCATAGAAAATAGAAGTAAAAGCTCTCAATCGACAACTTTTATATAAAACGATAATCCGTAGTATTTCAATTGCTAAATTCGTCAAAACTGAACTTAAGACCTAGCTTTTCAAAATTTATTTTCAAAATTAATGAAATATTTCGTCTAATGATTAACGTAGCTGATATTTAACTTATTGTCATTTATGTAGTTAGCATTATAAGAATGTTTATTTTATTAATTTATGTATTGTTATCTCCATGTAAAGCGCTGTGAGCCCGGCTCCTTGCAGAGATACAGGGCTATGTCAATTTAATATTATTATTATTATTATCCCCAATTAAAAGGGCGATGTTAATCAAGTGATATCCCACTTACGGAATTTAGCAATTTCCAGTTAATTTAAATTGGTAAGGCGATACGTACATATGTACATCTATGTATACACGAAAGGTAAATCAAATAATTTCATAACTTCAATTGTTCAAAATAAACAAGAGTTTATAATTAAAATTTATAAAAGAATAAGAATGTTAAAAATACAAACTCTTATCCTTTTTTTTTATGACATGAATATCATGTTAAATTTGATATATTTGTTTATTTGACTTCATAATTTTTAAATTATATGTAGGAATTTCTTACGTTGTGAAAAAAAATGAAAGAAGTTTTAAATATATGGCCATTTCGAAAAAAACATTTTTTATCAGTTGTGTAATTGTGAATATTTTTTTTAACATCTTAAATTACTCACTTTTTAATGACTTACATAACATACGAGTAGAATGAACATGTTGAAATGGGAATAATGCTTATAAAGAGAAAAAACATGCTTGAAAATAAATACTTTCAGAAAGAATCAAGGACTGTTGAATTGTCACTAGGATAAAATAACATAGTGGCAATGGAATACCTTATTTGACGCTTAGATTAGCATAAATATAAAGGTAAATATTGTTATCAGATGTAAAATTAAAACAAATGTCAAATAAACATACCATATAAAGTAACAACAGTCCTAGATTTACCTATAAGCCAAATAATAAACATACGATAATAGGTAACAACAGTCCTAGATTTAGTGGTGGTCGAGAGGTAGCGCTCTCGACTGTCATACCGATGGTCACGAGTTCGAATCCACACGAAAGTGAGGATTCGTTCTCGGGGCCTGAGGAGTCCCCGAGTCACCCAGCTCCAAATGGGTACCTAACTAGACAATAGTTAGGCGGCTGGGGTAATGCGTGGAACCCCTATAGCCGTGGCCTTTGACCACAATTATGACGCCTGTGACGCAATTATCTTCTGCATAGAAAGAGCGTCTGTATATCTAAGTTAAGTTAATTAATTGATAGCGTGGGGCGTGTATGGGGTGCTAAGGAGGGGTAGTACCTCTGGTGGGGGGACACGTCGTACTCTCTAGGGGATAGTTCTCCCACTCTTGGTCCCCACTTGACACTCAGCTCTCACCAGAGGCTCCTAGAAACTGTAGCATGCGCAGTGGCCACACCCCGGACAACAGCTTCGACTGGCTGGCTAAACCTGGTGAAGGTAGCCGTGGGTCTCAAACCCTCTGTGACATAGGTATGTCAACCTGTGCACGTGAAGACTGGACTCGATGGACTGAGTGGAGGAACCACTAGATGGTCAACGGTCAAGAATGCGAGTCTCAGCAAAGTGTGGTGGAACGCTAAGGGCATGACAAGACAGACAGGACATCATGGCCATCCACTGCACCCGTCTCCATCACCAGCCGTCTCGACTCTGTCGTGCCTCTGGATCATGATGGTCGGGCGAGAGAGTGAGATCGACGAACTGCGCAACTCTTTCTCACTTAAATCCAAGTAACCGCGCAAGTAATTTTTTTCATCCATCCCATCCCATAACTCACCTCACAACCAAGTCCTGTGGCGACAGGCAAGCGACGAAGCGGCAGGTGTGGGTACACTGGGAGCCGTAGCCGCGACCCTGCACACAGGTGGCCCAGGGCATTGGGTTGTTCTTCACCGACGCGGAGCAGAGGTGGAGTCCGGCAGCCCCCTGGGTGACTGAGCAGCCCTTTTTAGGAATGCACTGCTCACCTCCATGGCATGAGGAAGCGGCTAGAAAAGGTGCCCTAAACATTGCCTGCTCCAGCTTTCCCTAGCCAGCTTACCGCGGCTGGTGGGGACGCTATACCAGCGGTCGAAATATAAAAAAGAAATTAAGGATAGTTCCTCTCACATTGGGCGCATGGATTGTGCGCACCCTTCTGGACAGAGATGATGCAAATAGACCTCAGAAGAGAACAGCCCTGATTGGTAAAGAACTCGCCAGGTATAACATGGACATCGCAGCCCTGAGCGAGACAAGGCTTGCGGGCGAAGGTGAGCTCTGTGAAAAAGGCTCCGGCTACACATTCTTCTGGAGTGGCAGACCAAATGAGGAGCGGCGTGAAGCTGGAGTTGGCTTTGCAGTGAGGACAACGCTTGTCGGAAAAATGACTGGTCTACCCAAGGGACTGAATGACAGGCTCATGACCATGAAACTTCCACTGTTAGCTGGTAAGAAGCATGTCACCATCATCAGTGCATACGCCCCAACCATGACCAACCCAGATGAAGTCAAGGCAAAGTTTTACGAAGAACTTCAAGCACTCATTGCTAGGTGACTTCAACGCAAGAGTTGGCAAGGACTACTGTGCCTGGGAGGGAGTACTTGGACACCATGGAGTGGGCCAATGCAACAGCAATGGCCTTCTTCTGCTTCAGACTTGTGCTTAACATGAACTGCTAATCACCAACACGATCTTCCGCCTCCCTAACCGCAATAGGACATCATGGATGCACCCCCGCTCGAAGCACTGGCATCTTATTGACTATGTCATCGTTAGGAAGAGGGACAGACAGGATGTAAGAGTGACCAAGTCCATGTGCGGTGCTGAATGCTGGACACACCACCGCCTCATCCTCTCCAAGCTCAACATTCGTATTCAGCCTAATCGGCGCCCGCAAGGGAAGAAGGCCCCCAAACGGCTGAATGTTGCCAAGCTGAAGACCACCAGTGGAAAGCAGTCATTCGTGATTGGTCTGGAGGAGCGCTTAAGATCCACCTCTCCGGAAAACCAGTTACATGGAGGCAGATTGGACATCGCTTAGAGAGCTGATTTACACCTCAGCTAAAGAGACCCTGGGGCCCTAGGCCAGAAAAAATGACTGGTTTGACGAGAATTGAGAAGTCATCAAGCAGTTACTGGATGAGAAACACCAACTCCACCAAGCTTACCTCAATAACCCGAAATCCACTTCAAGGAGAGAAGCATTCCACAACAAACGTAAAATTGTACAGCAGAAACTCCGTCAGATGCAGGACGATTGGCTCAGCAAAAAAGCTGATGAGATCCAATGCTATGCAGACAGGCGTGATTATAAGCACTTCTACGAAGTCTTGAGAGAAGTGTATGGCCCAACGTCCTCAGGCTCAAATCCACTTCCCAGCGAAGACGGCAACACGCTCATCTCGGACAAAGGGAAGATCTTTGAGAGGTGGGCTGAACATTTTAACAACATCCTTAATCGCCCATCGGCAATCAATGAAGAAGCCATCAATCGTCTCCCCCAAGTGCAAACAAACAAGGCACTGGATGACCCACCAAACTTGCTCGAGACCCAGAAAGCAATCTGTATACTTTCAAGTGGCAAAGCTCCTGGTTCAGATGCAATACCAGCTAAGGTATACAAGGAAGGGGGACCAGCCCTAACTGAAAGACACCACCAGCTATTTCTCTTGATATGGGAGCAAGAGAGGATCCCGCAGGATTTCAAAGATGCATCCATTGTACATCTTTATAAAGGAAAGGGAAATAGACTGGTTTGTGAATACCACAAAGACATACACCTGCTTTCTATCGCAGGAAAGATCCTAGCCAGAATCCTGCTAAACCGCCTCACAGCTCATCTTGACCAAGGACTCCTGCCTGAAAGCCAGTGTGGCTTCCGAAGAGAGCGAGGAAACATCGACATGATTTTTGATGCCAGGCAACTACAAGAGAAATGCCAGGAGCAGAACACTGACCTTTTCTCCACCTATGTTGACCTAACCAAGGCATTCGACACATTTGGCACAGAGGGTTTGTGGAAGATCGTGGAGAAGTATGGTTGCCCAAGCAAATTCATTTCCTTGGTTCAACAATTCCACGAGGGCATGCAGGGCAGATTCCAGGACAGAGGAGAGTCATCTGACCCTTTTCCTGTCACAATAGGTGTCAAGCAGGGATGCATCCTGGCCCCAACCCTATTCAGCATCATGTTTTCTGCCATGCTGACAGAGGCCTTCAGAAACAAAGATGTTGGTGTTAAGCTGAGGTACCGTACGGATGGCAAACTGTTCAACCTTCGGAGACTTCAGGCAAAAACCAAGGTCAGGACAGACACAATCAGGGACCTGCTCTTTGCAGACGATTGTGCCCTCAATGCTGCCTCGGAGGATGACATAAAACGCAGTGTTAGCCTGTTTTCCAGCGCCTGCATTAACTTTGGTCTGACAATTAACACAAAGTAGACTGAAGTCCTTTATCAACCAGCGCCTGGAAAGCCTTATGTTGAGCCCATCATCCCTGTCAACAACCAGAATCTCAACGCAGTGAAACGCTTCACATACCTAGGCAGCACACTGTCACAAAATGTCACCATCGATGACGAAGTGAATGTCAGAATTGCCAAGGCCAGCTCCCCTTTTTGCAGGTTGTACCCAAATATCTGGAACTGAAGAGGCATTACCATCCAGACCAAAGTGAAAGTATATAGGGCAGTTGTGCTCTCTATACTGCTATATGCATGCGAAACATGGACCGTAGATCAACGCCATGCTAAAAAGCTGAACCACTTTCACACAACAAGCCTCAGGAAGATTCTGGGCATAAAGTGGCAGGACAAAACTCCAGACACCACGGTACTAACCAGAGCTGGCCTCCCCAGCATCTTCACCCTCCTGATGCAGTCACAGTTCTATTTTTGAACGCTATGTTACCCCGCGGCTCGAATCTAGTTAGAAATAACTTTTACAAATTAAATCTGAATCCTATGGACATTTTGTGTCTATCTGGTAGGCCCGCAAAAACACGGTATAGATCTGAGAATTTAGTTCTTCTTTTAAAGCGATTCCCAGAATTATTGATGTCCCAAACATTTAAAGTAAACGCCTACAACATATAAAATACACACAGTTATATAATGTACAGAAAGTATGTATATAAAGAAAAACGTCAAGGCTTTACTCATCACACAGTATATGACTTTATCCGTTGTTAAAAATATATAAAATCTCCACTCACTTTTTGTTAACACAAATTTCAGGAATGTTAAGAATCAAATTTCTTCCTTACTAACACAGTTGTTATAAATGATTATGTCAACTTTCCTGGTATAAACAGAACGTTTATAAATATGTAGAATGAACAGCTGTTATAAAATAAATGTCTACAGTCTTTACTTTAATATTTTATATTATTTTATTTCTAGAATAATTGTTGACGTTAGTCTTTATCAATGAAAAATTTGATGAAATTTTAATAATTTTTTAGCTTGGTCATTGATTTTTATTAAAGTCGAGGAAGTTTAGATTTTAAACTAAGTTTTAAATCATCATTAAATTTTTGTGAAGCGTGCAATAATAACAAATTAAATTGATTCAATTGTATTGCTCAGGTCAATTAACTATTGTAAATAAAATATTTGAAATATAAAATAATGGACTAAGTTCATAAGATAGTTTTAATCTAACTCAGTCAATAACCTGTGTAAGAGGAATAGAGCAATTTATTGGCATTATGTCCCCATTTAATTGGGCGAAGTCAAGTGGCGTGCCACTTTTAGAAAATAATATGCAATACACACATTTGCCATACCCATAGAACGTAGACTCGTCAGAAAGACATCCACTTATATGAAAATAATAGCTAAGGTCGTATGGTTTTTAATTTTTTAAAAACTCAATTTTAAAACGAATATTATCTTTTAATAAAAGTTTTAAAGACACACTTTTAGTAAACTTAACATTGTACATTGTAGTAACTAATGTCCTTAATACTAGATCTCACTAATTAAAAATATGAAATTAATTTTAAGTTGCAACTTAAAGTTAATATTTAACATCTAGCCACATAAGATGGGTCTCGAAGGGAAATCATACATAAGGACCGGTGCTTTTTAGTGCTTCACTGACATAACATTAGTGCACGCCAGATATGACACTATATATCTTTTTAAATCTTTCATATTAACTTGCGGTGTCTAAAAACTTTGGATCGATTTTTTAAAAAATTTCTCGTAAGCAAGCGAGCAGAATTTTGCAGGCACACTCATGCTAATGATAAAAAAAGTGGTATTAAAATTTCAGATAGATCCAATAGACAGTAATTGGGTTATGGAATTTTAAAATTATTCTATTTATCTCAATATATCAAGTTAATTTTTAGATAGAATTTTGTGGTGCGTAATAAGTTCAACAAAATTTCATGTCGCGCAATGAGATGCGCATTACATTGACATTACTTTAAAAAAATCATGTTAAGCCTGGTCCCTATTGGAACTCAGGACGTGTTAGCGCATTTTCGTATTATGTATCAGTACTTATGTTAGATTTCAGCATTATGTAGTTGTCAGTAATTGTGTTTAGATTTTAGACATATTTTTATGAATTTTCCTGTGTAATGAATATACCTGACATTTTTTAAATTTAAAAGTCATTTCTTTACATTTAAAAAAAAAATATTTTCTTTTTAATCTAACTACAAGTCACCACAAATGATGACGTAAAACTCTCTAAACTTTTACACATATTCTAATGACGTCAACTAAAAAAAAAACCACTAATTCTTTTGCACGCTTTCACACCACTCTTCAATGCTTGAAGAACTATACAATCAACTTCCGGCAATGGCGGCCGTTCCCTGAGCTACTGTTACTTCTCGATTCGAAATATTTTTTGGTAGTTTTAACGGGTTTTTTTAACGCATCGAGTAACTGAGTTTTGATGCACAAATGGCAGGTCAGGACATACAAAAAACATATATATATCATGGGTCTAGGACTTATGAATGCTGAGAACAAGGGTGATGACAGACGGACGGACGGACGGACAAAGCGGGTGCAATAGCGCATTCGACTTCTCGAAAATGCGCTAAAAATATATTCATGATCGGTGCGCATTATATCATACACGTTTTACGAGACATTACTAGAATTTTCTTTTTTTGGGATTGTTTTGCCCTTCATCTTATGATAGTTATGTATTGTATGTAAAGGATTTATAGGGACAAACTTGGTTTTTTAAAGGGTTTTAAAAAAATTAATCCCTTATATTAACTTGTGGTGTCCTGAACCGCTCAATAAGGTCCCCATTATATTGACAAATTTTTTACAAATATTTACGGATTTTTTTTTCTGACATAAAATCGAACACAGTAAACTTTTAGGCTTTGATGTCACCACCCTAATGGTGTCGTCCAGGGCGGCCCGCTCGCTATAGATGACATTGCCTCTAATTCCCTTATGCCGGTCATTACTAAATGAACCCCAAGACATAGGCGAGTTCTCTTAGTGGTGAAATATGATATGAGCTTACATCACTATCCCAAGCCATTGTAAGTGAGTTCTCTTAGTGGTAAAATGTGATATGAGCTTACATCACTATCCCAAGCCATTGTAAGTGAGTTCTCTTAGTGGTAAAATATGATATGAGCTTACATCACTATCCCAAGCCATTGTAAGTGAGTTCTCTTAGTGGTAAAATATGATATGAGCTTACATCACTATCCCAAGCCATTGTAAGTGAGTTCTCTTAGTGGTAAAATATGATATGAGCTTACATCACTATCCCAAGCCATTGTAAGTGAGTTCTCTTAGTGGTAAAATATGATATGAGCTTACATCACTATCCCAAGCCATTGTACGTGAGTTCTCTTAGTGGTAAAATATGATATGAGCTTACATCACTATCCCAAGCCATTGTAAGTGAGTTCTCTTAAAATAGTGGTAAAATATGATATGAGCTTACATTACTATCCCAAGCCATTGTAAGTGAGTTCTCTGAGTGGTAAAATATGATATGAGCTTACATCACTATCCCAAGCCATTGTAAGTGAGTTCTC
>MUZC01001242.1:55033-95267 GCA_002072015.1 Radix auricularia | reverse complement strand
GATGGATGGATGGATGGATGGATTGATGGATGGATGGATGGATGGATGGATGGATGGGTGGATGGATGGATGGATGGATGGATGGATGGATGGATGGATGGATGGATGGATGGGTGGCTGGATGGATGGATGGATGGATGGATGGATGAATGGGTGGATGGATGGATGGATTGATGGATGGATGGATGGATGGAGGGATGGATTGATGGATGGATGGGCGGATGAATAGTTAGATAGATAGATAGATAAAAAGATAGATAGTACTTATAGTGTACCTGTCTCCTCCAATGTTACTAGTGTACCTCGTCCCGTTCAATGTTACTAGTGTACCTCGTCCCGTCCAATGTTACTAGTGTACCTCGTCCCGTTCAATGTTACTAGTGTAACTCGTCCCGTCCAATGCTACTAGTGTAGATAGATAGATAGATAGATAGATAGATAGATAGATAGATAGATAGATAGATAGATAGATAGATAGATAGATAGATCTTTCTAAGTAAAAAAAGATTCGTGTTTTGTAATCTTTTCTCTGGGCATATGTCTGTGACAAGACCCGATAAAAATGACCAGGGATAAAACCGAACTGTGGTACCACACTATATAAGTTCTGAAATAATAATAACTATTATCATTGCATTAAATAGATATCAACCTTACTGTAAAATGTCGGTATAAAAATATTGTAATGGTTAGACATGTCATTTTCAACGAATTGTATAATGTCATTTGACTTTATATTTGTTTATGGTATGTAAATTAGGGGGCACGGCGGCAAGTGTGCTTAGTTGGCGTACAGAGATTCTTAGATAAAAAATGAAAGGTAGTTAATAAACAATAAAAATCTGTCGTCTGTAATGTCCACGGATTGATACTAGTCGTTCTACTTAGACCTCACCTGTGTTCTGAAGGCCTGCCTCGTCACTAAAATTAGAATGTTTTAGTATGGTCTTGAGCATTTTTATGAGAGGTTGAAATACCTTAGTATTTAAACTTTTAAAATTATCATGTGATGTTTAAACAATTGTGTAGGCGAAATCCAAAATTTACATACATAGTTTTATGATCCTAAGGTTAAGATATTCATAAAAGTTATCAAATTCAACTAAGCTACATGACTTTCGTTCAGGTAAGTCCTTTACAAGGTTAAGAGAAAACTAGCATTTCATTAACACAGTCAGTTTCCCTTGTTAAAGGGACGAATTTAGATGGCAAGCCACCTAGATATTATACAGTAATGTAAATGCTAAGACGGAGCAATCGTGCAAGACAATTAGACATCAATCATACGAAAGTAAATAATTTAAAATAAAAGTTTTCATATTCGCAAATAGATCTATATACGATCTTTAAAATATACTTTTTTTCCTCAAATTAAAAATGTCTTAATGTATAATTTTGTGTTACATAATACAAAAGATTTACATAACACAAATTATAAAAGAAAACTTTTCCAGGGAGATATTATGAACAAATTAACAAAAATTAAAGAGGACGATCCGTTTACTTCTTCTCATTTATTTTTCAAACAAAGTTGTTTTATGTACTACATTGTCATTTTAAAAAGATCAGTAGTGGTGCTTTTTTGTGCACGCTAAAAGGAAATAAAATGTTAGTGCTTCTCTGATATGACAATAAACATTAGGAAAAAATATTTTCCCGTATTTTTTAGTAACGAAAAATAATTTTTGTTTGTACATGCCTATAGTTTTTAAATTTTCTTTTTTTAAATAATAATACCGGAATCAAGAAACGTTTTCATTTACTTATTAATTTCTCGTTTAATCAGTAAATTTCTTAAAGATAGTATATTATTTTTAACAATAAATCCTTCTAGCATTTACACATTATTGAAAGTATAATAGTCATGATCTCCTAGAGTAGATGTGACACCTATCAGTCATCAAGTCATCTTCTAGAGTAGAGGTGATTGCTATCAGTCAACAAGTCATGATCTCCTAGAGTATATATGACTGCTATCAGTCAACAAGTCACAATGATGGGACGGATTTCTCTCACATTTCAAAATTTACTATTGGTTTTGTTTTAATGCTAATATTTTTAAAATACATATTTAGAGTGAGTAAAATTTGTATCCACAATATCAGGCTAGACTTTCATCTGTACTATATATAACGTAAAGGGACGTAGCCAGTGTTTACATTTATTTTTTGTCGTTATATTATTCAGTAAATGTTACCTCCCTATTCAACAGTTATTTGGTTCTAGTAAAATGAAGTACACTGTGGAAATGACAATAAAATTTAATTTAAAAATAAAAGCTTTTGAAAAGAATTCAATTACAACCTCTTATATACGAATGCTTTACTTAATATTGGTTTACAATATGTAAGTTAGAGGGCAGGACGGTCGAGTAGCATGGAGAAGTCAGTTAAAACAAGAGTAAAGAGAATAATAGTCCTCTGTAATACAAATGTGCAAAAAGTAATAATCATCTGTAATACAAATGTGTTGAAAAAAATAATCCCCTGTAATACAAGTGTGCAAAAAGTAATGATTATCTGTTGTACAAGAGAGTAGAAAGTAATAATCATGTGCAATACAAGAGAGTAGAAAGCAATAGTCCTCTGTAATACAAGAGTGTAGAAAGCAATAATCCTCTGTAATACAAAAGTGTAGAAAGCAATACTCCTCTGTGATACAAGAGTGTAGAAAGTAATAATCCTCTGTAATACAAGAGTGTAGAAAGCAATAATCCTCTGTAATACAAAAGTGTAGAAAGCAATACTCCTCTGTGATACAAGAGTGTAGAAAGCAATAATCCTCTGTAATATAAGAGTGTAGTAAGCAATAATCCTCTGTAATACAGTAGTGTAGAAAGCAACAATCCTCTGTAATACAAGAGTATAGAAAGCAATAATCCTCTGTAAAGAACGGTCGTCTGTAATGTCCACAGGTCACTCCCTCTCTTTCTACTTTAACTTTCCCAACGTTCGGAACTCCTAACTCTAAATTTTGAATTTTTATTTGATATTCCATTCAGTAAATTACTGTACGAACCACTTGTGTAAAGTTGTTTTATTTGCATATGGGTACGTTGTTTTTTTAATAACCTTCAATCATAAGTATGTCTGAATTACATCTCTTCCGTATAGGACGCAATAATATTCTTAAGAGAAGAGGCTTCCGTAACAGATAAGATAATATGTTTTAGTTTATTTTAAAAAAACGATCAATAAAAATATTTACCATTTAAGAAAAGAAATTTTGTTTTCTGTTAAAGGGCTATTGTCATGGTGATCATAATACAATTGTCATGGTGATCATAATTTAATTGTCATAATCATCATAATACAATTGACATGGTCATCATAATACAATAGTCATATTGCTCAAAATAATTATTTATCTTAACATCTGCTATAAATGGTGGTAGAGAGGTAGGGCGCTCGACTGTCATCGCGATGATTACGAGTTCGAATCCACTGGAAGACGAGGATTCTCGGGGCCTAGGAGTCCCTGAGTCACCCAGGTCTTAATGGGTACCTAACCAGACAATAGTTGGGCGGCTGGGGTAATGCGTTGAAGCCTTATAGCCGTGGCCTGTGACCGCTGCATCACTTGCCAAGAGATCATCTCTCATGGTCTGTGGACGCAATTATCTGCTGCAAAGAAGGAGCGTCTGTATATCTAAGATAAGATAAGGCTTTAAGTTTAACGAATAAAATTTTTAGTCGCAAAATTTGTTTAGTGATAATCTTTCTATTTAACCTCTAGTCAGGTACAAAACTATATTCACACGTACACATTATATATATAATGAAATGAAACAATTTGCCAATTTAAAATTCAAATACGCATAAAAGCGACCACTTACAAATTAAAAGACTGTCTATAGCTATATATGACGTGCAATCAAATTGTATGTATTAAAATCGCTGCACTAGAAAGCACCGCTGTAGACCTACTTAATATGACATTGTAATTGAGACAACTTAAGCGGCATAAAAATGAGAAGATCATAATATTAGTATCTATAACTTTGGTTAAATTTAAATCTAAGAGTCGACAAAGTATTACTTTATTTTGTATGGCACACACTTTGTATTGCGTGTAAACAAATATCTTGTATAGAAATTTTTAATGTTAAGGAAAAATACTCTTTTATTCTAGTTATTTCCATATAGATCTAATAAAACTATAAATTTATTCATTTAACTTTATGTAATCTCTTGCTAATTTATGAAATTACCGTACACTCTCAACTTTCTCGTGTGTCATCTATTTTCTAAGTGTCGCGCCACTTGCCTTCGATCTCTTTAACAATAGAAATCATTTCAACGAATTCCTACTATTCTCCCATCCCCAGCATAGACTAAGTTCTATTTAAAACTTTCTCAGTCATCAGGTTATCATGTTTGTTATATACATGTATATAACATATCATATGAAAGGAAAATAAGCTACTTTTCCACAAGGCGTTACGGTGATTACGTTGGTAGGCGTAACCTCTCCCTGGTTGGCCATTGGAGTGATCCATGTGGACGATGGTGACCACAGGTGTAGTTAGCCAAAAGGTTTCTTTTTTTTCTCAAATCATGATGATGAACATTCAAGTATCAACACTACATACAGTAACGAGCCACACAGACCAGTCGTATCAGGGGCGTGTCTCAATGTTACCTATACAGACTAGACATATCAGGGTCGTGTCTAAATGTCTTCTTTACAGACTAGACGTACCAGAGGCGTGACTCAATGTAACCTATACAGACTAGACGTATCACAGGCGTGTCTAAATGTCTTCTTTACAGACTAGACGTATCAGAGGCGTGTCTCAATGTCACCTATACAGACTATATGTATCAGAGGCGTGTCTCAATTTAACCTATACAGACTAGACGTAAAAGAGGCGTGTCTCAATGTAACATATAGAGAATAGACGTATCAGAGGCGTGTCTCAATGTAACCTATACAGACTAGACGTCAAAGAGGCGTGTCTCAATGTAACGTATTCAGACTAGACGTATCAGAGGCGTGTCTCAATGTAACTTATACAGACTAGACGTATCAGAGGCGTGTCTCAATCTAACCTATACAGACTAGACGTATCAGAAGCGTGCCTCAATGTAACATATACAGACTAGACGTATCAAAGGCGTGTCTCAATTTTACCTATACAGCTAGAGCATTTTTATAATACTCTTCACTAATTTTATTTTAATTTAGTTTAGTATGGGTATTATAACCAGGCTTATTTTATGTCATATTTTGTCTTTTAGGCTCTAAAGTTTTGTTCTAAATATTGTGTCTATAAAAGATTCCGTAGAGTTTTGTATGTTGAAATTTATAATTTGTTATATGCAATTAAAACAAACATCTAAAAAAAAAATCATGTTAAGCCTGGTCCCTATTGGAACTCAGGACGTGTTAGCGCATTTTAGTATTATGTATCAGTACTTATGTTAGATTTCAGCATTATGTAGTTGTCAGTAAGTGTGTTTAGATTTTAGACATATTTTTATGAATTTTCCTGTGTAATGAATATACCTGACATTTTTTAATTTTAAAAGTCATTTCTTTACATTTAAAAAAAAAAATTATTTTCCTTTAATCTAACTACAAGTCACCACAAATGATGACGTAAAACTCTCTAAACTTTTACACATATTCTAATGACGTAAACTAAAAAAAAAAACACTAATTCTTTTGCACGCTTTCACACCACTCTTCAATGCTTGAGGAACAACGTATTCAACTTCCGGCAATGGCGGCCGTTCCCTGAGCTAGTGTTACTTCTCGATTCGAAATATTTTTTGGTAGTTTTAACGGGGTTTTTTAAAGAATCGAGTAACTGAGTTTTGATGCACAAATGGCAGGTCAGGACATACAAAAAACATATATACCTAATGGGTCTAGGACTTATGGATGCTGAGATCAAGGGTGATGACAGACGGACGGACGGACAAAGCGGGTGCAACAGCGCGTTCGACTTCTCAAAAATGCGCTAAAAAAAGACAAAAAAAATTATTTTCAGTTTGTTTTATTGAGATATTTCCCTGTCTCATAGACATAGAAGAAAAATGATATTTTGACATTTTCAACTGCTGGGGACTTTGTTTTATGTTCATCAGCCTTACACATCATGTTGTGATATATTGGGATTATTCGTAGGGGAACTCACTTTTGTATTACTGTAGTTTTATATTGTTTGAGTGATGTCCCTTATCTTTATGTTTATGTTCTACAGTCAGAGAGTTAGAAAAAGAATAAAATGGAGGCTAAACACGCCAGGCTCTATCGTTCGTTGTTTTGCCTAAATAAAAACCACTCAATCCACTTCATTGGCGACGAGGATTAATCATCCATTAAAAAAGAGCATATGCTGACTGAAGAAGAAGCTTGATAGAGCATATTTGATAAGTATTTGTAAAATCATGGCTCTACATGGCCAGATTAACGAATTTAATGCGAATGATGAAACCATTCAGAATTATCTAGATAGGTTAAGTTTCTATCTTGAAGCCAACGACGTGACGATGGAAGCCAAAAAGAGAGCTGTTTTGTTAACAGTCAACAATTTAGGCTATTAAAGGACTTATGTGCACCATATAGTCCAGCTACTAAGAGCTTTAACGAGCTGAGCAAACTCCTCACAAATCACCATGCGCTTGCACCACCAAAGTTCCTGTGTCGAGCCAAATTTGACGATAGGACTCGTCAACCAAACGAGTCTATTTCAGAATATATTGCAGCACTACGTCATCTAAGTGAATTCTGTGAATTTGGTGACACCCTGTCTGAGAGACTATGTGAAAAGTTTGTCACCGGTCTGAACAGCCAGGATGTGCAGAGAAAGTTCCTTCTCGAGACAGATCTAACATTGGAAAAAACAATACAACTTGCAACTTCATTCCAGCAGTCATCCGATGCGGCCAGATCTCTGACGCCTTCAGGGATCCATGCAGTAAACAGCAGGTCAGTCAACAAACACCAACCCCATCAGAGCAACTCAAGTTATGCTAAACAGCCTGCAAGTTCTAAACCTATATCTAAATCTAGAAATAATTATCAAAAATGTCATCGATGCAACGATCCCCATGCATCTCATCAGTGCAAATTCAAGTCATCAACTTGCTATAAGTGCAGTAAGCAAGGTCACATTGCCAAGGCGTGCTTTGCAAAGTCTTCGTCTATTGCTAGATCTAGCCAGTCTACACAGTACCGCCACCAAAGGCAGCACTATGTTAACTGTCACCAAGACAGCCTAACACAACCAATGAACCACTCTACCAGTGAAAATGCTAAAAGTGATCCGCAGCCGGAGTTCAACCTGTTCTCTATGAAATCAACAAGTCATGCTCCCATCAACATACCAGTTTGTATCAACGGTAAGAGCATCATCTTCCAGCTTGATACCGGAGCATCTCTAACCGTCATCGCAAAGAAGGACTTTGACGCTGTCACAGGAGGATCAGTGCCTCTACAACCATGTCACAAGTGCCTAACAACATACACAGGTGACAATGTTCCAGTGATAGGAGAGTGTATTGTTCATGTAAGCTACATGGTAAAAGTGTTAAACTTCCTCTTCTTGTAGTTGACGGAAATGGACCACCATTACTAGGTAGGAACTGGTTAGTTGATCTTAAGTTAGACTGGGAAAGTATATTTGCAGTGAACAAAGCAAGAGAATCTAGTTTTCCTTCACTAGATAAAGTTTTATCTGAAAATGAAGATGTTTTTGGTACTTCAGGATTACTAAATGATAGGACAGTGAAGATAAGCATTAAAGATACAAATCCAAGATACTGCAAAGCTAGAATTCCACCTTATGCAATGAGGGATAAAATTGAAAATGAACTAAATAGATTGGAATCTAAGGGCATCATAAAGAAGGTAGACTATTCCGATTGGGCAACGCCCATTGTGCCAGTATTAAAGAAGGATGGTTCTGTAAGAATTTGTGGTGACTATAAAGCTACACTGAATAAGCAAATGGAACTAAATAGGTACCCTATTCCTAACATTGAGGATATTTCTTTGAAGTTGGCAGGAGGAGACAAATTCACTGAATTAGACTTTAGTCATGCTTACACTCAACTAGAACTTCATCCAGAGTCAAAAGTCTATACGAAAATAAACACACATAAGGGACTCTACCAGTATGAAAGACTATGTTTTGGGATATCATCTAGCCCTGGAATTTTCCAGGCTGTCATGGACAGTATTTTCAGGACATTCCAAATATTTATGTTTACTTTGATAATTTATACATTACTGGTAAGAATGATACTGAACATCTTAAAACACTTGATAAGGTCTTGAAAATAGTTGGTTAAAAGGGTTTAAAAATAAACAAAGAAAAATGTCAATTCATGCTGACAGATATTAGTTTTCTGGGTTATAGATTGAGTAGAAAAGGTCTCAGACCTCAACCCGAGAAAACAAAAGCCATTAAAGAAGCACCCAAACCTGAAAATACCCAACAACTAAGAGCTTTTTGGGGCTTGATAAATTATTATGCAAAGTACATAGGGAATCTGTCTGATAAACTATCACCACTGTACAAGTTACTGCAGAAAAATGCAACTTGGCACTGGGGTAAACAACAAGATACTGCTTTTAATGCAGCAAAAGAAGCTTTGTCTTCTGACACCCTGCTGGTTCACTATGACCCAGGGAAAAGACTCATCTTAACATGTGATGCTTCACCAAATGGTTTAGGAGCAGTTTTATCTCACATAGATGAAAATGGTGACAGACCCATTGCTTTTGCCAGTAGATCATTGAACCAGGATGAGAAAAATTATTCTCAGTTAGATAGGGAAGGCTTAGGCATTATTTTTGGTGTTAAGATATTTCACAAGTTTTTGTTTGGTAGGGAATTCACCATCTTTACAGATCATAAGCCATTACTTGGTTTGTTTGGGAAAAACAGGCCCCTGCCTGAGCATGCCTCACCAAGGGTTCAAAGATGGGCTATCACACTAGCCGCATACAATTATGAATTGAAATATAAACCTGGATCTGAGAATAGTGCAGATGGTCTTAGTCGTTTACCTTTAAAAAACCAAAGCAATAGCTATGTACCAGAAGATGTATTTGTTCTTTTCACTATTATGGATAACTCCAATATAAATGTGAATGATGTTAAGAGAGAAACACAAAAAGATGAATGCTTGATAAAAGTATATGAGTACTGTAAGAATGGTTGGCCTGAAGAATTACTGAACGAGGATTTAAAACCATATAAAATAAGAAAACTAGAGTTAAGTCTAGAAGATGGATGTGTGCTGTGGAGGTCAAGAGTTATTATACCCAAAAAGTTACAAAAAGAAGTTTTAAGAACTTTACATGATACACATCTTGGTTCTTCCAAAATGAAGAGTCTTGCACGATCGTGCTTCTGGTGGCCACATATGGATGCTGATATTGAAAAATATGTAAAGCTTTGTTCAAGCTGTGCACAACATTCAAATCACCCAGCTACAGCACCCTTGCAAAACTGGGATTGGCCAATCGAACCATGGAAACGTATCCATATAGATTTTGCAGGACCCTTCATGAACAAAATGTTTTTAATTGTTATTGATTCACATTCTAAGTGGTTAGAAGTTAAAATCATGAACACAATCACTGCAAGTGATACCATTATAGAACTTAAGGAAATATTTTCAACCCATGGTTTACCAGACCAAATTGTTTCAGATAATGGGCCTAGTTTCACTGCTCATGAATTTAAACTATTTTGTATAGCAAATGGTATTGAGCATATAACCACATCACCCTATCATCCTGCAGGGAATGGTTTGGCTGAAAGAGCAGTAGGCATATTCAAAACCACTATGGTAAAAATGAATACCAGTAACAAAGTTTCTCTCAGAGAAAGAGTTAACAGGTTCCTAGCTAAACACCGCACAACTCCTCATATAACAACAGGTGTTGCACCATGCGAATTGCTGTGTGGTAGAAAAATTAAAACTAACCTCGACCTACTACATCCAACTGTTCAAAAGTCTGTTTCCCAACATCAACATACACAAAAATTAAATCATGACAAAACATCCATTGAGAGAGAGTTTGGAGTTAATGATAATGTGTATCTGAGAAAGTATGGGAGAGGGGAAAAATGGATGCCAGGTCAAATTGTTCAATGTACAGGACCTGTGTCTTATAAAGTAAGAACAAAAAATGGAGATATTGTCAGTAGACAAGCAGACCAGTTAAGAATAACTTGTGCAGATAATGAGTGCGAATCTGTCAATCCCACCAGATCTGACCGGTTCACACCAACTCAGTTTGTTCCACAACCAATGTCTGTTGATATGAGTGAACCAAGTATTCTAGAATCAGAAAATGTAAATCCTGGAATTAAAGATTTGGTTCCTGAACTCCCTGAGCTAGAGAGTTCAGATGGTCAGAATCTTGAGTCACCGAATCAACAGCCACTGAGAAGGTCAAACAGGAAAATCAAAGCCCCAGATAGGTTGAACCTTTGATTTAAAAGTTAAGAGGTCTTTAACTTTCATTGTATTGTATTTTAAATTATGTTGTGGCATATTTTGCATTTGTTTGAAATGATTTACAATTGATTTTATTGATTCAAATCATATAATGTTTATGTTACAACATATTTATTGAGTCATTAGAGTTTGTTAGTACTATCCTTTATCCTTTTGCAATTATGTTAGTATTTACTAAGGGTAAAGGGATGTAATATATTGGGATTATTCGTAGGGGAACTCACTTTTGTATTACTGTAGTTTTATATTGTTTGAGTGATGTCCCTTATCTTTATGTTTATGTTCTTCAGTCAGAGAGTTAGAAAAAGAATAAAATGGAGGCTAAACACGCCAGGCTCTATCGTTCGTTGTTTGCCTAAATTAAAACCACTCAATCCACTTCACATGTGATCTGGGCTATTATATGGTTTATAAATTATCTTTTAATATACTAGAGGAAGCAAAAAATATACTCTCGAATTTTTATTGATTAAAACTAATTTCATCGATATTTAATCGATACATTGGCAATGATTAATCGTAAATAATCGTTAATTTCCACAGTCTAACTGATATTTATTAAATAGTGAATACATATTAAATACTGAATACATATTAAATACTGAATACATATTAATTAGTGAAGACATATTAAATACTGAATACATATTAAATAGTGAATACATATTAAATACTGGATACATATTAAATCCTGAATACATATTAAATAGTGAACAAATATTAAATAGTGAATACATATTAAATACATCCCTCTCCCAGCAGTTCTGGTTATTGTTATGTGACAGAATCAAATCATACAACTAATAGAAATACAACAGAAACATTGTACACAATATACTTACACAAATAAACAAACTCAAGACCTTATTCCCCACACCTTAACAAACTGTGACAGTTGGCATACAAATTTCACAGCCTCCTGTCTCGGTTATTGAGATGTGTATAAAAACATTTTAGCTCAGTCTCTGTTATTGAGATGTGTATAAAAACATTTTAACCCAGTCTCTGTTATTGAGATGTGTATAAAAACATTTTAGCTCAGTCTCTGTTATTGAGATGTGTATAAAACATTTTAGCCCAGTCTCTGTTATTGAGATGTGTATAATTTTTTTAGCTCAGTCTCTGTTATTGAGATGTGTATAATTTTTTTAGCTCAGTCTCTGTTATTGAGATGTGTATAATTTTTTTAAGCTCAGTCTTTTATTGAGATGTGTATTAAAACATTTTAGCCCAGTCTCTGTTATTGAGATGTGTATAAAAACATTTTAGCTCAGTCTCTGTTATTGAGATGTGTATAAAAACATTTTAGCTCAGTCTGCTTCTAGGAATTATTTAGATGAGATTTCTAAAAAAATTGTTAATTTGATCTTGAGCACTTTATAAGGAGTCCAAAAAGCCTAGTGTTTAAACTTATCATAACATTATATTTAAAAAATTAGACAATAATTTAGGTAAAAACAACGGTTAAAATAAATTAAATTAAAAAAAACACAAGTTTAAATTTTTTATAAAATGTTTAAATGTCCAATAAAAAAGATATAGATACATGAACTCCTTTTAACTAAGTCTTTAACAAGGTTAAGAGGAAACTGCATGTTAAAATGTTGGTTAAGTGTTCAAAATATTCCAGATGTGTTGTTTGTGATACATATTTGTGTTTTAATAAAAATAGAAATTGTTAACAAGAATTTCATAATCATACATCCGTATTTAGTTACATTTTAAATAATTTGGTCGTCTATATGATGATTTTAAAAGAAATATCTCCATGCTAAAATAGTTAAAATACAAAGCTTATATACTTAATTTATTTAGGTTAAATTTGCAAAGAGATATTTTAATATAATATGTTTGTTTTTTTCTTTAAAAAAAAATTAAAAATTAATTTTTGCATTTTTTTAGCCGAGGTTTCCTGAAATTGTATCTTTTCTTTAAAAATTTTAACCAAATTTATTTATTTATATTATCTCTTCAAATTTTAAATTTAGTTGTAGCAATGAATATATAATAATAAAATATCCCTTTTATTTCCATAATTGGGAGCATGTATATTTTTCCTTCTTTGAGAAATTTTACTGTTGTGTTTTTGTTTGAAATAAAAAAAGACAAATTTGGTTGTAAAAAAAATATTAAACACCTTATTCACATAATTTATAAATGAAAGCTTGTAAATACACAGCCAGAGAATAAGAAATGAAGAGACATAATCCCACTTTAGGACGCCAAAAGACGTGTTAGATCGTAATTCCTAAATAGTCAAATCTTACATGATCTTATCTATAACAGAAACTCCTTCTACAAACCAGATTATTAAGCTTGTTCAGGGTTGATGTTAAGTCTTGAATTTTTATTTGCGATTATAATGATGATAGTGTTTTGGTGTATCTGGTTTATTCAGTCAACCCATTCCACGCCCGAATTCCATACAACAGGGGTGTCCAAAGTCCGCCCGGCGTTAACATTTTAAATGGTCAGTGGCCTAATGTTTAATTATTTGACGTATGGAAGTTTGTTCTGTTACGAAGACAATATATAATGTGTTTGAAAACACGAAATTGTGGAATGTTTTGTGTACGATATCGGAAAAATCAATGACGTTTTCTTGTTTACAAAATTGGATTTTGATTACAAAAAGTTGATGAACTTGTGTGCCTTGTGTATACCACTTTTGATGACGTCCGATAGCAAAAGGCAATGACGTAATTTTATTATTTTTTTCTTTTTTAACTATTTTTTTGTCAAATCGGAAAAGAAATGTTTGTGGCATCTAAAATTGAAGAACGTTTTTAATCACATTTTTAAACACAACAATTTTCGATATAATTAAATTGTTTTAAGGTACGTAGTATAAAATAAACACCTTTATAATTTACACCATGACTTTTTAAAATCTTTATATAATTTAAGTAATTTATAATGATGGAATAAGGTATAACTTAAATGCCAAAATCACGATAGTAGTGACCCTTTTTTCTCCACTAATATCACTCTTGGGGAAAAAACATCATTTAAAAAATTTAAAAATTTCAAACGAAAACAAACAAAACAATTTAAAAATAAAACTAAAAAGCATGTAAGTTTTTGTAAAACTTACAATATGTGAATTTCCTTTTTATTATCTTTATCTGATCCGCACACGCTTGTATTTGGTCACTTTGGTGGAATAATGTACAACCCTCTTTTCTAAACATTTGGATGCCGCTGCCATAAGGGAAAATGAGAAATCGTATCTGTTCTTGCATTCGAGGTTATAAAGTATTTTTTTAAATATTATTTATCACTGGTTCTTTCTGAGTGTTGTATGGGGTGCTAAGGGGGGGTGGTACCTCTGGTGGGGGGGACTCGTCGTACTCTCTAGGGGGTAGTTCTCCCACTCTTGGTCCCCACTTGACACTCAGCTCTCACCACTGGCTCCTAGAAACTGTAGCGTGCGCAGTGGCCACACCCCGGACAACAGCTTCGACTGGCTAGCTACACCTGGTGAGGGTAGCCCTGGGTCTCAAACCCTCGGTGACCTAGGTATGTCTACCTGTGCACGTGAAGACTGGACTCGATGGACTGAGCGGAGGAACCACTAGATGGTCAACGGTCAAGAAGGCGAGTCTCAGCAAAGTGTGGTGGAACGCTAAGGGCATGACAAGACAGACAGGACTTCATGGCCATCCACTGCACCTGTCTCCATCACCAGCCGTCTCGACTATGTCGAGCCACTGGATCATGATGGTCTCGGGCGAGAGAGTGAGATCGACGAACTGCGCAACTCTTTCTCACTTAAATCCAAATCACCGCGCAAGTCACTTTTTTCATCCATCCCATCCCATAACTCACATCACCACAAAGTCCTGTGGCGACAGGCAAGCGACAAAGCGGCAGGTGTGGGTACACTGGGAGCCATAGCCGCGACCCTGCACACAGGTGGCCCAGGGCATTGGGTCGTTCTTCACCGACACGGAGCAGAGGTGGAGTCCGGCAGCCCCCTGGGTGACTGAGCAGCCCTTTTTAGGAGTGCACTGCTCACCTCCATGGCATGAGGAAGGGGCTAGAAAAGGTGCCCTAAACATTGCCTGCTCCAGCCTTCCCTAGCCAGCTTACCGCGGCTGGTGGGGACCCTATACCAGCGGTCGAAATATAAAAAAGAAATTGAGGATAGTTCCTCTCACATTGGGCGCATGGAATGTGCGCACCCTCCTGGACAGAGATGATGCAAATAGACCTCAAAGGAGAACAGCCCTGATTGGTAAAGAACTCGCCAGGTATAACATAGACAACGCAGCCCTGAGCGAGGCAAGGCTTGCGGGCGAAGGTGAGCTCTGTGAAAAAGGCTCCGGCTACACATTTTTCTGGAGTGGCAGACCCAACGAGGAGCGGCGTGAAGCAGGAGTTGGCTTTGCGGTGAGGACAACCCTTGTCGGAAAAATGACTGGACTACCAAAGGGACTGAATGACAGGCTCATGACCATGAAACTTCCACTGTTAGCTGGTAAGAAGCATGTCACCATCATCAGTGCATACGCCCCAACCATGACCAACCCAGATAAAGTCAAGGGAAAGTTTTACGAAGAACTTCACGCACTCATTGGAGGACAAGCTCATCTTGCTAGGTGACTTCAACGCAAGAGTTGGCAAGGACTACTGTGCCTGGGAGGGAGTACTTGGACACCATGGAGTGGGCCAATGCAACAGCAATGGCCCTCTTCTGCTTCAGACTTGTGATGAACATGAACTGCTAATCACCAACACGATCTTCCGCCTCCCTACCCACAATAGGACATCATGGATGCACCCCCGCTCAAAGCACTGGCATCTTATTGACTATGTCATCGTTAGGAAGAGAGACAGACAGGATGTAAGAGTGACTAAGTCCATGTGCGGTGCTGAATGCTGGACAGACCACCGCCTCATCCTCTCCAAGCTCAACATTCGTATTGAGCCTAAACGGCGCCCGCAAGGGAAGAAGGCCCCCAAACGGCTGAATGTTGCCAAGCTGAAGACCACCAGTGGCAAGCAGTCATTTGTGATTGCTCTGGAGGAGTGCTTAAGATCCATCTCCCCGGAAATCCAGAACGTGGAGGCAGATTGGACATCGCTTAGAGAGCTGATTCACACCTCAGCTACAGAGACCTTGGGGCCCCAGACCAGAAAAAATAAGGACTGGTTTGACGAGAATTGCGAAGTCATCAAGCAGTTACTGGATGAGAAACACCAACTCCACCAAGCTTACCTCAATAACCCAAAATCCACTTCAAGGAGAGAAGCATTCAACAACATACGTAGAATTGTACAGCAGAAACTCCGTCAGATGCAGGACGATTAGCTCAGCAAAAAAGCTGATGAGATCCAATGCTATGCAGACAGGCGTGATTATAAGCACTTCTACGAAGCCTTGAGAGAAGTGTATGGCCCAACGTCCTCGGGCTCAAGTCCACTTCTCAGCGAAGACGGCAACACGCTCATCTCGGACAAAGGGAAGATCTTGGAGAGGTGGGCTGAACATTTTAACAACATCCTTAATCGCCCATCGGCAATCAATGAAGAAGCCATCAATCGTCTCCCCCAAGTGCCAACAAACAAGGCACTGGATGACCCACCTACCTTGCTCGAGACCCAGAAAGCAATCTGTCTACTTTCAAGTGGCAAAGCACCTGGTTCAGATGCCATACCAGCTGAGGTATACAAGGAAGAGGGACCAGCCCTAACTGAAAGGCTCCACAAGGTATTTCTCTTGATATGGGAGCAAGAGAGGATCCCGCAGGATTTCAAAGATGCATCCATTGTACATCTCTATAAAGGAAAGGGAAATAGACTGGTTTATGACAACCACAGAGGCATATCCCTGCTTTCTATCGCAGGAATAATCCTAGCCAGAATCCTGCTAAACCGCCTCACAGCTCATCTTGACCAAGGTCTCCTGCCTGAAAGCCAGTGTTGCTTCCGAAGAGAGCGAGGAACCATCGACATGATTTTTGCTGCCAGGCAACTACAAGAGAAATGCCAGGAGCAGAACTCTGACCTTTTCTCCACCTATGTTGACCTAACCAAGGCATTCGACACAGTTGGCAGAGAGGGTTTGTGGAAGATCGTGGAGAAGTATGGTTGCCCAACCAAATTCATTTCCTTGGTTCAACAATTCCACGAGGGCATGCAGGCCAGAGTCCAGGACAGAGGAGAGTCATCTGACCCTTTTCCTGTCACAAACGGTGTCAAGCAGGAATGCGTCCTGGCCCCAACGCTGTTCAGCATCATGTTCTCTGCCATGCTGACAGAGGCCTTCAGAAACGAAGATGTTGGTGTTAAGCTGAGGTAACGTACGGATGGCAAACTGTTCAACCTTCGGAGGCTTCAGGCAAAAACCAAGGTCAGGACAGACACAATCAGGGACCTGCTCTTTGCAGACGATTGTGCCCTAAATGCTGCCTCAGAGAATGACATAAAACGCAGTGTTAGCCTGTTCTCCAGCGCCTGCACTAACTTTGGTCTGACAATTAACACAAAGAAGACTGAAGTCCTTTATCAACCCGCGCCTGGAAAGCCTTATGTTGAGCCCATCACCACTGTCAACAACCAGAAACTCAACGCAGTGAAACGCTTCACATACCTAGGCAGCACACTGTCACAAAATGTCACCATCGATGACGAAGTGAATGTCAGAATTGCCAGGGCCAGCTTCACTTATGGCAGGTTGTACCCGAATGTCTGGAACAGAAGAGGCATTACCATCCGGACCAAAGTGAAAGTATATAGGGCAGTTGTGCTCCCTACACTGCTTTATGCATGCGAAACTTGGACCGTATATCAACGCCATGCTAAAAAGCTGAACCACTTTCACACAACAAGCCTCAGGAAGATTCTGGGCATAAAGTGGCAGGACAAAACTCCAGATACCACGGTACTAACCAGAGCTGGCCTCCCCAGCATCTTCACCCTTCTAATGCAGTCACAGCTTCGCTGGGCAGGGCACCTAGCCCGAATGCCAAATGAGAGACTACCAAAGAGACTCTTCTATGGCGAGCTCCAGGATGGCCAGCGGTCCCATGGTGGACAAAAGAAACGCTTTAAAGACACATTGAAAGCGTCTCTGAAAGCGTTTGCAATAAACCCAGACACGTTGGAGGAAGCTGCGTTGGACCGGTCCACCTGGCGCCAATCCATCCATGAAGGTGCCAAGACATGCGAGGCAAACAGGATTAACGCCGCAGAAAAGAAGAGGCAAGCCCGAAAGGCCCGTGCTGTCAACCCTGCAGGAGACAATCAACTTATCCAATGTCCCTTCTGTTCCCGAACTTTCCGTGCCAAGATCGGCCTTGTCAGCCATCTGCGCACACATAGGCAAAACAAGTCCCAGCAACCCTCGGATGACTAAAGTGGTCCTCGTCAATTCGACGGACGAACGAATATAAATGAAAACTATTCAGAATTAAAGAGCATTCAAATATCTTTAAATTGATATATAATACTTGAAGATAGCTTAAAAATTACATAAATGACACCAATTAGGAAACTGTGTGTCGTTGGGACCATTAAATTTGTTAAAAATCTGAAGTCTTTTGAGAGTTAATTGACACAGTAGCCCTTATTAAAGGGAACGAAGTTAGATGGCGAGCCACCGAGATATAGAAACACATTTTATAGTAGGTATTACTGTTCTTCAAAAAAACTTGACATGAGACATGTGACCATAAATACATTAAACTTATAGTTTTCGTACATAATAATGTAAAACAACAAGGTACACAAAAAAAAAATGCTCAGGTAAAGAAATCTTAATAATCTTTCTACTCAAAAGACAATCAAACATGAACATCATAACATAATTATAAAAAAAAATCCCAAAAAGCAATGCTACTAAAACCTCCACTCGTCAAGTGGTAACTCATCCCCATAATTTCAACCTTTTTACTGACTCATCAATCGGATCAACTTTAAAACACGCACATATCTTCACCCCAAAAAATGGTTTCACATCGCAGAACCTTTATCGGCCGATTGTAAGCCTGTTACCACTAAATAACCTGCTTATAGAACATAAATTATTTACACATAAATGACTTCAAAAATGTTTTAATCAGTACAACCGTACTTCCCGGCAGATTGTATCATCAACCTACTCACAAGACACTTATAATTTCACATACACAAATCAATGGGAAAAATTCGCTTAATTATATCTTTTTACAACCTGCACAACCTTCCGTCCTCATCTTCCTACTGTCACAATTTCCCATGTAAAACAATTATTATTTAAAGTCAACTTTTAGTTGTGTACATGTTGTCTGGAAATTTGTAGTTGATGGCGAGCTGCCGCGATAAAAATAATTATTAGCATATAAATTATAGTCATTGAAATAAATGTATAGTTATTAATATCCTTGAAAATAAATCGCCCTTTAAAAGACAACATTTGTTTTAATGCTACATTTCATGTGTAATTTGCAATCTACAATTATAAAAGACAAGTTATTGCCCTTATGTCTTATATAATTATATCTTTATTTATGGATATTTTTCTTTTAATTTTGATTGTTTCATTTTTTTTTCTACATTAAGTCGTGTCTAATACATAAACATCAGTGCTTTGTACTGCGTCATTGATGGGAAAGAAATTTTAATGCACGTCGAAATTTTGTAATAATAACGCGCTCTGACCCAAAAATAACTGTTACTTCAATTTAAGTAAAATAGTAATTTTAATGCAATGCTGTATTTAGTTATTATTATTTTAAAAAGCTAACTTGTACATTCGACTGCATCTGACTTTTCATTATTATACAAGAAATTTAACAAAAATTTACTTATAAGCAACAATGTAAGGGTCGGTTACCGTGAATGTTTTGGCGTGAGTGATCCATTTGCCGGTGATCACGAGATGAGATAAGTTGTTGTTGTTTCGGGATCACGAGGTGAGTGGAGTTTTGGGTGTTCTTTTGAGTTTGGGTTTTTTCTTGTGCGATCCTTTATAGAGTTCGGGCTGTTTTCCGATGTGATCCTATATAGAGTTCGGGCTGTTTCTGATGCGCACAATAATTTTAAAGTACAAAATAATTATTTACTGGCTATCACTACATATTTCATAAATTATCTGCTTTAAACCGCATTCTCCTCAAACTTTAGTTTAACAAATAATGTAAAAACATAAACACATTTCTTTCAATGTTAAGAGTAATCCGTATCCATTGTACTACCTTTATATATCGTGGTTATGATGCATATGATTTACATTGAATACTTAGAGCATTCCACATGTATATTTATTGTTATGTGAAGCGCTCTGTGCCCAGTAAATTGATGGAGCACAGCACTATATAATTCATAGAGTTATCTATAGAAATATTGATATCTATATATCACTGTAACAAGGTCAATAGCGAGTAAAGTACAAATAAACATGACCAATTACATTTGCCAGTGACGACCATTCAAGCGAAGTGGGCTCAAAAGGGGGTTGGGCATGGTTAGAGACAAACAATGTTTCTTGCGTTCACTTGCGTTGCTCCTTCAAAGAATACCATTATAATCGTAGGGCAGTGGTTTTCACGTCTGCCTTACACGTGATAGGTACTGGGTTTAAGCCTCAGTGGAGAAATTATTTGTTTTAATTTTTAAAAATAGTTGTTTCAGTTTTTTTACATCATTGTTGCAAACGTATCTGACCCTCGCTAGAGTCGACCAATCAAAATTTATGGTTGGCAAGCAAAGTTGGTGAACATATCTGGCCCTCGCTAGATGTCAGTATATCTGTGTACGCTATGTGGAGTGGGGTGGTGATCATTATGATGTCAGTATATCTTTGTACGTTGTATGGGGTGGCGTGGTGAATGTTATTACGTCAGTATACCTGTGTACGCTATGTGGGGTGGTGAACATTATGACGTAAGTCTATCTGTGTACGCTATGTGGGGTGGGGTGTGGGATGGTGAACATTATGACGTCAGTATATCTGTGTACGCTATGTAAGGTGGGGTGGGGTGGTGAACATTATGACGTCAGTATATTTGTGTACCGTATGTGGGATGGGGTGGGATGGTGAACATTATGACGTGAATTTATTTAAGATAATAATTTTGGTGAAAAGTGAATGACTTAAATGTGTGGTTAAATGTATGTCATTATGTTTTAATGTTGATATCTCACTTTGTTTTTTTAAGTATGAGTGTGCATGAGTGTGTGTATTTGTGTGTGTCCGTATGTGTTTTTGCTGTGTTCGTGAAAGCTGTTAATTTTAATTAAAACTTTTTTTAAAATTTTTTTTAAAAAATTTTATTTTTGATAAATTTTTGCTCGTGTCTCGTTTCATTATGAACCTGCTGCGCACTGATTTAATTAGAGAGAAAGTCACGTGGTATTAAAGCAGGAAAACGAAAGTTGATAATTGTCATTATAACTTTGTCATGTTTCCTATTTTTTCGTTAGATTATTTTATGATGAAGACGGTCACTGTCTCGTTGTCTTAACTTCGTCATGTCTTTATATTCATTACAAATTTTTCTAACAAGAAGATGAAACCCCATCCCCCCATAAAGTTATGTTTTTGTTTTGTTGTGTTTACCGCCTAGCAAAGCAGTAGGACGGCCCTTGTATAAAATACGCATTATATCTGTTGAGTTAAAAAAAATTTTTTTTGAATTTGTTTATTATGAATTATGTTTTTCTTTTCATTTTGTTAACTGGCAAATTCTCGTCAAGACGGTAACATCAGCTGATTGAGAAAAGTTTACATATTGTTGATATCATAGTTTTCTGGCTTATTTCTATTAACTATTCGCTACCTCCCACCCCACGGCCACACAAAAACAAACACAATAGATTTCCTGGATAGGAGGGTCTGTAACAATGAAGGTAAATTAAGATAAGTTAAATAAAATAATTACTAGTTACTAGTAACTTGTAGCATGGTTCACAGCCATACTTGTTACCTTTAAGTTAAAAGACATTAAATGTTTGTCATACCCAAACTCTTTTTCAAGAACAATAACATTCCAAGTTTGTTCGGTGACAAGCGAGAACGCTTACCATCATTCCCCTGCCCCACTTCACTATATGTTCTCTCATTATTCATTCTTGTTAAATGTACTCATTTATAGTTGTTGCTTTTTAAAGCTTTCATTTGTAATAAATATAATAATCTATAATAGTTAATTCTCTACATGGTCCAACCATGCCGGACAAGACGTAGCAAAATAGCTGACCTCTGACCCCATCGACCAATCAGATTACCAGAAAAGGTAGTAAACATTCAAAATTTCGTTTAATTGAAGTAAATTACTGTATTACTTTATTCTTACAGAACATCAAAATAGCATGTATTTCGTAGTGTAATGGTTATACAATTTGCCTAAAACACGAAGGTCTTAGGTTCAATCCCGAGCTAAGACATTACATTTTTTGTAATTTTTGAAAATATTTGTGTTTGTGTACGTTCATATCCCACTATCTTTTCGATGATCATAACAAGCACAATACGATAAGCATCATTGGCATCGCTAGGGGTCGCGGTGGGGGCGAGCCGCCCCGGGTGACACCATCAGGGGGGTGACACAAGACAGTAAAATTCTATATATTCCCGTTATTTGGCACTTGGAGGAGTTCTATGGGTTAAATCATGACGGGGCGACACCAGGAGCTACTGCCCCGGGTGACACCAGGAGCTACCGCCCCGGGTGACACCAGGAGCTACCACCCCGGATGACACCATGAACCACCATCCTGGATGACAACAGGAGCTACCACCCCGGATGACACCATGAGCCACCATCCTGGATGACACCAGGAGCTACCACCCCGGATGACACCATGAGCCACCACCCCGGATGACACCAGGAGCTACCACCCCGGATGACACCATGAGCTACCACCCCGGATGACACCAGGAGCTACCACCCCGGATGACACCAGGAGCTACCACCCCGGATGACACCATGAGCTACCACCCCGGATGACACCATGAGCCACCACCCCGGATGACACCATGAGCCACCACCCCGGATGACACCAGGAGCTACCATCCCGGATGACACCAGAAGCTACCACCCCGGATGACACCAGGAGCTACCAACCCGGATGACACCATGAGCCACCACCCCGGATGACACCAGGAGCTACCACCCCGGATGACACCATGAGCTACCACCCCGTATGACACCATGAGCCACCACCCCGGATGACACCATGAGCCACCATCCTGGATGACACCAGGAGCTACCACCCCGGATGACACCAGGAGCTACCACCCCGGATGACACCATGAGCTACCACCCCGGATGACACCATGAGCTACCACCCCGGATGACACCAGCAGCTACCACCCCGGATGACACCAGGAGCTACCACCCCGGATGACACCAGGAGCTAGCACCCTGGATGACACCATGAGCTACCACCCCGGATGACACCAGGAGCTACCACCCCGGATGACACCAACCTAATTGACGCCCTTCAAAGCTTGACGTTGTTCTGGTATCTTCCTGATGTATTTTTATGTCTGTTCATCCCTCCAATTTCTTTGCACTATTTATGAGCAAATCTGCGGCGTATGCTAGGCGGCGGGCATCTTATTTCTATACAATTGACTAAATAATTCCAACTTTTGTATAAACTTCTCAGGAGTTTGTAACACTTTTTTGTGGTAGTAGGATAGTATTACATTATTGAAATGTTATCTCTTCTTTAAGAGATCGAAGTCAGGTGGGGTGACACTCGGATAAACAATTTAAAAAATGTTGCAAGTCGCGAGCATTTCTTTTATTAGACCCATTAATACATAAAGACATATGCATCAAATTTATAGTTTTCTTTCTTTAAAATAACCAATGATTCTGAAAACGTATTTGTTTCTTCTAATTATTTATTTATATCCACAATATTTAGTTACATCTAGTACAAAGTATAAGAAATACATTAAAAAGTGCTATGGCACAAAAACTTATAGCATGAATATAACTGAAGTCAAATAAATAATTTTATTATCTTTTATTTAAATCCTGCCACTGAAGATGTCTGAATTACATCCTTATATTAAATATGTCGATAGCGGTGCTTTTTAGTGCGGCGTTCATAAAATACACAATTTAATTGCACGTCAATTATAACAATAGAAAGGCTTTAATGTGTAAACTTTCCCTATTATGTATATGTGCGTTCAAACTTGGGGAAATGGTTTCACATACATTTACAAATTCTGAAAAAATATGTTGTAACGGATTATAATTTTTCTGGCAAAACAACAATAACAATCAAATAACACTATCAAACTAAAGGACCATTTGAAAATCAGACAACTCTTACATTCAGACGGACAACACTTAATAAAAGACAACTTTAACTCACACAGACAACTTTTACACACAGACAAATTTTACACACTGGCAACATTTAAACACAGGCAACATTTACACACAGACAACTTTTACACACAGACAACTTTTACACACAGACAATACTTACACTCAGTAATCTCTAACATTTGGGAAACACAATCAGACAGCTCTGACAAAATAGACAACCTTAACGAGGCAATTCTTTTGGACAGATATTATTATAAATAGGAAAACATTTACAAAATGACAGCAAATACAATAACAAACAAATACAACAGACAGCCAGTCATGGCAGACAATTATAACAATCAGACAAATCGAAAAGTCAGCTAATAATGGCAGACATCTATAATAATCAGACAAATCTAACAGACAGCCAATCATGACAGACAACTTTGACAATTTGACACATCTAACAGATGTCCAATCATGACAGACATTTATAACAATCAGACAAATCTAACAGGCAAATAATCAATACAGACCAAAAAACTATAACAATCAGACAAATCTAACGGTCAGCCATTTCTGGACAGACAAATATAGCAATCAGACAAATCTAACAGACAACCTATAAAGACAGACTACTATAACTATCTGACAAATATAACGGTCAGCTAATCATAGCAGACAACAATAACAGACAAATCTAACAGACAGCCAATCATGACAGACAACTATAACAATCAGACAAATCTATCAGACAGCCAATAAAGACAGACAACTATAACAATCAGACAAATAATATGGAAAGCCAATCATGACAGACAACAATAACAGACAAATCTAACAGACGGCCATATCATGCCAGACAACTATAACAATCAGACAAATCTATCAGACAGCCAATCATGACAGACAAAAATAACACACAAATCTAACAGACAGCCAACACTAACTTATCCATGTGTTTCTGACATAAAACCGAGCATTGATAACTGACAGAGATAACCCCTATCACCCCAACGTGTTACATTTAAAAAGTAATGTCTTTAAAAGACCTCAAAGATTAAAATATGCTGATATTTTAATAAAGTCTAATGACAGGTATCTGTCTAGATTTATTGGTACACAAAATAAATGTAAAAATATCAGCAGTTTTAGATATAAAAAACTGCATAAGCCAATAATTTGTTTTTTGTTTAAGTATCGTCTAAATTCGAATGACCTTCAACAGATTTGCCCTGTTTACAATGGTTAAACATTTTTCTTGTATATTCTATTTGTTCTATGTTGGTACAACTATCATAAAAGTGATGAGTTTTGGAGATCCAATAAACATGATCATCTCTGCCAAGAAGAACTATAAGAACGTGATTTATATTTTATTTAAACTATAAATATACTACTTCATTATTTGATGGTGTGTTGTACTACCTCTCATGTTGACAGGCTGGCGGTTGGTCATCTCTAATAACAACAACGTAGTAATAAGCTGGTGGTTGGCCATCTCTAATAGCAACAACGTAGAAATAAGCTGGTGGTTTGCCATCTCTAATAACAACAACGTGGTAATAAGACTCTATTCGCTCAAAAACATTTCTCACTAGTATTATTAAAACAATTTTATAAAGCCTATTAAATGCTTGTGCGTGAATATGTATTCATTGCCACTTTATCCCTTTTTGTAGGGAGCGAAATCAAGAATAATAAAGAATTGTAATCTATAAAGTTCCGGAAACAAAACGTGCACATCAAATATCATACTATTATATAAATATTATAATGTGAAATAATTTCATTGTTTTAACAAATACTCATTTAAAAAAACAGCATTAATTAGTTAATTTTATTTGTTTATAAAATTTATTTTATTTTCTAAAGCACTTAAAGATCCCTGAGATATTTAAGTAACATTTTTTTGTCTTATCACTTTTTATTTTATTTTCCATTGATTTTGTAAATGAAAATATTGTTATTTCTCACAGTAGATAAGTTTTCTCAGTATATTGACACATTAAATATGTTCGTAACGGTGCATTGTGGTGCGGCACTCGTCTCCGTACAAATTAAACTTATTTAGTTTATTAATAGTAGTGTAAACAGAAAATAAAACTTGTTTGATAAATGGTAAATATGTCATTGTTCGATTTTGTATAATTTGTATAGAGAAGACAGGTAAATAATAGATACTTATGAGTGGTGTATTTTTGAAAAAGAAAATATTGAATTGAATTACATTGAAATAAAAAAAAAAAACTATTTCACACATATGGGCGTTTTTCAAAAATTTTACATTTTTGGCACAATGAAATTTTAAAAAATGAAAGTTATTTTTCATGCGATTTTTCTTTATGATAGTAATCAGTGACTACTTAAATACCATATTTTAAAAAATTAGACCTTGAATCCATGTTTTTGTTTTACAGTAACGGTTTTATGGTCATGCATCGCATTTCAATTTCACTGGTGTAATGCAACATTTAAGTACACACAAAGACTGAAAACACATATTTAAAACCAAAATACAAATATATTTATTAAAAAACAACTAAATTTGATTTATAATAAAAATTTGAGACATGCAATACATGACAAAGGCTCTAAGTGGTCGTTGAAAAAACAAAGTTCAAAACATTAATAAAACACTAACCAATTATGTTCATGAAAGTATGCTTAAAAGCAAGTAGTAACATACAAATCTTTATAATAAATCAGAACACAATCTAATTAATGATCATAGGCAGCCTGAAAGAATTCTGATAAATAATAAAGTAGTTATTTGTGAATTTAGTACATGTTACACCAGTGAGTTAACTGTCACACCAGTGAACTCTTGGTTACACCAGTGAGTCATCATTGTTTCTATCTTTAAATGTCTGAAAGGTTTTCTTAATTGGAACACAAAATGCATTTTATGATAATGGATATGCCTTCTTAGCTTGTAACAAGTAAATAATTTTAAGAGTACAGAATATATTAAGTAAAAAAAATAGAAAAAAGCATGTTAACTGGACAAAGGCCAAATATTAAATGAATAAATTTCATTAACTAAATACATTGTCTTCAACATTTCTTATTGTATGGAACCAATGGCATGAAATGGTTTGGACACCAATACAGTGACTTGCGATTTACTCTTGTGGAAGTCCACAAGATCATTACTTTTACTGCCAACTTTTCTTTCTTTATTTTGTCTAATATGGGTGTAAGATATCCCCATATTGCAAATGGATCATGATCCAAACTGTGGCTTACCCCACAGAAGGTGGAAATGCGATCACCCGCAAAAGAGAGAAAACCTGTGTGCAATGAAAGCTGTTTTTTTGATGCACCAAAGTGGGCACTGTGGATTTCAGAATCATATTTGCACACAAAGTTTTCTGAAAAAAATAAATGTGTATAATAAGCTCCTTATCTGTCAACCTCTCTTACCTTGCGGTAATGTTTGTACTGTGAGCTCAAGTTATACATATGCTTCTTGTGAGACCACAAAAGCTCATGAAAAAGCTCCCACACCTGTTCAAATTCTTTGACATACTACTCTTTCTTTACAATGGGCACCTGCTTTTCTGTTCCGTCTTTAAAAAGTCTACTTTCTTTAGTTTTTTCCCAAATATGAAAGGCAATCGTTTTACCTTTTAAAAAATCATTGATATTTGTAATTGATAATCTTTTGTCTTTGCAAATTTTGCACTCATTGTACATGCATGCCTTATTGTTAGTATCACAAAACAAATTTCTTGAAAGGATATCAACAACTAAAGTTTCCAAAGCTCCTCCTCGCTTCAATGACATGGCCACCAGTCTTACATTCTCACAAGCTGCACAAAGACATGTTGCTCTGTCCTTATCCATTGGTTGGAGGACCCAAAAAGGCTTGAGCCTGTAAAAGGTACTAAAGAATGGCTCCTGGGTCTCTTTGCACTCAGATACAAACTTTTTGTAAAGGCTTGAAAGGGACCCTGTCTTGTATCTTTTATAAAAAGGAGGGGAAAAAAGGAGCAATTTTTAAAAACATGAAATTCTAAATTAACTGATTATTTTTTACTGTGAAAAATGCAGTAAAAAGATGAAGCATGGCTTTTATCAAGAGGACAAAGTAAAAAAAAGTTATAGCATACTTTAAATTGCAGATAATCTAAACTGCCAAATTCTTTTGCCTAATGTATTAGCATGTATACTTATACCAATGTTGCCAATTTATAAACTTAAATATTAGCTTGCATATCCAATAAAAATTTGTCCATATATTTACTTGTTTGACACATTTTTACCAATAGATTTTTTCACAAAATCACATTGGAAACTTCATTCTACTAAGTAGAATATTTAAGATATAAATGTAAATTATAGGTTACTTAAATAATTTACAATGCAAGTTGTAACTATCTTTTACTTTGGTTAGTTAAAACTAAAATTTATTTTACAAAAAGTTATTTTTACCTTCTCTTTTTTATATTTTATGTCTGGTGATGGTGTCTTTTTTTCCTGGGCAAATTTTTGAATTGTCACTGCGGAGAAAGAACCTCTGGACTTGGGTTAGTATCTTTTGTATCAAAGTGCCCTGCTTCTTGTAATGCTTTTTCCTTATCCCAACAACATTAGTTTCCTGCTCAAACATCTTCTTAAAACGGTATTTCTTCAAAATTTTGCCTGCAGCAACTGATGATAATGATGGGTTTTTCTTCTTTTTTAATTGTTCTTTGAATTCACTCATGACGGCAAAATGAAACTCTAAGGTCCTTCTTACTGATGATGAAGTTTTACTTACTACAATGTTTTTTTGAGGAGTAACTTCTTTGTTTTCAATCTAGGAGTTGCACATTTGTTGTCCTTTGATGTGTTTGCAGATCTTTCTATTTGCTTCCTTAAGTTCTTAAGTCTTTTCTCAGAGGCTTCCATCTTCTTAGTCAATTCAGATACCTGTATTTTAAGTTGTTGGTTCTCCTGAGCCTTCATTTTTAATGATGCCATTTTCTGTCGAGATGGCCCCTCAGGTGAAGAGCTAGAATTTGACAGTGATGGGGAAACCGATGCTTTATCAATTACTAACTGTGCTTTCCTTTTCATTCTACTATTGTGGTATCTAGTCCGCCAAGCTTTCTTTTCTTTCCTATGTTCCTGTGGTGTCATGTCTTTCACTAGCTTTTCATGTTTGCGTTGAAGATAGGCTGCTCGCAACGGAGAGTCAGCATTTTGCCTGTCACGGTACAAACGTTGGCGTTCCGTGTTCGTCAATGCCTTGGAATTGGATTTTGCCTGGAGAAAGACAACAAAAGTTGTGAACATATCTGAAAGTTCCTCATTGTAAGTTAAGGCCAAAATAATGCCCCAGTGTTCCACAAAATATAATAAAGATTTTTAAAGCTGAATTTGTTGGTAATACAAAACATAAGTAGGGTGTTAGTTGAAAAACAATGAATATTACTAATCTACTGTCCTCATTAAATAAAATTACAATAAGTAATAATATCTGGACAAACAATAAAGGTCTAGATCAAAATTTTCATTAGACTTGATGCATATTATTATCAAATTATATAAAAAAAAATGTTTTTATATTTTGACAAATCCTCACTGGCGTAACAGTCCTTTCACTGGTGTAACGATTATTTACCGTAACACCAGTGAGTGTTACACCAATGAAAATTTTACAAGTTTAACAATATATTAGCCCCAGGTTTTAAGGAATGAAAATAAGCTTATATTTTTATTATAACTACCATTACCCCCTGTTATATTGATCCATTGTTAATATATATTGAGTTATAATTTTAGGTAAATTGGTCAGTAACACCAGTGAGTGTTATGCCTAATTTCTTACCATTTTGTAGCAGAACGGTCTGCACTGAGCCTCACAGAAAAGTTTTAAAGCATTACCGATACCTCCATGTTGGAAAAAGGGGTAGTCACTGTAGTCACTCTCAGAAAACCCCTGTGGTTTTTATTGCCAATAATTTCAATCCACAAATTTTTGGTCCAATATGAAGTTGTTACACCAGTGAGTCTAAAACAGGCGACATGTATATTTTGGCCAATAAAAACAAAACTTTTACTTTTTATACCCATTGGTATGGTTTTACATACTTTTAAAACACATATGAACATAATAAAACAATAATAACACTAACTAGCCTATTTTAATTGTTTATATGGATGTAATTATGAATTGGTTTTATGTTGGCGACATGGTCTTTTTCAAACATACACATTTTTTAAAATTCTATAAAAAAACACACATATGACTGAATTTGAAATATAATACATTTTAAGATTCAGAAATGAATGTTCTTTAAAACCATACAATCCACTCAAAAAAATGTGCCCCACTTCAAAAGTTATCAAACTTTATATGCGTGGGACATGAAAATGTAAATTTTTTTAAAAACGCCCATATGAGTTTTACAGTAATTTACTGAATTGAATATCATCTAAAATTTCAATTTTAGAGGCAGAGATTCCAAACACAAGGGAGCGACCCGTTGACATCACAGACGGTAGTTCTTAACAGAGGATTATTGATGTCTACACTCTTGTATTACAGAGGATTATTGCTTTCTACAATCTTGCATTACAGAGGATTATTGCTTTCTACACTCTTGTATTACAGAGGATTATTGCTTTCTACTCTCTAGTATTACAGAGGATTATTGCTTTCTACACGCTTGTATTATAGAGGATTATTGCTTTCTACACTCTTGTATTACAGAGGATTATTGCTGTCTAAACTCTAGTATTACAGATGATTATTGCTTCCTATACTCTTGTTTTATAGAGGATTATTGCTTTTTACACTCTTGTATTACAGAGGATTATTGCTTTCTACACTCTTGTATTATAGAGGATTATTGCTTTCTACACTTTTGTATTATAGAGGATTATTGCTTTCTACACTCTTGTATTACAGAGGATTATTGCTTTCTACACTCTTGTATTACAGAGGATTATTGCTTTCTACACTCTTGTATTACAGAGGATTATTGCTTTCTACCCAATTGTATTAACTTCCTTCTCTAACAGTGTTACCCATGACTCTCTGTACGACAGTTGAGCACCCTGACCTTTAATTGACATATCAAGAAAAATATAAGTAAATTAACATTATATAATAATTTGTAAATGGCATGTGTTTTAAAATTGTTATTGTGAATATTTAATTTTTGTCATTTCCACTGTGGACTTTATTTTACTAGAAGAAATTAATGGTTAGAATAGCGTGAGGGAGGTTAGAACTACACCATAATCTAACGATACAAGGGAGGTAAGGACAAGACCATTATCTAACGACAAAAGGGAGGTAAGGACTACACCATAATCTAACGACACAAGGGAGGTAAGGACTACACCATAATCTAACGACACAAGGGAGGTAAGGACTACACCATAATCTAACGACAAGGCGTAACATACACACTGGCTACGTAGTTAATTTACATTGCGTATATTGTAGATTAAAAAACACGTTTCTTCTCTCGTTTATGATAATATTCATATCATTTTCACATATAAATTTGAGATCCAGTCATTTATTACATTCATAAGGCTACGGTCAGTTACCTACGTCTGGAGTTGGTTAATATCTGCTGGTGATGTCAATAATGTACTGCATCTCTAGTATTGGAACTAGTAACTCTCTGTGCGAGAGACGAAAGCGAATGCCACGTGACCCCAGTCTAACTCTTACAATTATTTTAGTACGACATCTTACCAGCAGGTTGTTAACTATTTAATTTAATGATAATAATTATTATTTTAAATTTTATATAGTGTGGTACCACAGTTCGGTTTTATCCGTGGCCATTTTGTCGGGTCTTGTCACAGACAGATGCCCAGAGAAAAAATTACAAAACATGAATCTTGTTTTACTTAGAAAGATATAAAACGTCCGTCCTATTTTGTATAAATACAATACTACCCCATCTCACTATACTCTTCATGGGAGAATGTAAAAGTAATTTCACTAATATTCATTGTGTTACACAGCAAACTGGCTGGTTAGTTACAAGTCGGTCGAGTGGAGATGAACGATTTAGTTAGTATATATTTTATCTTATCAGTTATAGACTCTCCTTCTGAACAGACGATTATGGCGTTCTACGCTTATCCAAGGTTTTTGTTTAGTCCTGCAATCTTATTGAAGTTTAAAATGATTATAAAGTGTTGGCTTACCTGGTTTCTTGTATAAGATTGTTCTTGTATACGGAATAAGAAAGTTGTTTCTATCTGACTGTTGTATAAGTTATCTTTGGTTTAATTATGTATAATTACTATTTTACTGTTGGTTCTTCTACCCTATAGTATTTCAAGGGTTAAAGACGTAATTATTGGCAATTTTCGTTTCATCTTTACATGCCCTCCAATAATGAACGTTTTATCTTTATATGCCAACCAATAATGAACGTTTCATCTTTATATGCCCACCAATAATGAACGTTTCATCTTTATATGCCCTCCAATAATGAACGTTTCATCTTTATATGCCCTCCAATAATGAACGTTTCATCTTCATACACCCTCCAATAATGAACGTTTCATCTTTATATGCCCTCCAATAATGAACGCTTCATCTTTATATGCCCTCCAATAATGAACGTTTCATCTTTATATGCCCTCCAATAATGAACGTTTTATCTTTATATGCCCTCCAATAATGAACGTTTCAACTTTATATGCCCTCCAACAATGAATTCGTTCTAGTTTATTTTAATTTTATTTATGTTTTTGTTGGATGGGTCCCATACAGAAAATGTATATTCTAGTATAGGTCTCAACAAGGTATGGTAGCATTTTAGTTTTCTATCTTTATTATAATTGTAAAAGTTTCTTTTTTATAAACCGTAAGGTTTGGTTTTCATAACCTAATACTTTATTACTTGGTAAAATAGGATATTTTAGTTTGTTCAGCTTGAAATATGTTGTGTTTCTGTAAACTTGTGTAATTAATTTTTACATTTAATATTAAGACAATAAAGAAAGCGTCACTATTTTCTATGTTGTTATATGGTAGTAATATATTTTATTATTTACGTTAGCGATGCACCATAAAGCACCGGTGCTGTTGTATTTAAAATAAAATTATTCCTTACAAAAATTTCTTTGGACGATTAATACTGAGATGTTTTCTTTAAATAAAATGTTCATTAACATGTAATTTATATTTTTATAACTCTTAATATTAGCTTCTTTATGTTAATTCGATCTTTTTTTTATAAAAGCGTAAGATTAAAATTGTATAGAAACATAAAACTCGAACAAAAAATAAAATTTTAAAATTGTTTTAATTTGAAATTAACGCAAACTGTACAATCTTTTATATGTACTTTTACATATATACTTAGCTGACTGTTTTACGATTGCCTCTAATTTATATTCTTCTGGTTTTGAAATAGAAAACAATTTTATTCAAGTGATATTTCACTTGATCTAGATCCATCTAATGAGGGATACAATGTCAATGAACGCATCCGGTCAAAGCAGTGACTCTAGAAACAGCTACCGCCAAAATAGCGACTGCATCAAAACAGCGAATGCATAAACACTTTACCTGTGTCAAAATAGCGACATTTTCCTTTTGCATGTGATAATGTTATGAAAACTTACTGTGCCTAGCCTACAATGGAGTTTATAAATTTAAAATAAAATACAATTCACTGGAGGTGTGTTTAAATAAATATTTGTGTTTTAAAGAGTGTATACACATTTTTGGAACACATTTTTTAAAAAAATCTGTAAATGATCAAAATTATAACTGCTATTACTTTAGTCAAAAATAGTTATTTATTTATTTTTTAAATTATTTTTTTACTTTATAAAAGCTTGCTTATAAACTTTATAATGTTAATTTAATTTCATTAAAAAAATTCATAAATAAATTGATATCCAGATTCTATCCAGAACTGCCAAATGGATTACATCCAGCATACTATGCAATATTAAAAAAAAATTACATAAACTATTTGTGTAAGGAAACAATAAATTAAAGCTTTATTATCAACTAATACAAATAATGGAGGACGTTTCAGCTCATGCCTTCATCAGTGCAAAAACATTTACTTACATATATCTTAAAATTAAAACATATTAAAGTATATGTGATAAAATGAAAAGAAAAGAAAAACAAAAATAAACACGGACATAGAATATAAGAAAAAGTAGAAAGTTGAAATATCTAAAGTCACAGTAAAAACCACAACGGGAAAACGATTTTGCATACAGGTAAAATTGTGGATTTGATTAATTCCATATGGAGCCAACGTACCAAATCGTTTCATGAGTCTATTTTCCATGTGGACTCTATCAAGGGTATTTGTTGCATATAGAATACCAGTAACTACAATATCCCAAATGCCATCGTGGTCAACACTTAAAATGTTTAGACATAGGACACTGAGCCTGTTTATTTATATTATACAGGTGTTCTCTAAACCGATCTCCAAGACGACGACCTAAATACTGAAACAAAGAAATGCTAATAGTTTGCAGTCGTGTCTAACATTTCCTAAGCTATTATTAGTATCACATCATACAACAAATTTAAATACACTAGAAACATTGTACAAAATGTACTTTAAAAAATAAAAAAATGTCAAGTATAATCAAGGCTCTATTAATCACACAGAATTAAAAAATGCCAGTTGTTATAAAATATTTACAATCGTGTCTCTTTATTCAAGATATGTATAAAAACTTTTTAGTGATGTCTGCATCTATTAAAAATTAATGAGATAAGATTTTTGGAAACATTTTAGCAATGGTCTTGATGAATTTTATGAGGAGGCTAACAAGCTTTTTGTTTAGTAAATCATAAAATTATTTTATAAAATTTGAAAACAAAGGTGAAGTTAAATAAATTTATATGTTTTTGTAAGTTTACAACTGTCATCCAACATTTATATTTATTATCAAGCAAAATAAATTAGTTGAATGAATTTGTTTTAATGGGGTTAACTACCCTTAATTAAGTTTTCTAAAGTATTAACATTTTAACAGCGGCGTATGCTACGACGCGTGTCGGCTATTGGTTTATGTGCGGCAAACTAGGGTGCTGCAGGGTAGGGGTGACAAGTAGGTAACCGCAGAGCACATATTTCCAGAACAACAATGCGTCGGCATTTTCCCCCACCCCCAAGGTTCATTCACTTGTTTCTGATATCTTTTTTGATGTATTGTGTAACTGTTCACACATCCGCCTTTATTGGCAATATTTATGAGTGACTATGCGGCGTATGCGAGGGCATCTAGTTGTTTTTGATTGAGCTCAAAGAGTAAAATATGCTGATATTTTAGTAAAGATTAATGGCAGGTATATGTCTAGATTTATTGGTTCACATAATACATTTACAATATCAGCTGTTTTACATATAAAAAACTGTAACAGGTAATAATTTGTGTTTAGTTTAAGTATTCTCTAAATTCAAATGACCTTCAACTGATTTGTCCTGTATACAACGGTAGAAAGTTTTTGTTGTACATTTCAATTGTTCTATATTGGTACTTCTTAGTACAATTACTTTCGTGTGAACAAATCATCCGTTCACACTGAGACATACGCATTTAACGCGGTGCAAGTATATTTAGAGTTGTAAACAATGTGTGCTGCACGGTTCTAGTAACTTTTTTAATATGAGGAGAGATACTATATGGACATAACCTTTTAATATGAGGAGAGATACTATTGGGAAATAACTTTTTTATATGAGGAGAGATACTATTGTGACATAACTTTTTAATATGAGGAGAGATACTATATGGACATAACCTTTTAATATGAGGAGAGATACTATTGGGACATAACTTTCTTATATGAGGAGAGATACTATTGAGACAAAAAATGGTATATGAGGAGAGATACTATTAGGACATACTTTTTTAATAAAAGGAGAGATACTATTGGGACATAACTTTTTAATATGAGGAGAGATACTATTGGGACTTAACTTTTTAATATGAGGAGAGATACTATTGAGACACAACTTTTTAATATGAGGAGATATACTATTAGGACATACATTTTTATATGAGGAGAGATACTATTGAGACATAACTTTTTAATATGAGGAGAGATACTATTGGGACTTAACATTTTAATATGAGGAGAGATACTTTTGGGACAAACCTTTTTAAATATTTGAGGAGAGATACTATTGGGACATAACTTTTTAATATTAGAGATACTATTGGGACATACATTTTTAAAATGAGGAGACATACTATTGAGACTTAACTTTTTAATATTAGAGATACTATTGTGACATAACTTTTTAATATGAGGAGAGATACTATTGAGACTTAACTTTTTAATATGAGGAGAGATACTATTGGGACAAACCTGTTTTAATATATGAGGAGAGATACTATTGGGACATAACTGTTTAATATTAGAGATACTATTGGGACATAAATTTTTAAAATGAGGAGAGATACTTTTGGGACATAACATTTTAATATGAGGAGAGATACTATTGGGACAAAACTTTTTAATATGAGGAGAGATACTATTGGGACATAACGTTTTTATATGAGGAGAGATACTATTGGGATATAACTTTTTAATATGAGGAGAGTTACTATTGAGACATAACTTTTTAATATGAGGAAAGATACTATTGGGAATAACTTTTTAATATGAGGAGAGATACTTTGGAGCATAACTTTTTAATATGAAGAGATATACTATTGGGACATAACTTTTTGATATGAGGAGAAATACTATTGGGACATAACTTTTTAATATGAGGAGGGATACTATTGAGACATATCTTTTTAATATGAGGAGAGATAATATTGAGACATATATTTTTAATATGAGGACAGATACTGTTCTGACAAAAACTTTAAATTTAATTTAGGTATCTTTGAAGTGAAACTTTTGTTGTTTGACCAATAAAAGTCATAAGGCAATAGGCGATTCGGGATGTTGATATTCTTTTTTACATTTGTTTATTTTTTCAATAAATTCGTTATCTACAAAATGTAAATATTTGTTTATTACATAAAATTGTATTTATTGTTGTTTATTTTTTGTTTTGTTTTTTTAACGAATAGTTATTTAACTATTGCTCCCTTGTGTGTATTTCGTTGCTAACATACCTCTCTGTAGCGAAAGACAATCTTTTCCTGAAAGTTAAGGCCGTTTAATTGGAAAGACTTACAAGGATTTAATGTACATTACAAAGAGCATTCAATGATTGTATAAGTGATAATATACATGACAGAAAGAGTACGTGTCTGTACAAGATGAGGACCGTTCAACGACTGTATAAGTGATTATCTACATGACAGAAAGAGTACATGTCTGTACAAGATGAGGACCGTTCAACGACTGTATTAGTGATTATTTTCATGACAGAAAGAGTACATGTCTGTACAAGATGAGGACCGTTCAAAGACTGTATTAGTGATTATCTTACATGACAGAAAGTGTACGTGTCTTTACAAGATGAGGACCGTTCAACGAATGTATTAGTGATTATCTTACATGACAGAAAGAGTACGTGTCTGTACAAGATGAGAACCGTTCAACGACTGTATAAGTGATTATCTACATGACAGATAGAGTACGTGTCTGTACAAGATGAGGACCGTTCAAGGACTGCATTAGTGATTATCTACATGACAGAAAGAGTACGTGTCTTTACAAGATGAGGACCGTTCAACGAATGTATTAGTGATTATCTTACATGACAGAAAGAGTACGTGTCTGTACAAGATGAGAACCGTTCAACGACTGTATAAGTGATTATCTACATGACAGATAGAGTACGTGTCTGTAGAAGATGAGAACCGTTCAACGACTGTATCAGTGATTATCTACATGACAGATAGAGTACGTGTCTGTAGAAGACGGATCTGAAGAGAGAGAGAGAGAGGGAGTAGCATGACAGATAGAAAAACACGCGGATAAAATACAAGAACTTTCCACAAACTTGTTGTGTACACCATAATTAATTACGAAATTTCGTATTTAAACAATTTTAATGGCCATCATTTTATAAACATGATGAAACCATTTTGTTATCGTGTTTCGACTTGTTTATATGAATTAACATTATAATAAAAGTATAGTTTAAAAACTGCATATGTTAACGTAATTTGATGTTGGCCATTTAACTTAATTCTCTAGATATAATTAATGACGACAACTATAGCACAATTATAAATATGATTGCGGATCTAACAAAGGGAGATAAGTCGTTGTTTTTAAGAGTAATATATTTTAATATTTTCTTACTTTTGAACCAACATTTTATTTTGTAGTAATTATTTTGACGTAATATTTGTTACCAAGATGTCAATTATAAATTTAAGTTTAAAAAATTTAGTAAGTATCTATTATTTATTAACTAAAATGCACATTAAAATTTTAAACTCACACAAATTCACAAAAAAACATACACACATACACACACAAATTAACACATACTGACACATATACACACAAACTCGCACAAACACTGACTCACACAAACACAGACGCACAAACACACTTACACAGACTCAAACACTTACACAAACTCACAAACATATGCACATAGACACACACAGAAACATACACACACAGCGATTCAAACACAGAGAAACACGGACACAAAACAACCAATGTACATAAGCACTCACACAGACTCACATACACTCTTACAAATACATACACATATACTCACACATAAACACACCCACACACACACCCACACCCACACACACACACACACCCAGACACACCCACATACACACATACACACACACAAACACACAAACACACACACACACAACTATTTGAAAAGAATACTTTGATAATTTTTTTTCATACTGTAAAAATTACTCTAAAATTATTGTTTCGACTATTCCAAATATTTTTCTTTGTTTAGATTGTAACTCTTTCTTGTAGGTACATATTTTAAGGGAAACACATCTACTTAAAGAATGTATTATGTTTGTATTCAAACCAAGCTGACGTTATTTGTATAATTGTTGTTAAAAGTGCATACTTTTTAAAAATTTTATTTTAAATAATAATTGCTTTGTATTGTCATATCTTACAACCATTAACTTTGTATTGTCATATCTGACATCTATTAACTTTGTACTGTCATATATGATATCCATTAACTTTGTATGGTCCTATCTGACATCCATTAACTTTGTATGGTCCTATTTGACATCCATTAACTTTGTATGGTCATAATTGTACCTCTATTAACTGTGTATTTCATGTTAACCTGAACTAAAATTTAACTTTAAATAACAATTTCTTTGTATGTTCATAACTGCATATCTTTGTTTTTCCTGTAAGCGTGCACAAAACAGCACCACTACTGATCTATTTAATATGACGCAATAGATGAAAACAGAAAAAAAATGTATAAAAAGACTTAGTTTTCAAAATAAACGAAAATAACTAAACTTTTTCTTCTTTAACTTCTGATATTTTTTTCTTTATTTTTCATTGAGAAACGATTTTCTTGATTTGTTTTAAGTTAAACTTTTGTTTTATGCAACACCAAATTATACAAGGAGAAATATTTATTTTGACAATACCATTTTTAATAAAATCATATTCATTTTAAAATTAAAGAAACTATTAGTTTAATACTTACTTTCATACATGTAAGGTCGAGTTAAAAAATAGGCCACGGCTGAGATTGCCTTCGAAAGTTTTCTATATCTAGGTGGCTTGCCATCTAACTTCGTTCACTTTAACAAGAGATAATGTGGCAATGAAATACCAGTTTTCTCTTAGTCCTGTTAGACTTTGTTGAAAAAAAAGTTTTGTAATTAAAAATTTTTTATTAGAAATTAAATCTTTTTATGAAATTTATAAACTTGATTTAAAACAAAATAATTTACTTTTAACTATTTCTTTTGCCTAAACAATTGTGTAAGTATTTAATGATAATTTAACGACTAGTTTAAACACTAAGCTTTTTGGACTCCTTCTAAAAGTGCTCAAGACAAAACTAAAACATTTTTTTAGAAATCTCATCTCATCAATTTTTCAAAAAAAAATTAGACTGGGTTAAAATGTTTTTACACTCATCTTAATAACAGAGACTGGGGGCTGTGAAATTTGTATACCAACTGTCACAGTTTGTGAAGGTGTGGTGATTAAGGTCTTGAGTTTGTTTATTTGTGTAAGAATATTGTGTACAATGTTTCTGTTGTATTTCTATACGTTGTATGATTTGATTCTGTCACACATCAATGACCAAAACTGCTGGGAGAACGATGTATTTATTATGTATTCAGTAATTAATATGTATTTCGTATTTAATATGTACTAGTATGACTGCGGAAATTGACGATTATTTCACGATTAATACTTGCAAATGTATCGAATAAATATCGATGAAATTAGTTTTAATCGATAAAAATTCGAGAGCATATTATTTGCTTCCTCTAGTTTATTAAAAATATAATTTATAAAACACATAAAAGCCCAGATCACAAGATGTGCAAGGCTGATGAACATAAAACAAAGTCCCTAGCAGTTGAAAATGTCAA
>MUZC01001242.1:33361-54874 GCA_002072015.1 Radix auricularia | reverse complement strand
AACAAATATAAATTTCAACATACAAAACTCTACGGAATCTTTAATAGACACAATATTTAGAGCAAAACATCAGAACTCAAAAGACTAAATATAAATAAAATAAGTATGGTTATAATACCAATACTAATCTAAATTAAAATAAAATTAATAAAGAATATTATAAAAATGCTCCAGCTGTATAGGTTACATAGATACACGCCTCTGTTACGTCTAGTCTGTATAGGTTACATTGATACACGCCTCTGATACGTCTAGTCTGTATAGGTTACATTGATACACGCCTCTGTTACGTCTAGTCGGTATAGGTTACATTGATACACACCTCTGATACGTCTAGTCTGTATAGGTCACATTGATACACGCCTCTGTTACGTCTAGTCTGTATAGGTTACATAGAGACACGCCTCTGATACGTCTAGTATGTATAGGTTACATTGATATACGCCTCTGTTACGTCTAGTCTGTATAGGTTACATTGATACACGCCTCTGTTACGTCTAGTCTGTATAGGTTATATTGATATACGCCTCTGTTACGTCGAGTCTGTATAGGTCATATTGAGACAAATTTGAGCCCAAATTATAACATTGATTACGTCCGATGTGTGAGAAAGTCTTGGATTTTAAAGGGAAGCTCGTAGATAGAATAAATTCTAGTTTACAATTCTATTTTATATGTTTCCTCTTCATTGATTCGTACACTCACTTTTAACCGCGCTATAAATAAACTCATCACAATGTGTGCGTACTATAATGGATTGGTTTAATTAAGCTGATTCTTAGCTTGGTACAAATATAGCTAAACTGTTGTAGTTTGTGGTGGATTTATTTCAATTTACTTTCTATGTTTTTAAATGATGGTATAAAAAATTGATTTTTATGTTAGCGATGCACCACCAAGCACCGGTGCTGTCGTTTTATATGCGTCATTAAAATTGTTCTGTACACAACTTAATTTGGACGATTGATGATAATAATCTTGATTTCATAAAGCTATTTTTAATAATATTTAATAACTATTTTAAAGACTCTGAATGTTAATTACTTGTTTATCGTAGTTATTTGTATGAAAGTAACATAATAATGTATAGAAAAATAAAACTTCAAGAACGAAATATATTAAAAAATAGTAATATTATTTCGATTTCAAAACAAACAATAAAATGTTTAAATTTACTTCAGCACATATGCCTTCTAAACTGCACAAGTAGTCTGAATGTGCAACACGTTTTCTCTTTAAACAGAGAACAAGTCTAATTAAAACAAGTGCTATGTCACTTGATCTCGATCCCTATTAATATATCGATACAATGTCATTGAAATGTTAGGCTACTCCTACCCTAGATAAAGTCTAAGTCCTATGCGAACAAGCTCATTTCACAGGTTTATAACTTAAATGAAAAACAATTCTTCTATAGTCAACTTATGTTGTAGAATATGCTTTTCTATCTTGGCTACTAAAGTGAATAATTATTATGTTACATGAAATGTTTATGAGAGGATGCTACTAAACAGAACAAGTGTAATAAAATACTTTAGTTAGCAAGCAAGTTAAACACAATTTATTATGCTATATATATTATTAGATGATGTGTTCGGTCCAGAAAAAAAAATAGAAAAAGAAGAAAAAGTCGCACAACGTTATAATTATATGTACCAAGGCGAAATACACTAGCTATATGTTTAATTTGAGAAAAACTTGAAATTTAAATCCTTTACATCAACTCGTAATGTCTGGGTGCCTGATACCTTGTTTGCAGGAAGAAAAAAACTTTGGATCGACGTTAAAGTCAGTTCCTCGTGCGTTTTGACGAGCTGAAATTCTGTTACAGAAATAAAATAATTCTTGTGTTTGGTGTAAGACTGTTTGGGAACATTTAAACCGGAAATAAATTTCTGGGGCATGAAAAAAAAAACGTATAAACTGATATAAGAAGGAAAACTCTCTAATGTATTTTAATGGTCTTTAATATCAAGGTGAAACATTTCTACAGAAGACCTTTATATTATTGTAGGTCTTTAATATCAAGGTGAAACATTTCTACAGAAGACGTTTATATTATTGTAGGTCTTTAATATCAAGGTGAAACATTTCTACAGAATACCTTTATATTATTGTAGGTCTTTAATATCAAGGTGAAACATTTCTACAGAAGACGTTTATATTATTGTAGGTCTTTAATATCAAGTTGAAACATTTCTACAGAAGACCTTTATATTATTGTAGGTCTTTAATATCAAGGTGAAACATTTCTACAGGAGACGATTATATTATTGTAGGTCTTTAATATCAAGTTGAAACATTTCTACAGGAGACGATTATATTATTGTAGGTCTTTAATATCAAGGTGAAACATTTCTACAGAAGACGTATTCATTATCGTATGTCTTTTCAGAAAAGAAAAGTTGAAATGATCGAGTTCTACGCCATTCTATTTTACTTGCCTTAAAGGATTTTTTTTTATTATGTCTGAACCAAAAGTATTTAATTCCATTATCTTAAATATGACGTTAAACGAAAAGAAGAAAACATTTGAACAAGATAAATGAGAAAATTATCAAACATTAAATAGTTATGTGTACTATACTTATAACTTTTTTTTACCGATAATATATATCGATCTTTATGTTATTATTAACATGGTGCCTTAATACTGAAAAAAACAACCGTATCAATCTGTGACAGTTGTTATAAAATATTTACAATCTAGTCTCTGTTATTAAGATATGTTTAAAAACATTTAGGTGTCTTGGTATTGTTGAAACATTGATGAGATGAGACGTACAGAATAATTTCATTAAGATTGGTCTCGAGCAGTTTTATGAGTCTAAAAAGTTTAGTGTTTCTAATGTACGTATAAAATTATCATTATATATTTAGTTAGTTATTTCATCTCGGGCCGAAGAAGGCACATATGGCAGAGGTTATAGATTTCCATTTGCGACGATCCGTTGCTAATTGTATTAAGTCCTGGTTATTTCTTAGACCCATGGTTAAGCTTTCTGTTATGTTTATTCTACGCAGGGTTTATTTTGGTCTTCCTTGTTTTCTTTTGCCTGTTGGTGTCCACATGAGAGCCTGACGTGGGAGTCTTTTCTCCCCCATTCGAAGAACATGACCGATGTAATTCTCCGTATAAAATTTGACACATATTCTTGGTTGGTTTCTTTTCTTTTTGTTTCATTTATTTGAAATCACTCCATTTTATATTTAAAATTTTTTGGAGGCATTTGTTTTCGAATGCAACTATTTTTTTCCTATATATTTAGTGGATTTTTAGCTTTTGCATCCATACGTTAATACAGGTTTTACACAGGAGTTGAATAGCCTAAGTTTTGTATGCTTGCTAATTGTCCTTGATCTCCAAATATTTGCAAGTTTGTTAAAAGTTTTTGACGCCAACGCAATTCTAGTCATTATCTCTGATATTGTATTTCCATCTTTAAACTGCCCCAAAAAAAGGCGATCTGTAGGACTGCAATAATTGGCGTGGAATAACTTTGCTATGTGTGCCAGGAAAACTTTTTTGCAGACAGAATAAAAAAGTCAATAGACGAAATGCTCAGAGAAGAGCAAGTGGGCTTCAGACCACATCGGTATTGTATTGACCATATTTTCACACTCAGAACTATCATCGAAGAATCTGTTGAATATCAATCCCAGCTTATCATAAATTCTGTTGATTTCCAAATAGCTTTTGACAGCCTCCACCGACCTGCACTTTGGAATCTCCTTAATATCTATGGTTTCCCAAAAAATTATGTGAATGTTATTAAAGCTTTTAATGAAGATTCACGTTGCTGTGTGAAAACTGAGGCCGGAAATTCTGACTGGTTCCCATTCGAAACAGGGATGAAACAGGGATGTGTCATGTCACCAATGTTGTTTGGAATAGCAATCGATTGGGTCATGCCAAAATGCACAGATGCCGGATAAGGCATCAAATGGATCGAAAACAATACATTGGAAGACCTTGACTTTGCAGATGACCTGGCTAATTTAAGCTTAAAGCATTTGAAAATCCAAGAAAAAGCAGATCGTCTCCAGCACTTTTCAATTCAAATTGGTCTTGAAATCAACACAACCAAAACAAAAATCATGGACCTCACCAACCAAACCAATGATACAAAACTTAATGTTCAAACTATAGAGAAAGTAACCAACTTCACTTATTAAGAAAGCAAAATGTCATATAATGGAGATACAACATCATTTTTTACGTTATAAAATTGGTGTAAAGACAGAATCAAAAAGTTAAATAAAGAAAGGTATTTCTTTTAGAAAGTTATAATTGTTTATGATACAGTTAACTTTTAAAATTAAATAAAAATTGAACTAGCTATATGAGCGTGTTTTAATCGCACTCACTCCTTACATGTGGTGTGATAAAACAAGCATTTCATTGGCACAGTATCCCTCTTTAAGGGGAATCAAAGTTAAGCAGCAAGCCACTTAGTTATAGAAATATCTATTTGAGATAAAAAGTATTTTGCGGCTTAAAGGACTGGACATCAATTACATGAAAGAGAATAACTTAAATCCATAGCTTTCATAAGTATTACAAAACTTTATAATTTACATCAGAGCTGCACCACAAAACCCAGTTTTAATGTCTTAAATATGACGTTAAACTTTAGAAAACCTTTATAGCAAAGTTAATGAGGACATCGTTAAAAATGACAAAGAATTATATATTTTAAATAGGACATTCTTGAAACAATACTAAATATTTTATTTTATGTTATCTCTACTCGGCTTTTAAAATACTTAATACATATTAAATACATCGTTGTCCCAGCAGTTCTGGTCATTGATAAAAGACAGAATCAAATCATACAACATACATAAATACAACAGAAACATTGTACAAATAAACAAACTCCATACCTTAATCACCACACCCTAACAAACTGTGACAGTTGGTATACAAATTTCACAGCTTCCGGTCTCTGTTATTGAGATGTGTATAAAAACATTTTAGTCCAGTCTCTGTTATTGAGATGTGTATAAAAACATTTTAGCTCAGTCTCTGTTATTGAGATGTGTATAAAAACATTTTAGCCCAGTCTCTGTTATTGAGATGTGTATAAAAACATTTTAGCTCAGTCTCTGTTATTGAGATGAGTATAAAAACATTTTAGCTCAGTCTCTGTTATTGAGATGTGTATAAAAACATTTTAGTCCAGTCTCTATTATTGAGATGTGTATAAAAACATTTTAGCCCAGTCTCTGCTATTGAGATGTGTATAAAAACATTTTAGTACAGTCTCTGTTATTGAGATGTGTATAAAAACATTTTAGCCCAGTCTCTGTTATTGAGATGTGTATACAATTATTTTAGCTCAGTCTCTGTTATTGAGATGTGTATACAATTATTTTAGCTCAGTCTCTGTTATTGAGATGTGTATAAAAACATTTTAGCCCAGTCTCTGTTATTGAGATGTGTATAAAATTATTTTAGCTCAGTCTTTGTTATTGAGATGTGTATAAAAACATTTTAACCCAGTCTCTGTTATTGAGATGTGTATAAAAACATTTTAACCCAGTCTCTGTTATTGAGATGTGTATAAAAGCCTTTCAGCTCAGTAATTAATACAATACTTAAAAATTATTTAATCCAGTACAAATATTTATTAAATGTCTGGTAAAAATAGAAAAAAACTTCACATTAAAAAGCTTTCCTTATCGTATACATCAACTTTTTCTTTATTGTAAGTGCGCACTAAAAAGCAACAGTACTGATCTATTTATTATGGCCTTGGACGTAAAAAAAAATTATCAGTTCGAAAATTTATTAGTAGATCAAAACATATCTTTTCAAAAACTTTTATTAAATTTTTGAACGAAGTCTACATGAAAAAGGTTTTCTTGCTTTTCATTTATATATTTCCAATTTTTTATGATCACAAAAATTATACATAGATTAGCAATTAATAGGACGAAAATGATAAGTTTTTCAAATTAGTTTTATTGAACATTTTTAAATCTATAAATTTAATTTATTCATTGTCACATATTTGATGTCTAGTTGTTTAGTTCACGTATACTACACTTAAACACAAACAGACAAACTCTTACTGGCAGTCAGACAACACAAACAGACAAACTCTTACTGGCAGTCAGACAACACAAACAGACAAACTCTTACTGGCAGCCAGACAACACAGACACACAAATTTTTATACAGACAACACAAACCGACAAATCTTTATATAGACAACACAAACAGGCAAATCTTTATACAGACAACACAAACAGGCAAATCTTTATACAGACAATTCTAACAAACAGACAAATCTTTATACAGAGAAGACTAACAAACAGACAAATCTTTATACAGACAATACTAACAAACAGACAAACTCTTACTGACAGCCAGACAACACAAACAGACAAATCTTCTTACAGACGATTCTAACACACAAATCTTCTTACAGACAACACAAACAGACAAATCTTTATACAGACAACACTAACACTAAGACTCTTATATAATAAACGAGCAAAATACCCGTGCTACGCTACGGGGTAGGCACAATAAGAATAACTTTATTTAGTTTTGAGTCTCCAATTGTCCTTAAAAATAAATGTAAAGGCATTAGGAACTTAGAGTAGTGATAAATCAAACACCTTCTTAATAAAAACAATGATATGTGTGTCGAGAAAAATAAAAATATTATTAATTTAAATATTACCCATTAGTTTTGGTATTTCTGCTTTAATATAGCATCATCATTATCATCTGTGGCTCTACAGCATATGTAGGGCCCTGGATTGCTCCACCGCATCCTTCCAACTACAGCCCATGTAAGGCCCTGGCTTGCTCCACCACATCCTTCCAGCTACAGCCCATGTATGGCCCTGGCTTGCTCCACCACATCCTTCCAGCTACAGCACATGTAGGGCCCTGGCCTGCTCAATCACATCCTTCCATTCAGATCGATTGATTTTTTTGCACCATGCTCGAACCCCTTCAATAACGCATACCAGAATAACAAATGTCGTTAAAAGCTACAAAAAATTAACGGGCAAGGCTCACTTTCTTTTCACGTGAATCAAAATATGAAAACAATATATTTCCACATAATTTCCTCGGTTCTTAGAAATAGCTCGCTAAACACCCATTTCACTTATAGTTTAAGACGAATAGGATATTTTTAGCCAGATAATATTTGTGAATACTGTGGCTTGGGGAGAGTTGAAAATGTGGTTTATTTGTTTTTAAGGCACGTGTTCATTTAAAGTGAAAAAAAACATAAGAACAATGGTGCTTTTTAAGAAAATGGTGAGAAATTGATCCCCTTATAAATTTTATGAAAATCATTATATATTCCCACATCCGCACATTTTTTCTAATAGTAACAATTCACTTTATTTCAATCTTTATTCCCGTTGTATACTATTCATCTAATAAACTCAAAACAGTTTGGCACAAAATGAGTTGTTGTCAGTGTGTTTTTTTCGACATAACACGCACTTTCTTATGCTAGATCCTATTTATAAGTCGTAATACCCGTGATATTTCTTTACACTTTACAAATAACTATTTCCAACTCAATTTAATTTTTATTGCATAATAATATAGAGTAAATTACCACAAGAGAAACGCTATGTCGTACGAAACACTATTTCATTAAGAGTTCTCTGTATGTTTATTTGCTTGTCTAACACAAAAACGAACATGCATAAGTCGAAATAGTCCATTTTTCAATATCATTTCATCGTTTCGTTTTCCGGGAAATATTATTTTGTGAGTAAATTTGTGTCAACATCTTGACACTTGCGCCTTGTATGCTGTCAACTTTCCTAGGAAGAACAATGGTGATATCCGGGTTAAGACTACTTTTCCTGTCTGATTTGGAAAACTCTCTTTTTGGGATTGCATAATCACTTACTAATAGGTCAGTAACCACTCTGTTAAACTTGGCAATGTTTTTTAATGGTGATGTTCTTTTTAAAGTGGTGTTTACGACGAAGTAAGCTTAAAGTTAGTTTTTACTTCGTAAGAAACGCTTTTATTTCTGCAGAAAAAAAATGGATATAGGACTAATTCTTGGCCTCTAGAGTTATTTGAAAATAGTAATGTTTGTTTTGAGGGCATGTTAACGTTGAAGTATATTTTTTTTTTATTGTAGAATATTACTTCAGGGCAAACACTTTTTCATATAGGAAAATTAAGGTAAAAATCTAAGTCTAGTCTATATCTAGACTCCTAAGTTTTTATTAGGATGAAAATTAAATACAATATAATTATATTTCAGATTTAAAGCAATGTCTAGCCTAAGAACAAAACAGAGCCCAGATGTAATCAATGCGGCATTGGCTAGTAAGAGGGAAAAGCGGCTCTCTATTAGAAAGGCTTCTAAGGACTTTGGCATTCCACTTGCTACTCTTTACCACAAATTGACAGGCAAGCGGCCTGTCATTGCCTATGCAAAGACCCTACTCACGCCTAAAGAGGAGGTCAAATTAGCAAAGAGGAAGAAGAGAAATTTATTAAGTTTCAAGCCTTAGCTGTGGGGCTAATAGAAACGTGCAGTGTAGCAGTAGAAGAACCCCAAAACTGTACAGTCAAAGCTAACTTGACAGTAGATGACATTTTAAAGCTGCCAGCTTTTGTTACAAGGAATAAAAACAAGAAGAAAACAGTAAATGCTCTAACCAAGACGAAACAGAGAAGAAGAGAAGATAAAAAAGGAAAATAGTGGAGTCCAAGAAAGTAAAGAAGTATCCAGTAATAGATCTATCTGAACGCACAGTTAATTAAAAAAGTAGAATTTGACATCGTTGTAGACAATATTTTTAATATAGAAGAGGATCACTTGTTGGCAGGAATGTGTCTAGGGTGCAAAAAGGGGGAGGGGCAGAGGTTTGGGTCCAATGTGATGTGTGTGATGGCTGGTGGCATGCACAGTGCACGAAAAATTGTGCATCCTTAAAACAGGACACTTTTGTTTGCACTGTTTGCTGCCCTGACCAGTGACTGTAGATTATGTTATATTTTATGTTATGTTATTTTATTTCTAAACGTATTTATCTACCTAAAGTTTATTTTGTAAAAAAACCTTATACTGATATTGATGTTGTTCTTTGGTTCTGTGTGCCTTTATTTAAATGTACATATCATACAGAACTAAGTTATTTGGGCTCTAATTTCTTTAATAAAAGTTTTTTTCATTATTATTGACATCTCTGTCAGGGGTATGAGAATCACTGTTTGTGAAAGTTGTATTTTGACCGGTCACAAGCTCATGTTGTGATGTTTGTGAACGAGATTCACTTGGGGTGCGTGGAGCAGTCCATGCAAGGTCTGTCCAGGCCCACAGTATATAACTCGGGTGTGTCTCGGCTGTAGGAGAGGTACGGACACAAGTCGCCGGGTGACGGTGAACACGAGGAGTACCCGAGCTTTAGGGTTGCCGTGTTGGCCGGCTGGACTGTACGCCGGGGCTATGTTGTAACTATGAGACATGGAGATTTGGTGGCGGGAGAGTTGTACATAGGTGACATGTGGGGACTCATGTAATAAAGATTGTTGTGAAAAGGGACTTGAGTTCAATTACTGTACAACAGTTGTTGGTGTGTGGGCCTTGGACCAGAACCTTAGACAACGAAACCTGACAATCTCCAGTGTTATTTTTTAGACTCCCTTAATTAAAAAATGATTATTTGGTGATTTTGGTTATGTGTTTCCTATGAAGTCAAAGTGTTTCCTTTGAAAAAAAATACGCAAAAAAGTGTTTCTCAGGCGGTAGCTTGCCGGGTCAGCTATTATTGCTTTTACACTCTAACCTCGCGTAGTATTACAAAAATGATTTCACATTATAGTAGTCTTGTGGTCATACTACTTGTAGGTGCTTTCATTTTTAATCCATGTCGAGCGGTTTAGAAACTAAGCCTTGAAAGCAAGAAGTCGTGCTAATTTTAGCGTAAAGCGTTTGCAAAGTGGTAATTTACTCTAATGCTGAATTATTTTCATAACAAAAACTAAATTTTAAAAAGTATATATAAAAAAATAATAATACATATCTACGGTGTAAATAGAAAGGGGTCGAACTGTCCGTGGTTTAATCAACCGGGGTCGAAACGTCCTGGGGACGAAATGTCCAGTGGACCCAACGTCCTGTTGTCGAATTGGCAGGATCAAACCGACCGGTGTCAAAGTGTCCATAATTCTTTCTATTTTATATATTTTTTAGGGATTTAATATTTTTATTTGGCTGCATAAAGTTCACTGATTTATCATAAATCAATCCAGCTTGCAATATAATTTTTCCGATAATATATTACAATATAGTTGGGGAGCGGACGCAAGACTACTAAGAGCTCTCTATCTTGGTAGCGTGAGAAGTGCTATTGACTACAGCCTCCCGGTCCAGGCCTTTGCGAGCCGTACGGCTCTAGAGGGCTTGGACCGAATACAGAACCAAGCTCTACGGTTCGTATGTGGGGCGTTACGTACCACACCCACCGCTGCGGTAGAAATAATGTCAAACGTAGAACCCCTGGCGATAAGGCGAGAAAAGGCAATCATGACTACGGTGGAGCGATACCGTAGGCTGGAGCATGACGAACCCTGCTACCAACTGCAAGACCGTTGGGTTAAGAGGACAAGACTGAAGAGACCCTCCTTTATGGACGCGGTCCACGAACTTGAAGACTCAGTCCCCCTACCCAAGCTCAGGGAACGAATGCAACTGGTCCCTGCTCGAGGACCACATGAAAGCCTTGACCCGCCTGATATACGTCTGACACTGGCAAATACCGCGGTGACAAAGGCCAGTCCCGTCGAGCTTCTGCGAGACGAGACTCTGCGCACAATCGAGGCCTATGGAGACAGCGTGGTAAAAGTCTTCACGGACGGCTCACGTTTAAGAGATGGCAAAAGTGGATACGGTGTACTAATTCAATACCCCCAACCTGGGCCGGACAGCGTAGAGCTGTCAGGGCCGTGTGGATCTACGAACAGTAGTCACGAAGCCGAACTGGACGCGATACACAAGGGTTTGAAGGAAGTACGCCGTCGTCTAGCTAAGAGAAAGAATTTCCCGACTGTCGTGGTCTTCACCGACTCTCGGTTTTCGCTCGAAACCTTGAGTCGAAGCTCTCTGGAGGCCAAGATAGTAAGTGCCATTCTGGACACAGTAGGTGACATCCTGGCACGTGGCGGCAAGGTGGTTCTTCAGTACACGGCTGGACACTGTGGTACGGCCCAATCAGACAGGGTCGACGCACTGGCCAGGGCAGGCGCAGCCCAGCCCCAACGCGATAAGCCCTTGACCCAACTGGGGGTCAAGTCGTGGCTAAAAGACCATTTCCGAGAGAAATGGCTTGAGGGCTGGAAGAATGGGAATACGGCCAGAAAGGTATACCAGAAACTGCCGCGACCGAGCAAAAGTGATGCCTGGTGGAAACTTGACCGTAGTAGTCAGTCTCTCATAACTAGAATGAGAACTGACCATTGTCCCATACGAAACTACCTGTACAAGTTTGACACTAGAAGGGAACTGGCCTGTAGGTTGTGTGGCCACCCGGAGGAAACGGTAACCCATGTGCTGGAGAGTTGCCCCGAGTTGGGCGGGGCTTTGCTTGGTGAAGTTGCAACACCTGCAGAGGACTACCTCTACGGCGATGCCCGAATGTTGAGGCTAGCCTGCGAAAAATTGAACCGGGTTTTAAGAGCCTAACAGCTCAACCCAACAGAGAATGAACATTCATTAGTCCAGCCGGCCAACACGGCAACCCTAAAGCTCGGGTACTCCTCGTGTTCACCGTCACCCGGCGACTTGTGTCCGTACCTCTCCTACAGCCGAGACACACCCGAGTTATATACCGTGGGCCTGGACAGACCTTACATGGACTGCTCCACGCACCCCACGTGAATCTCGTTCACAAACATCACAACATGAGCTTGTGACCGGGCAAAATACAACTTTCACAAAAAGTGATTCTCATACCCCTGACAGAGATGTCAATAATAGGGCAAAGCTTTTATTAAAGAAATTAGAGCCCAAATAACTTAGTTCTGTATGATATGTACATTTAAATAAAGGCACACAGAACCAAAGAACAACATAGTAGACTGACAATATCAGTATAAGCTTTTTTTTTACAAAATAAACTTTAGGTAGATAAAATACGTTTGGAAATAAAATAACATAACATAAAATATAACATAATCTACAGTCACTGGTCAGGGCAGCAAACAGTGCAAAAAAAGTGTCCTGTTTTAAAGATGCACAATTTTTCGTGCACTGTGCATGCCACCAGCCATCACACACATTACATTGGACCTAAACCTCTGCCCCTCCCCCTTTTTTGCACCCTTGACACATTCCTGCCAACAAGTGATCCTCTTCTATATTAAAAATATTGTCTACAACGATGTCAAATTCTACTTTTTTAATTAACTGTGCGTTCAGATAGATCTATTACTGGATACTTCTTTACTTTCTTGGACTCCACTATTTTCCTTTTTTATCTTCTCTTCTTCTCTGTTTCGTCTTGGTTGGAGCATTTACTGTTTTCTTCTTGTTTTTATTCCTTGTAACAAAAGCTGGCAGCTTTAAAATGTCATCTACTGTCAAGTTAGCTTTGACTGTACAGTTTTGGGGTTCTTTTACTGCTGCATTGCACGTTTCTATTAACCCCACAGCTAAGGCTTGAAACTTAATAAATTTCTCTTCTTCCTCTTTGCTAATTTGACCTCCTCTTTAGGCGTGAGTAGGGTCTTTGCATAGGCTATGACAGGCCGCTTGCCTGTCAATTTGTGGTAAAGAGTAGCAAGTGGAATGCCAAAGTCCTTAGAAGCCTTTCTAATAGAGAGCTGCTTTTCCCTAATACTAGCCAATGCCGCATTGATTACAACTGGGCTCTGTTTTGTTCTTAGGCTAGACATTGCTTTAAATCTGAAATATAATTATATTCTATTTAATTTTCATCCTAATAAAAACTTAGGAGTCTAGATATAGACTAGACTTAGATATTTACCTTAATTTTCCTATATGAAAAAGTGTTTGCCCTTAAGTAATATTCTACAATAAAACAAATATACTTCAACGTTAACATGCCCTCAAAACAAACATTACTATTTTCAAATAACTCTAGAGGCCAAGAATTAGTCCCATATCTATTTCTTTTCCTGCAGAAATAAAAGCGTTTCGTACGAAGTAAAAACTAACTTTAAGCTTACTTCGTCGTAAACACCACTTTAAAAAGAACATTACCATTAAAAAACATTGCAAAGTTTAACAGAGTGGTTACTGACCTATTAGTAAGTGATTATGCAATCCCAAAAAGAGAGTTTTCCAAATCAAACAGGAAAATTAGTCTTAACCCGGATATCACCATTGTTCTTCCTAGGAAAGTTGACAGCATACAAGGCGCAAGTGTCAAGATGTTGACACAAATTTACTCACAAAATAATATTTACCGGAAAACGAAACGATGAAATGATATTGAAAAATGGACTATTTCGACTTATGCATGTTCGTTTTTGTGTTTGACAAGCAAATAAATATACAGAGAACGCATAATGAAATAGTGTTTCGTACGACATAGCGTTTCTCTAGTGGTAATTTACTCTACATGAAAAAGGTTTTCTTGCTTTTCATTTACATATTTACAATTTTTTATGATCACAAAAAGTATACATAGATTAGAAATTAATAGGACGAAAAAGAGAAGTTTTTCAAATTAATTTTTTTTAACATTTTGAAATCTATAAATTTAATTTATTCATTGTTACATATTTGATATCTAGCTGTTTAGTTCACGTATACTACACTGAAACACAAACATACAAACTCTTACTGGCAGTCAGACAACACAAAAAGACAAACTCTTACTGGCATTCAGACAATACAAACAGACAAACTCTTACTGGTAGCCAGACAACACAAACAGACAAACTCTTACTGGCAGCCAGACAACACAAACAGACAAATCTTTATACAGACAACACAAACAGGCAAATCTTTATACAGACAATACTAACAAACCGACAAAACTTTATACAGACAATACTAACAAACAGACAAAACTTTATACAGACAATACTAACAAACAGACAAACTCTTACTGACAGCCAGAAAACACAAACAGACAAACTCTTACTGACAGCCAGACAACACAAACAGACAAATCTTCTTATAGACAATTCTAACAGACAAATCTTCTTACAGACAACACAAACACTAAGACACTTATATAATAAACGAGCAAAATACCCGTGCTACGCTACGGGGTAGGCACAATAAGAATAACTTTATTTAGTTTTGAGTCTCCAATTCTCCTTAAAAATGAATGTAAACGCATTTGGAACTTAGAGTAGTGATAAATCAAACCCCTCCTTAATAAAAACAACGATATGTGTGTCGAGAAAAATAAAAATATTATTAATTTAAATATTACCCATTAGTTTTGGTATTTCTGCTTTAATATAGCATCATCATTATCATCTGTGGCTCTACAGCATATGTATGGCTCTGGCTTGCTCCACCACATCCTTCCAGCTACAGCCCATGTAGGGCACTGGCCTGCTCAATCACATCCTTCCATTCAGATCGATTGATTTTTTTGCACCATGCTCGAACCCCTTCAATAACGCATACCAGAATAACAAATGTCGTTAAAAGTTACAAAAATTTAACGGGCAAGGCTCACTTTCTTTTCACGCGAATCAAAACATGAAAACAATATATTTCCACATGATTACCTCGGTTCTTAGAAATAGCTCGCTAAACACCCATTTTATTTATAGTCTAAGCATGAAATTAGTTTAAGATGAATAGGATATTTTTAGCCAGATAATATTTGTGAATACTGTGGCTTGGGGAGAATTGAAAATATGGTTTATTTGTTTTTAAGGCACGTGTTCATTTAAAGTGAAAAAAAACATAAGAACAATGGTGCTTTTTAAGAAAATGGTGAGAAATTGATCCCCTTATAAATTTTATGAAAATCATTATATGTTCCCACATCCGCACATTATTTTTAATAGTAACAATTCACTTTATTTCAATCTTTATTCCCGTTGTATACTATTCATCTAATAAACTCAAAACAGTTTGGCACAAAATGAGTTGTTGTCAGTGTGTTTTTTTCGACATAACACGCACTTTCTTATGCTAGATCCTATTTATAAGTCGTAATACCCGTGATATTTCTTTACACTTTACAAATAACTATTTTAAACTGAATTTAATTTTTAATGCATAAGAATATAATGCTGAATTTTTTTCATACCAAAAACTAAATTTTAAAAAGTATATATATAAAAAAATAATAATACATTTCTACGGTGTAAAAATAGAAAGGGGTCGAACCGTCCGTGGTTTAATCAACCGGGGTCGAAACGTCCTGGGGACGAAATGTCCAGTGGACCCAACGTCCTGTGGTCGAATTGGCAGGATCAAACCAACCGGGGTCGAAGTGTCCATAATTCTTTCTATTTTATATATTTTTTAGGGATTTAATGTTGCTATTTGGCTGCATAAAGTTCACTGATTTATCATAAATCAATCCAGCTTGCAATATAATTTTTCCGATAATATATTACAATAAAGAAAACAATTATGAGACATAAAATCAAACAAATATGAGTGGTTCAAGAAAAATACTGGTTGTTATCTTAGAGGCGCAATATTAGCAGACATAGAAATAACCAAATCACAGCCATAGCCCCTCCCACCCCCACACACACACACACAAACTTGCACCAAAAGACAACTCTACAGTTTTAACCATAGCACGTACCATAATATTTCATTATATTCTAGCAATAAGTATTTTTTATGTAAACTTTTTTATTCATCTACCAATTAATCCACAACATCCATTCCTTTACAGTTTATGCATTACCTTTATTTAGGACAAATTAGATTTATTTTTATTGAGCTGTTTAATACTAATGTGAATTGGATGTGTAGGGTTGGGGAGATTTTTTATATTGTCTATTTGTTTTTAAAAAAAACACACGTATAGCAAGGTTTGGGCTTAAAATTTTATACTGCTGGTTTTCTTAATCTTTGCAAAAAGGAAATTATCAGTGGCTAAGATATAGTGCCACTCAGGGCTCAGCGATATTATAAACTCAAGACCCAAGAAATGAAAATCACCCTTCATATAGTTCACAGAGTTTCCCCTCTTTATAAAAACTACAATTCCGCTATTTAACCCCACTCTTACAACAGTGTATAAATGCTTATACATGAACCATTTAGTTTTTTAAAATTTCTGAGCGTTTACCTTCAATACAAATGTCCTTAATGTCAGTTTATAATGAAATCGATCCAAAACAAACACTTGTAATAAGTAAGCACCTAAGAGAAATACATCTTCCTCCTAACAAATATTTGCAATTGTTTTTATGATAAATCACTTGTTGAATGCTTCTATAGCGGTTCCGTGTTGATTTATCTATAAAGAATTTTTTTTCTGTAATTTTGACTTGTTATAAGCCCGTATAAAATTTGCCTCCATCCGATTAAGTACGTAGATGTATAAAAGCTTATATTATAATGCAAAATTTATCTTTAGTCTGGAATTAAATAATTTCTTTACATATATTTCTATAGCTATTTAACAGTGACTAAGAGAAATTAGTTCCAACCATCTTTATGTGATTTTATTTTTGTAAAATGCAATTTAAAATTTTAGAAAGGTTCCATTTTCTTTAAAAGTAAATATGCGCCAATAAGCCTCAATCTTAACCAATTACATATTATAATTATAAATAATGCAATTTCAACAGCGACTATAAGTTCTTTTCACTGTTTTTTTTCCATTGTGGCAAATCATGCGAGTAATCATCCAACTAATGCGCAAGGGCTCATTTCTTCTAAAATGTAACACAAAGTAAAAACCATCTCTGAAAAAATCATCGGAGATTGTTCTTCTCATTAAAAGTTTTTTAAGTCACATTTAATGACTCCCCGTAATCTTTTATTCAAGCACACGAAGAACACATCGGCAAAAACTTGTGTTCATAAAATTAACGGAATTTTTCATAATCCAGTGCATAATTTTAACAATACATAAACCATTACCTGGTAACGTCTTTTCAATATTTAATTTAACTTTTAGCAATCTGTGACATAAATCGTTATTTCACAACTAATACAAACACACAGTAACACGCACACACAGACGCACATACTGACACACACATGAACACAATCGCACACATGCTTATTTAAACACTCGGTTTATAATCAACATAAAAAGTAACATCAAATTAATTTAGAAGCTTCATGACGCAAATTAATTTTTTTTACGGCGCACAAAACCACACCCTCTGTTAATCTCAAACCCAAAATCATTATGATTTTACGTCTATATTTTCAATTTTAAAAAAGTAATCTAGAGTTACGGCCATAAGGACTTCACACTGACGGACGGAAATGCGCCTTAGCGCATTATATAATAGATGTCTCAATGTCACTTATACAGACTAGACGTATCAGAGGCGTGTCTCAATGTAACCTATACAGACTAGACGTATCAGAGGTGTGTCTCAATGTAACCTATACAGACCACACGTATCAGATGTGTGTCTCAATGTAAACTATACACACCACACGTATCAGAGGCGTGCAACAATGTAACCTACACAGACTAGACGTATCAGAGGCGTGCATCAATGTAACCTACACAGACTAGACGTATCAGAGGCGTGTCCCAATTTAACCTATAAAGACTAGACGTATAAGAGGCGTGTCTCAAATGTAACCTATACAGACTACACGTATCAGAGGCGTGCAACACAGTAAACTATACAGACCACACGTACCAGAGGTGTGTGTCAATGTAAACTATACACACCACACGTATCAGAGGCGTGCAACAATGTAACCTACACAGACTAGACGTATCAGAGGCGTGCATCAATGTAACCTACACAGATTAATCGTATCAGAGGCGTGTCTCAATGTAATACAGACTAGTCGTATCAGAGGCATGTCTCAATGTAACCTATACAGACTAGACGTATCAGAGGCATGTCTCAATGTAACCAATACAGACTAGACGTATCAGAGGCGTGTCCCAATTTAACCTATAAAGACTAGACGTATAAGAGGCGTGTCTCAATGTAACCTATACGGACTACACGTATCAGAGGCATGCAACAATGTAAATTTTACACACCACACGTATCAGAGGCGTGCAACAATGTAACCTACACAGACTAGACGTATCAGAGGCGTGTCTCAATAACCTATACAGACTAGACGTAACAGATGCGTGCCTCAATAAAACCTATACAGATTAGATGCATCAGAGGCGTGTCTCAATGTAACCTATACATACTAGATGTATCAGAGGTGTGCCTCAATATAATATATACAGTCTAGACGTATCAGAGGCGTGTCTCAATGTCTTTTATACAGACTAGACGTATCAGAGGCGTATTTTAATTATCGGTAATGTAACGTTTGTGTATATTCGGTACTGTAACGTTTGTGTCAATTTGGTAATGTAATATTCGTGTCTATTTGTTAATAAAACATTTGTATCTATTTGGTAATATAAGATTTGTAACTATTTTGTAATGTAACGTTTGTATCTATTTGGTGATGTAACATTTGCGTCTATTTGGTAATGTAACATTTGTGTCTATTAGGTTATGTAACGATTGTGTCTATTTGTTTATGCAAATTTTGTGTATATTCGGATATATAACATTTGTATCTAATTGGTAATGTAATGTTTGTGTATATTCGGTAATGTAACGATTGTGTCTATTTTCTAATGTAACGTTTATATCTTTTTGGTAATGTAACGTTTGTGTCGATTTGGTAATGTAACGTTTGTGTTTATTTTGCAACGTAACGTTTGTGTCTATTTGGTAATGTAGCGTTGGTGTCTGTTTGGTAATGTAACATTTGTATCTATTTGGTAATGTTACGTTTGTGTCTATTTGTCAACGTAACGTTTGTGAAATAGAAGGAGTGAGTAAGAGAGAGTAAAAGAGTAGGTTAGTAGGTGAGAGAAAGAGATAGTGACAAAGAGATTGCGAGAGAAAATGATAGAGAGAAGGAGTCAGAGAGAGAAAGTGAAAAAGAGACATAAAGTAAGAAATAGAGAGAGAACGAGAGTGAAATAGATTGAGATAGAGACAAAGATTAAGAGAAAGAGAGTGAAAGAAAACACTTATAAGGAGAGATAGAAAGAGTGAAAGAAAGAAATAGGAGATAGATACTGAGTTTGAGAGAAATAGAGAGAGAAAGAGAGAGAGTGAGAGAATAATATCGTAAAAAAGAGATAGAGAAAGAGGGAGAGAGAAACAATGAGAAAAAGAGATAGTGAGAAATAGATAGAGAGAAAATGAGAAAGATATAGTAAAAAAGAGATAAAGAAAAGGGAGATATATATCGCGAGAAAGCGATAGAGAGAGAAAGAGAGTGATAGAGATACTGAGAAAGAGATAGTGAGAAAAGAATATAGAAAGAGAGAAATATACATAGAGAGAAAGTGAAAGAGAGAAAGAGAGCGAGAGAGAAAGTGAGTGATAGAGATACTGAGAAAGAGATAGTGAGAAAGAGATATAGAAAGAGAGAAATATACATAGAGAGAAAGTGAAAGAGAGAAAGAGAGCGAGAGAGAAAGAGAGAGGAAGCGAAGGAGAGGAAAGGAGATAGAGAAAAGAAGAGTGAAAGAGAGAGAGAGAGAAAGAGAAGGAGAGAGAGAGAAAGAGATAGAGTGACAGAGAAAGAAAAAGATAATTGTCGTTGGAAATCACATACTTGGGAAAACTTTATAAATATAAAGACATTTTATATCCTGCTCTGACGTGCAGTTTAATTGAATTTTCGCCGAAGAACGCTAAAAAGCACCACTATCGAACTTCTTCATTAGAGATTGTAAATGAAACGAGTTTATAGGAATTATTAATAAGAAGATCATATTATTATGTTAAACTTTGGTTAAATTAATTTGCTATTAACAATTCAATTCAACACGGCATTACTTATTTGCATTGCTTACGATGTGTATTGCATGTAACAAAATATAATTTATAGAAAAAAAATGTTGATTGAAATAATAAATTCGAAAATTAATTATTTCCAATTCAGAAAACTATAAATTTAATATAATTATCTTCATGTATTTCCTTGTGTAATTATTGTTAAATTAGTGGTTCTGGTCCGTGATATATCGTACTAGCATTTTATTTAAGTGGCACGCCACTTGACTTCGATCTCTTTAATAAGAGATAACATTTAAAATTATTTCTAGGAATCTCCTGCCACCAGTAAATTCTGAGTTCGCCTTAAAGAAATTACTTGCAAATTTCTCTCCTTTAATCTTAAATGTTTAAAAAAAACTATTTACTTGTAAATAACTGAGCATTGACTTTGTTATATGAAAGATTACAGACCCAATGAAACTATTATTGTTACTTTAAAATCAACGTTTTCAGATTCGTTATAGAACTGTCTAATATAAAATAAAGAATATCTTAATATCTAGACGGATCAATATATGATAAAAACAGAATGACTTCATTTGTTTTATTTGAAGGATGTTAAAAACATGAATACTGGGGACTGTAAAGATTTTATAACTTTTATCATTCTTAGATACTGTCTCATATTTTGATGTGATCAGTTCTTTGATGTTGTTAGTTTTTGTGAACACATTTTTAACACAATGTTTTAAAGTATTAAGATCCTTTGACTTACGTTATTAACTCAGCTACATGTGAGCTGATATTGACTGGACAGAGGGAAACTTTAATAAACGTCCAACGATTTATTGATTTATATGATTGAAATTTATATTATTACTACTGTTTACTCTCCTATCACACATTTTATTACAACTGTTTACTATCCTATCACACTTTATGTTATTACAACTGTTTACTCTCCTATCACACGTTATGTTATTACAACTGTTTACTCTCCTATCACACTTTATGTTATTACAACTGTTTACTCTCCTAACACACTTTATGTTATTACAACTGTTTACTTTCCTATCACACTTTATGTTATTACAACTGCTTACTCTCCTATCACACATGTTATTACAACTGTTTACTCTCCTATCGCACTTTATGTTATTACAACTGTTTACTCTTCTATCGCACTTTATGATATTACAACTGTTTACTCTCCTATCACACTTTATGTTATTACAACTGTTTACTCTCCTATCACACATGTTATTACAACTGTTTACTCTCCTATCGCACTTTATGTTATTACAACTGTTTACTCTCCTATCACACTTTATGTTATTACAACTGTTTACTCTCCTATCACACTTTATGTTATTACAACTGTTTACTCTCCTATCACACTTTATGTTATTACAACTGTTTACTCTCCTATCACACTTTATGTTATTACAACTGTTTACTCTCCTATCACACTTTATGTTATTACAACTGTTTACTCTCCTATCACACTTTATGTTATTACAACTGTTTACTCTCCTATCACACTTTATGTTATTACAACTGTTTACTCTCCTATCACACTTTATGTTATTACAACTGTTTACTCT